>CM056993.1:253921610-254431610 GCA_029891345.1 Dryococelus australis | reverse complement strand
CATTTTGTCAGTTTTGAAGCTCACAAATTACAAAATACTAATTACTAAACCACAGTGTTCCACTCCCGACGAGATGTGAATGAGCGGACTCATGGTTCGAGGTCCGGTGCTGGAGGGACAGCCTATTCCAAGGCGGTGAGGTGTGACGGGTGGTAGGGAATTGAGGTGGGGGTCTGGTGTTCTGGTCAGGGTGTGTATATGAGGCACATCGCTGACACCCCCCCTCCCCTTTCCCAGCCTAGCAGAAGACACCAGTCCAGCAGTACGACAAGGTTGGCGCGGAGCAGTACGGCAAGGCCGTAGGGGCATCAAGTACGACTTCATACCAGGAGTAGCCTTCCCGCACGACCGCTGTACCTTGATTAAAGTGGTATGAACTTCTACGATTTGGGTGCAAGGCGGATTCTGTTCAGGACGTTAGGCCGCGGAGTCAACATAAAGTGTTGTATTAATAAAGTCAGTAGCGTCATCTACAGGAAAGTCAAGCATAACATAAATGTTAACTGTAGTAACTTGTTTTCCATTAATGTTGGAAGTATCAAAACTTATAGTGTAAAAGTGATAAAAGAGTAATAAAGGGATTATTTAGGCTCTAAATTTTTTAAAATGGAGCTCTCAAAAACAAGCAAATTTAAGCCAAAAATAATGATTTGGTAAAGTGATTTTATACCTGCCATCTAGAATGCAATTAATTATTTGCCAAACATAGATTTGTAAATTTGAAATTCTGTGGCTTCATACCATTTATCAATTTCTAGATCTGATAGTTTAGTCAATTCATATGAATTGTTTAACTTCTTGAGGAGTGCTTCCATTTTGGTTTGTGTTACTTAAAAGGAAACAAATTTAATAAGACTGCAAAAATTTGAAATTACAAAATATATTTTTTCTCTTTATAAAATTATTTTCTGTATAAATAAAATAAAATCGGCTCTTGAAATAGAAAATAATAACACATGCAAGCAATGTAAAAAGTATGGCGAAGTATTAAACACAGAAAATTTTGCATCGCATAAACACACAAAAGATAAACATTTTAACATCTGTAAAAAATGTTATAGTGAATATGCTAGTAGTCGTTATGAGTTTAAAAAAGAGAAAGTAATGTGTGAATGTGGAAAATGTGTTTATAATGCGTCTCTCAAAAAGCACAAAAATAGTAAATCACATAATACTGCATTAGTTAATTTAAACGAAAATCACCACGATTACTATCCAACAAAAACCAGTTAAGTGTATAATGAGAATAAATCTATAAAATGATTTTCTCCTGATAAAACTACTAAGGACAAACATGCAAATATATGTAAAAATTGTTTTAGTGAATACACAAAGAAATATTATCAAAACAAGAAGTTAAATGCAGTTTCCCTATAATTTAGGCACTTTTCGGGTTTTCCAATTATTCATATTTTATTTATAAATTAAGCATTATGATGACGAACAATCTAACAGTTGAGTTAAGCAATAGCACAGTGAGGGATTTGAGAATTATAGCTATGGATTTTGGAATAAAATATATAAACAGGCTAAAGAAAGATGATTTAATTAGAACTCTTATAACATTTATTATTGATGGGCAAAGAAGAAGAAACTTCACAAATTTGCCATTTTCTTATGCCAATATCAATGAATTGTATAAGAAAGATAGAAAGAAATTGGAAAAATATTTCCATTGTCTAATAATCTATTTGTAAAACAAAAGAAAAAGGAATTATAAGAAATATTCCAGTTTTCTAATAATGTATTTATAAAACAAGAGAAAAAGGAATTAAAAGAAATATTCCCATTTTCTAATAATGTGTTTAAAAAGCCTCGAAACAAAAGTAAGCAGGTAACAGAATGGATAACAAAGAATAATTTTATGAATTTACCTTTAGGTAATGCCAATATCAATGAAAGATATCCCAAAGATAGAAAGGAATTGGAAGAAATATTTCCCTTTTATAATAATTTATTTGTTAACAAAATAAGTAAAATAACCAATAAAAATTACTTAGTTAATAAAGCTTTTCAAGGTAGGATATCAACTTATAACATAGAAAATTCCTTTAATTTAGTAAAGCCAAGTCATTTTTCAAATACAGTAAAAAATAAGGTTTTTGAAATAATACGCAACAATCTTAGGACATTTAGGGGGCTAAAAATTAATATTAAATTGATGCCATTGAGTGAGACACGAGACGAACGATGACACAAATATTTACTGGTAATTTTGGTGCCAGCGGTGCTATTGAGACTCAGGGTTCTCAGGGATGTTGTGGGTTCTGTGTGTCTGTCTCACCCATGCGTACTTACACACACATAGGCAATACTAAACTTTTAATAAAAATTCACTGAAATAAACAATTGATAAAACATATGTGGCTAGGACAATGTCACTACTGAATAAAAGAATTGAGTTCACTGTAGACTTGTTTTTATTGATATTGTTCATACACATCAACGTGCCAATGAAATGATTATCTCGGTCATGGCTCCCCAGCCCGTAATTAATCTAGCGCACGTCTAAATAGATGATCTCACCGAGGTGCGTGAAAGCACAGCCTTCACAAGAGTGGGCTGACGGTTTTTCCCTGAAGACAGGACACAGTGAATTACAAATGAAAACCCTTAATACACATAAACACGCGTGATGACTCGGCATCACTAACGCAAACTCGTTGGGGCTCGCCCTCCAGCACGTGGTTAGTATGGTGATGGCCTATACACAGAGCCGGCTAGGACGGGAATAATTGCACCATACACTAATTACACAATTACATAGACTGTTGAATGATACATGAAATAAGATGGGACACAAGATGAATATTTACAATAAGCACACACATGTGTGAAAACAAGCTTAGGTGGTGCGGATGCCGCTGGATGAAGTTTGTAGTGGACCACGTGGTGCAGGTGAAATTGCAATATTTCTGTGTGGAAACTGCAAACTAAATTCAGATAAAATATTATTTGTGTTGCGCAAGTTGTTCTCTTTACAATTAGCGTTGTTACATGCTTGTAACATGCCTGATGGCGGTGAAATCAAACATTACTGTGCCCGCGTGGTAAAGTACAAAAAGCATCAATTTAAATACATTGAACCCTGAAATAAATGATTGCACATACAATGTTATACAAATAAGCTCTTAAAATGCAATGATGGCGTATGCAAAGACTTGACTTCAGTCGGCCACGTGGTTATACACAATGTTGCCGTAAAATATTCAAACACGAAAATTACCCTCAAATACATACATAAAAATAAAGCTCTTAAAATTGCGTGTAGCAATTATGCAGAAGTTATGCTGAAATGCCATAAACATGGGCGGATGGCGTCTGATTCAAAATGCGCGGGTCGCATGACCTCTCCGACATCTTTCTCCTCCTTCTTCTTGATTAAGTTAAAAATGCTACAAGGGCGTAAGAATTAGTAACGCGGAAGCATAATGCTGGGGAAAATGTCTGGCAAAAACGTACACAAGCAAAAATTAACCGGTAAACTACATTGACTAAGTAAACCTACATCAGAAAACAAAAGTTGTTGTGCGTACGTGACAGTGTCTTACCTCGCCAGCTCTCCTCGACAGACTGTCCAGTTACATGCATCGCACGGACCTACCATGGCCGCCTACGGGGTTCACATAAGTGGAAGTGCTATGCATGCCGAGTGAAATATTTTATATTGAAAATAAAATGGCACAAATAAAATAAAATATTGTTTTACATTTCTATAATTTTCTTATGAATTTCAATATTATTTTAATGTCTCTTTGTATTTCATGCCTGAATATTAAGTGTTCTTAATCTCGGTGACGCGGGCACTTTGAATATTCATAACCAAACAATTAAAATTTGTACAAACACTTTAAAACATTTTAAGACATATTAAACACTGTAAAGACAATATAATACATTTTACCCTGAAGTTAATATTTATAGGAAAGTTCAAAATTATTGGCCTCTTTGTGCACATGCGGAACACGTGGCACGTGAGCGCCGTCATGGGTTCTAGCGCAGCTGGCTGTTACCTGGTGTCAAAATTATATACCAATTGTTGTAAGCAAGAGAATAATCAAGTACAATTATTTACATTTCAATCACCCAATTCTACAATATTGAATGAAGGAGATATTAAAAGGATTTATAAATTCATAAACCAAGAAATAATTACACACAGTTATCTGAATTTCAAAGAAGAGGTTCTGGACAGACTTTAGATAGAGTAATTGGAATACAATTAGCAATAAATAAGTATAATCTATTAAATGGATAATCATATATGGAACTACCAGAAGTAATTTGGAATAAAAAAGCATGTATTAATGTAAAGAATAATGATCAAAAATACTTTTTTTGGGCAATAAAATCTGCTTTATTTCCAGCAGGCAAAAATTCTGATAGAGTAACTAAATATAAAAGTGTGGGGGTTGATATAGATAAAGTAGTATATAAATATGAATATTCTATTAAAATTGACGATATAACAAAAATAGAAAATCAAATTGAAACATCTATAAATGTCTACTCTATTGAAGGTAAGAAATCAATAGTATATACATTAAAACTTACGAAAAATAAAAAGGAAAAAAACATACAAATTTACTTTATTTCAAAGAAGGCGATAACTTGCATTATTGTTGGATTAAAGACTTATTGAAGCTGCTTTCATCACAAAAAACTAATCTTAATGGTAAAACTTATATATGTGATACGTGTCTCAGATTCTTTTATTCTCAAGAGAAATTAAGTAAACATACAGAAGACTGCTTTAAAAATGAAGCAGTAAAAATTCAGTTATCTTAGAAATGAGAGCAAATATTTTCCAAAAATTATAAACATACAATGAAGGTTCCTTTCGCAATATATGCTGATTTTGAGTAAATTTTAAAGAAAATATCAATAGTTAAGCCAAATCCAAGAGAAATAAATAAGTTTAAAATAATAAAATAATATTCAGTTTTAACAGAGGATGATATTGATAATGGTCTTTATAAGGAAATACTTAAAGAAAGATATGATCTTACTAATGACCAAATAAATAACATAGATTTAAAGTTGAATGACGAATCATATACTATGAAAAATCAATTGCATGAAGCATCTGGTTTTTGCTATTATATTGTATTTGTTTATAGTTATTATAAACCACCAGTAGTTTATCGATGTCCAAATGCTCATAAAATTCTTATACAATCAATTAAAAGAGAAGTAGAAGAAATTGCAGAAATATATTCACGAATTGAACCAATGCATCCACTAACAAACTAACAAAAGAAGTGTTATATAGTAAATAAAAAAAAATTTACTCTATGCGAAAGCATACATACAGAAAAGAATTTAAAAAAGTATGTCATCATGATCACATAAGTGGAAAATTCGTTAATCCTGTATGTAATAATTGTAATCTACAATTTAAATTGCCCCACTTTGTGCCAATTTATTTCCATAATTTAACTGGATATGATGCTCATTTATTTATTAAAGAGTTATGCTATGATGAAAAAAATATAGATTTAGTTGCAAATAATGAAGAAAAGTTTATTACTTTTGGGAAAGAAACAGAAAATTTAAAAATGAAATTTATAGACACATTAAAATTTATGGCCAGTAGTTTAGCTAAATTATCATCGAATTTTAAGTAAAGATAAAATGAAACACACACAAAAACATTTTCCTAAAGAAAAAGTAGATTTAGATATGAGAAAGGGTGCTTATCCATACAACTATATATGGATAGTTGGAAAAAATTTATCGAAACCGATCTTCCACCAAAAAGTGAATTTTATAATAAATTTAATGAATCTGACTTAACTGACGATGATTATGAACATACAAAATGCATATGGAATCAATTTAATACTAAGAAACTTGGTGAATATCACAATTTATATTTCAAAAGTGATGTATTAATGTTAGCAGATATATTTGAAAACTTTAAAAATACATGTATCAATGCATACAATTTAGATCCGTCGTGGTATTTTTCAGCGCCAGGATTATCTTGGGATGCAATTTTAAAAATGACCAAACAACCAATGCATTTATTACTTAATTATGATTTAATTTTAATGATAGAAAAATAGAGGCCAATGCTGTAAACAATATGTTAAAACAAATAATAAATATTTAGAAGCTTTTGACTCTGATCAAGAGTCCCAACTATTTAGCATATCTCGATGCTAATAATTTATATGGCTGGGCAATGTCACAATATTTACCATATGGTGGTTTCGAATGGGAGAATTAAACAGCACTTGAATGTTACAACGAACATATATTAAATTTGGATGATGATTATAATTATGGTTATATATTAGACGTTGATTTAGAATACCCACAAGAACTGCATGATTTGCTTAGATCTTCCGTTTTTCTCGGAAAATAAGGTAGTTCCAAAAACAAAGCAGTCTAAGTTATTTACAACTTTACATGAAAAAGAAAAGTACGTAATACACTATCATAATTTGAAACAATGCATAAAGAATGGATTAAAACTTACTAAAATGCATAGAATATTAAAGTCTAATCAGTCTGATTGGTTGAAGAAATATATAGATTTAAATACAATGACAACTAACATTAAAAATGACTTTGAAAATGATTTTTATAAGTTGATGAATAATTCTGTGTTTGGCAAAACTATGGGGAATATTAGGAACAGAGTAGATATAAGACTGATATCGGATGCAGAAAAATTTGAAAAATTTGTA
Source organism: Dryococelus australis (assembly GCA_029891345.1). NCBI lineage: Eukaryota > Metazoa > Arthropoda > Insecta > Phasmatodea > Phasmatidae > Dryococelus > Dryococelus australis. Next base: position 254,424,915 of record CM056993.1, on the reverse strand, counting down.
GCAAAAGTAAATTTCAAGAAAATTGCTATGCTGTATTTAATGAGAATCTTGTGGCCCTACATATGAATAAAACAAGCATAAAATTTAATAAGCCAATTTATGTGGGCATGTCAATTTTAGACATATCGAAAGAGTTAATGTGCGATTTTCATTATAAAGTTATGAAGCCAAAATATGGCGATAAAATTGAATTATGTTATCAAGACACCAATTCATATATCTATAACATAAAAACAGAACATTTTTACGAAGATATGAAGACAGTGTTAGATAAATTTGACACAAGTGATTATCAAAATGACAACATTTATAACATACCACAAATAAATGAGAAAGTTTTAGGTAAAATGAAAGATGAATATAATGGAAAAAAATGAAAGAATTTGTTGGTTTACGGGCAAAACTGTATGCATATAGAGTTTACGATAAATAAAATAAAACATCTAAAAGAGTACAGAGATGTGTTGTTAACAAGCAAATTTTATTTGACGACCATAAGAACTGTTTGTTTCAGAGAAAATACAATATAGAACAATGGATTTAATAAGAAGTGAAAAGCATGAAATATACACAGTGGAAGTTAATAAAATAGCATTAAGCCCATGTGACAACAAAAGGGTTGTACTACAAAAAAAATAGATACAGTGCCATATGGTTATCGAAACAGAGAATCCTAAACATCTTTAGTTTCTAAGACAACATCGATATCAGCACTGTCAAAATAAATTATTTGCCATTTTTGTCTCTAATTTCTAAAACAATTTGATTAGATAGCTCATTGTTAATTTGATAGAATATTGGATATGCAGACTCATAAATTATATAATCTCCAAAGCCGAACATAGTTTTTGGTGGAAAACTTGCTATAATACTAGTCTTCAAATAGATTCATCATATTTTACAAACATACCATATGCTAATTTACAGTGGACATTTACTGTCTTAAACGGAATAAAATGAGGAAATTTAGTGCCTACAGTAATTTTGTCTTTTTCAATAGTAATATTTCTATCAAAACCAAGAATATCAGATAATCTATCATCAAGTTTAGTATCGGACTTAGATTTAATAGATATTCTGTTTTTCACATTATCTGATGTTAACTCAATGTTGTTTGTTGAAAATGGATCAATTGAATTTATAGCTTTTTTTAAAGATCCAATATCGTATTGGCCCCTAGGGACACTTATAACTTCGTTTTTATCAACAACAGCACTCATTTTTTCAATGGTCGTTATAGAATTATTATTTATATTTGGAGTAAAAAATTTTGTATGAAAACTAACTAATGCAATCGATTTTTCACTATGGACGATATAATAATGAAGCTTCTTCTTCAGTATGGAATTATTATTTGTCAACTTAAATACTTATTTATCCATTTATTACAAAAATTATTGTTATTAAATAAAAAAGCAGAAGCCTAAATAGTCTATGCTGTGCAAAGTTAATTGGGGTGTCGGTGTTTTGATTTCTGAAGACAACTCTAAGAATAAAAATAATGGTGAATTATTGTCTGATGATATTAGAGGGTTAATTGTAGGCCCGGGCAATTGTGGGAAAATCTATTTAATGACCTATTTTTTTTATAAGTTAAGATGGTTAAATTTTAATAAACTGTATGTTTGTTCAAAACGTTTGAACCAAGCCAAATATATTCTGATACAGAATTATTTTGATGATGTATTTAAAAAATTAAAAGTTAAAGAAAAAATGGCATACTTTTTTTTAATAATACTGAGGAAACAGTCCCTTTAGATCAAAGTGAAAACGAATATCTAATTGTATTTGACAATGTTATTTTAGACAATTAAGACATAGTTCGAGAGTACTTTACAATGGGAAGGCTTAAAAACATTGATATATTTTATTTAGCACAAACATATTATAAACACTAATTTCCTGTGTATATTTGGACAAGATGACACAAACTTGAGACACATCTTTAATGATTTCGTCGGTGGGGACATGTCATATGAGTAACTTAAAAGAGATTTGTGCATGCTGCTGGGGTGAAGACTAGGTTTTATTACAATAGATATGAGTAGAAAAATGGACAACAGAAAGTATAGAAATCAAACAACATATTTTATTAAATTAAATTTTTTTTGAAAACAGGATTAGGTTAAAATGAACATTGAAATGAATGTTAAAAATGACAGTTAAAACAATGTGCATTACAATTTTGCGTTTGAATTAGATAATTATAAAAAATATTTAAATTTTAGAAAATATCTGTTTTATTAATCCAAGAGTTATGTGAATTATCAAAACCGAACTATTTTACATAAATTTTATCACCTTTAGTTTTTAAAACTTTTTCGACCAAATATTCTTGGATTAGTCTGTTTTCATAATTTAGAATTCATAAAACCTGCCTTCTATTTCTTCTCCTTTAGTATCTTTTAATTTGTAAGTTGGAACATCATAGTTTAAAACTTTAATAATGGTAAATAACTCTGTTGACCAATTAGCAGTATAGCCCTTCTCAAAAAATTATTTTAGTTTGCTCATGCTGATGACATCTCCCACTTTGTATTTCAGTTTAGTAAGCATGTCTACAAAATTTGTTTGCATTAAATTTTTTTCATTGGCCTTATTAACATCAATGGGTTTAATGCCAATAGTTTTGTGTTTTGTGTTGTATTCTTTCTCTAAATCGTCTAGTATATTTGTCCATTTATGTACAACTTCCATTAAATTCTAGTAAGATAGGAGGTAGTGCATTCTCCATCACTGTTGATTTCCTTAGAAAGAAATAAACACTGTTTTCACTCACTCACGGATATCAGACCTGTCTAGGGGACAACAGGTGACCAGGTTTTACAATTACTGCCACGATTCCTAACACCTTAACGAAAACAAGCTTGTAATGTCACCCATTCTCCACACTTGTAGGGAGAACAGTAGAGCCATGACGCTAGGACACAGCTTCTTTGGACACTGGCCTGCCAGTCTGGAGTTTACTCTTCTTACCGCACACTAGAGGTGCCAAGAGGAGTACTTCTCTTGGTCTTGGGGGGACCCGTTCTCCTGGAACACTCTTCACACCAAAGTTGGATGGTCACCCATTCTCTGCACCACTTTGAGGGAACAGTAGAGCTACGACACTAGGTACATGATCCCATTTAGGTCAGCTTACCAGCTTGGAGGTTGCCCTTCTCACCGCACACTAGAGTTGCCAAGAGGAGTAGCTGCCAGAGACTGGGGAGACAAACCCTTGAACAACACGTGTTGTGTCGGCAGCCAATGTTAACACCGCTTGAAGAACCACTGCACTCTGGTGTTGGCATTTTAGGGTGAGATACGGTACTGGATGCCAGCCACTTCACCTACATGTGCTACAATTGATGCATGTCACCTGCCAAACCTCAGCGATGACTGATAGTTGTCCTTCCTCATGCCCTTTATATCTCCACTGGGTTACACTTGAATGGCAGGCCCAGCATGAACAAGCAGCTGAATCTGTAGATGCTCCATCTCTGCAGCACCTACCTACCCAGGCGCCAACCAAGAGCTCCGGGGAAATACACCCATTCCTACAAGCTTTCGTCAGAAGCCAAACCACCTCCCTGGGTATCACCAACCTCATGTTCTGGGGAACACTCGACCAGCTCCAGGACAACTCAAGAGTATACCGCAGTCTGAAACTCATAACTTGCTCCTGCAACCACAAGCTAAACATCGACCAGGACCGCCGCCTCGAGTAGTACTAACCAAGCGAAGGATAGTACTTGGATAGCCCGACTTTGTCCCGTGTTGAAAGGCCACTCGTCCAGTAGTCTATGATGGCTGGGATTTTATCTCCTGTTGCGACTAAGCCAAACACTAGGACGCGCCTAGCCTGCGTCCGCCAAAATCACCTTAACAGCAGACAGGTCAGTACCAATGACTGCCACACATCACATCATTTAAATGTGTAGTTTGTAAAATATTAACATTCTTTTAGCTTTGAGATTTTCATGTTATGTAATATTCACTTTTAAGGATGACTAAATAGTAGGTTCACATATGAACATTTTCTTTTATTTTATTTAGCTGTGTAACAGCAATATTAAGAGTTTACACTTCCTTTCTAATAATATATTTAAGGGGGGGGGGGACAGAAAGTTATAGGCCTGCTTATTTTAGTTGTTCTGTAATTATGATTGTAGTTAGCATAGTAAACTTTGGCCATCTGAGATGGATGGAACTTTGCCAACCAGTCATGTTTTCATTGTCCTTCAGACTAAGAATCCTACTGTGGCATTGGTAAAAGGTCTGGTGACAGGTATTGGGGAATCAAGGTTGCCCAAATAGCACCCCATAAACACCTCCGTACTTGACGCATTGTGAGGCTCTGATGGAGAGGTAGAGAACCCTGTTTCGTGATGGACAAAAGGAGAAGCTTAGAGTCCAGTAGGTATGATGCTCAAGACTCGAGCAGGTAAGTTCTTTTATCCTGCTGAGCTCTCTTACCAAAGCAACTCCTCTGTGGTAACACTGCAAGCCACAGATTGCAGTGAATTTAGATCAGGCATGGCATGTTCAGTTATACAGATGATGTAACAAAACTGAAGATGAGAAATGTTACTCTGATCAGTGAGATCAGGTGGCATTCACTTGAAGCATACACAAAGAGCCTAGCCCTGCTACACTGTGTGAAGGGCATCTACTCAAGGAAAAGTCATGATTCACAAGAGACTGCAAGTCCTATCCATCTCCAACTGACTGAACTGGCAGGCTAGGCGAGATGCAGGAGTCTCTTCTAATTTTTACTATCTATCTAATACTGTCTGAACTGAATGAAGTGCAAGCAATCTTTCTGGTGATGATTGTATAAAAAGGGCTATACAATAAATTTCCAGAGCTATGCATGTCAGCAGCTACTTGTAGTCATTGGACAAGCATCAGGGAGAAGGGGAACAAGTGGGAGTCCTCTCAGCACTGTTTCTCCACTCCTCATTCTCCGGCTGGAGGCAGGCCTCTAGAGTGCTGGTCAGCCAGTGTGCAACTCCAGTAAAGGGTGGAGGAAGCAGGCTGCTCTAATAGCAGATATCTTTGTGCTGACGCTTAGAGTTACAGTCTATACTATGTTTGCGTTGATATGAAAGCACTTCCTTTGTGAAACAGAAATGGTGAATCTGATATCATTTGAGGCTGCAAATGGAATGTGTCTATATTATATCTAATACCAAGTGTGTGTCTCCACATTGGGGAAGGTACTATTAATGTTATATCTTATAAAGTGATTCCTGCATCAGTTAAAAAATACACAACACAGAGTTACCCATTATCTTCACAGCAGTTAACACCAGATAGTGCCATTTGAAAGATATTACACTTCTGATTTTCAAATTTCTCCCATTTTTATTACTGCCAGCATTTACCAGTAAACCTTTACACATAGTGGGAGAGAAACAACTTTTCATAAACTTTGTCTATAGTACAACTTTTGATAAATTTATGACTATCAAAGACAGTGTATTAGTTGACCACTAGTGGAAGAGTGAACTATTATACTGCCTACAGAATATGTCATGTAAAAACTTACTTGTAGAAACCATTGTGTGAAGTTGTCTGGTATATGGGCAGTCGTACCTTCTCGAACCCTGATACCTCCAGAATGTAACGTCCTCTGTTGTCATGAACATAATTGTACGTGAAGTTGGATACAACCTGACCAATACATAAGAGAAAAGCAATTTGTAATACCCAAAAAGGACATGTAAAACCTCCAAAACTGTTCCCATATTAGTTTAAGACAACATTAAAATTTTGTATCATCACAGCCATTAAAAAAATGATTGAAATTTAAAAGTTTTATTTCAGATAATTTATTTTCTTCAAACAAGTATTACAGGCCATTCATGGTAAAGTGAGTATGTTTCAAAGTCCTGCTTAGTTTCTATTCTCACCCAACCTTTATCTTTCTTCTACATGTAGAAACATATAAACTCTGCCATGTGCTTTACCTGTCAAACACTATGTTTACATTTCACTGCTTGGAAAATTATAATATACTGTATTTTACTGAATGAATATGTGTGATGAATAATGTGATCGAAATATGGTAAAGTGAGAATGTTTCAAAGTCCTGCTTAGTTTCTATTCTCACCCAACCTTTATCTTTCTTCTGCATGTAGAAACACACAAACTCTGCCATGTGCTTTACCTTTCAAACACTATGTTTACATTTCACTGCTTAGAAAATTATAATATATTGTATTTTACTAAATGAATGTGTGTGATGAATAATGTGATAAAAATTATTATAAATACTGTACACTCCCGCTTATTCGTGCTTGGCTTAACCGGCTTTCGGCTTATCCATGCTGCTTTTTTACTTTTCTCAAAGTCTACTGCAACTTCTGCCACAAGGCGATGCTGTAACATGTGTCCTTTAACAAGCAGCGGTACCATTACATCTATCCCTGTGCCATGTGAGCTGATGTTTACCTCTTTAAACTGTTAGCCTGTTACAGAGACCTGCATGAGTCATCAATTTCTGCCCGTTGTGAAGTGTGTTACCGACCGCCTGGAGGCCGTGTCCAAAATGGCAGATTTTGTTGACAAAATGATCACGCGACCCAATTTTGTATACAAAAATGGTGGTGTATTCTGCAATTTGGTTTTGGTACTTTGAATTTTGTATCTTGCAGATGTTAGCAAAAACACAAAATGACAAAGCGCCACATTGTATTTTTTACCTTCAAAACACATGCGTGAATGTGTAAATAAAATGTTTTTTAAAACAAATAATTTTTCATAAAATACACTAGGCATGCTTTTAAAAGCAAGAAAGTGTTGCTGCGAGTGCTAAAAAAGAGACTGTCGACAATGTCCTAAGTGAAACTTACGAAATAACGAGTTTGTCATTTCGGACATGGCCCCGGTGCTGCCTGCCACCCCCCCCCCCCCCCCGAACACTCATCAAATTGCTACAACACGTCTTGTCAGCTTATCGACTGCAGGCCTAGGTCATTGTTTACTTTGTAGTGTTGTTTTCTAAACGTCAACAAAGCGTAAAAGGGCATTTTAAACTATCCCAAAGAAGTTAGAAAAAATTTTTTGAGCATGGTGTGTTATCAACAAAAATTGTCCTGGTGCCAAGGGAAAAAAAATTGAAGACCTTTTCAATAAAGCCAGGGTTTAACTTTTCTTACATTTTTTCATATAAAGAGTTTAAATGTTTACAAAAAAACGCAGCAATTCCCAAGTTTTAAACTTTAGTGTATGTGTATGTAGCTAAAATTTAAATAAGCTCCTAGCAATAGAGATTGTACTGTATTGTTTAAATGCCAGGTTGCCTCTTTTAAAGTCCGAATATAGTCTTTATTGCATTGCATTCTAAACTTCCAACTATCTCTGCCATCTAAAGGACCAGTCTGAGTGATGCACCTTGAGAAAGCCACACACACAACTATGCACCGCTTATCTATGTCGCCCGTTCAACGCGCCTGTAGCTGGTGCCGGTGCAGGTTGTGTATACTCGATGCGCCATCAATTAACTATACTCGGTGCAACATAAATATCACTTAAAGTATCATGTACTTTAAATCCCGCTTATACAGTGAGTGATTTGTGTTTGCTTCGAAATGTATAATAGATCCTTTGCTTTATCACGATTTTCAGAGCCAATATCGCTGTTCCATTAATAGTAAAAATGTGTAAATTCGATTATCTGGGTTCTTTAATACAAATTTGCTTATTCGTGTTTTCTCCGGCCCCGATTAACACAGTTAATCGGAAGTTTACTGTACCTGCAAATAAATGTCTCTATAACATTAGCTTTTGAATACCGTTTGTTTATTTTAAAACAATGCAGTTCCTTTGCATTCTAAATTCCTAAGGCACCAAAAATATAATTATTTTTGGAATGTGTTATATGGTGAAATAGTTACAATTATACATTATTATGGTAAGTATTTTCTCTCATCTTAATCACTTATTGCCAGCAAGTCTGAAAGTGGACTGACTTTTTCCCTGCTGTAGGCACAAAATGCTTGTAGATAAATTGTGGAATTATTTCACCATTTAGAATGTCAAAAGGCAAAATATTTATGTAGTTTTATAAATAGCGAAATAATGGAAAACGCCTTTAAAACAATTTTTCAGTAACATCTAGGTGAATGTTTTGAGTGAAATACTTCAAAGTGACGTCCATTTTAACTCCACAGGATTGCAATACAATCCACAGTTCAAGTGTCCTCAACACTGTCTGAATATTGTTAACATGACTTACATACAGGCACAACAAGAGTTAAGACTTGGCACACTAAGTAAGTTATTAGCTTTTGGCCAGAAAAAATATAGAATTCAAAGACAAGTCAATTAAAAAAAATAACAATTCACTGAGAAACTGTAGAATGTAAGTTCGTTTAGTGGTAATTTAAAAAAAGTATCAACTTTGATAGTTTTGTGTGTGTTAAAATTCATGTTTACTGACTGACCAGTGAGTGAGTGCTCCCCTGAAGAAAGCAGCATGTCCCATCTGTCGGAGAGCTGAGTATTTAGCAGGGAGAATAATTCAAAACGACATACTGCAACACTTTTATCGTATTCATTTTTACCACACTTTGCTCGTAACTGCTGTTAACATAATCACACCTATCCCATGTATACATGATGAGGAAAACATTACACTAAACAGTGCTTCCAACATCTACATATACAACATTCCCAAAACTAACAATTGCAGCCTACATATACATACACAACACACTGATAAACTTTTATGCTTAACTGATGGTTGGGGATGTCACTGGACCTGGCAACTCATAGCATGCTACCACTCCAGCCAACGTGTGGTTACACCACAGCTTGAACAACAAAAACAAAAAAACTAAATAAGAGACAGCACTTGCTGCAGTGCTGACCTGCTTGAGCACAATGGTATTGGTGTATGGTGCGTAGTTGTGAGCAAAGTAGTTGCGGTAGATTGTGACTTCCTGGTACGGACTACTGTGGCGCCCTTCCAGGTACAGCGCTGGGTGCGGTCCGTTGTCTGCAAACAGGTTGTTGTGTACCCAACCCTTGAGGGAGGTCGCAGACCCACGGGAGTCTGCCTTCACACCCAGGCCTCCTTGGTTGTGTTGCACAAAGTTGTTCTGAAAGTAACAAATAATTATGGTGTAATACTAGAAGGAGTTTCAAATTTGCACCTCATATTTTTCAGTTAAAGACAATATTTTCTATAATTTCTTAATATTATGTGTCTAATTTTACTAGCATAAAGCTTAGACACCATTATATCTGAGCAAAAAACATACTCCAATGCCCTTCATGGTATGTGAGAGTTCCCTGCCATCTTGTCTGACAACCTAGAACATCCCAATCATCATCAGGATGTAATATAAAGTTTATATCTCTTTGGTACAAGTGACAAAAGCTGTTTACTGATATAATCTATAATGTTTTCTTTCAGTGTAAGTAGGTCAAAGATTTTGTAGGTATATTTCATTACAAAAAAAAAATCAATATTTCGTCTTTATTATCACAAAAAGTTATTTTGCAATTTAAACCAAAATTTTCTTAAAAGAGATACACGTTTTTATCATTTCAAGTTGAACATGCTACATTTAAACATAAGAATACAAAAATATACATAAGTCATTTACAAAAGAATTCAGCAAATAATCGCAACCACTATAAAAAATCCTTCACTTTTGAATTCTTCTGCACGTGCAGCAATGGTAGGTTTATTTTTAGGCACTGTCCTAATGTAGCCCGCACAATAAAGAATAACTGGCAATTCCATTGGTTTATCTTTCTTCACAACTTAACTGCAGTCAAACCAAGAAATAAAATTGGTTAAAATCTGTTAAAAATTCCCACCACAGTGACTCTGTGTAAATTACATTGACATATGACGTCTTTTCAACAATGATGTAAAAGACTTCCCCTCATCAGTGAGCAAGCCTTGCGGCCTGATCCCAACGGAATTTTTATTGTTGACAACACATCAAGAGATGCTAAAAACCTGTACTGTCTACCGACGGCAAGAATAGATGTTCCAGCCTGAAGATTGTATTATTCATTGGCCACCGAGGCTATGCATCGAAGGCACCGAGTACCACAGCACACTGCCAGATGGCTCTACCAGTACGGTTCGTCGCATCTCGATGTCCGAGCCAGCTAGTGACATCACGCCTTGAGGAAGCTGTGACATCACACCTTGAGGAAGCTATGCGCAACGCCACTCTCCATCGCCACCCATTTCCAGCTGACTGGAGGGGAATGTCCAGTAAGAGTATAAATAGTGGGATGCTCACCCGCAGGGAGAGCCGGTCAGACTTTATCATCTCCACCGCAGCCCTTGCCGGGGATTGTGACCAGCCTGCTCGCCTCGCTCAAAACCTACCCTCCTTCACTGCATTCATGCCAAAGAAAAATCAGCTCCTTGGTCTCCAACGTAACCAGTTTGCCGGAGTCATCCTTCTAAACCTGTTTAGTCTTTACCGCTTTGTGCCGAAGATTCTATGCTAACGTCATCTACATACCCAGATACTGCGGCTCCCTCTGGGCAACATATGCGTTGGAATAGTACCACTTTAAGTTAGTTTCATAACACTCATCTACCCTGCTATTGTTAGCTTAGGCACAGGTCACCTTCGTGTGGTTCGGCATAGATTAAGCTTCCTTAAGCTCTTGCCAACATTATTAGGTAGTGTGACACTATGCTGTTTACTTCCTATAAAAAGGAATAAAGAGATGTTTTACAGACTCAAGGGTATTCTTTCTTGTAGTTGTAATTCCTCTCCCAGTGGACCTCACGTCATCCAAGGGATTGCGCCAGCAGGTGCCGGAGTTAGTGTCCTCTGAGTTGGGGGAGACTGATCCCTTCTGAGACATTCACCCACATGCAGAAACTGTCAACCAGTGAGATCTGACTTTCAGCACTCACCGCATTCCGACATCGAGTACTGTGATAGGGATTCTGCCCATGGTCGGTAGACACTACACATGGCTCTACACCAAGGGAAGGACAATACGTCACCTACAGCCTCTTCACGGATGTGAGAGTGTGTTTCAGACCAGATACCCTACTCCCGTAGGAGTGGTATCCGAGAGAAGGTAAGACAGGAGCTTATAGCCTCTGGACATTTGCAAGAGCTTACTTCCCTTGTCCTGATTTTGCTTGCTACACTTTCACCAAACGATCTAGCCCAGACATTGCACCGCCAACAGATTCCAATCACAGCGGAGCTTCCTAAGGACCTCTTCCAGAAACCCGTTTGGCTCTGCAATAAAACACATCACCTGCTTGCAGCGTATATCAATGGACAGAACCGGTCCTTGGGACTCACCAATGCCTACTTTGGAGGATTTGAGCTAGTGGAACCCTAATAGCAGACCAACACAACCTCTCAGCCACTGCTCGTTAACCAACCTAGCTTACACTTATGACAGCCGGAGTTGACACAGGTTAAACCGCCTCTTCAGGTTACGCGTCGCTTAGGTATACCACTTAGAGCCAATCCAATGAAATGCAAGAGCATGCTCACAGAGCCAGACTTAGTGGCCTGCCATAAAGCTACCAGGCCAGTACTTTACACTGGATGAGCACCAGTGCCACCCCCGCTACCGGGTGTGCCTGACATAGCACCCACCACAAACTCCTTTTTGTATGGCGAGACGAACTTGACCATCCCCAAGGCGTCATGCATCAAAGAGGTCAAAAAGTGCTTCTTGCACCTAACATGGGGCGTAACTGCGATACTAATGACTAGGCAGTTTTCAATCAGGTCGCCAGACCCTAGCAATTGTAGCCCGGTCTTCGGAAAGTTGAGTAAGTCTCAGCTGGGCAGATGAACCACGTTATACCGATGGCCTCGAATACAGATGCAACAATTGCAGAACACGTCAGACAGCATTTAGCAATTGGGTAACCTGCCCAGGGGGTGGTACCCACACAGTGCGTTGTATCCTGTGTGGGGAGACATACCACCACGGGTGTATTGGTTGGCCAGAGGAGGTATTACCAGACCAGGTATGGTATATCAATGTGAAGTTTGTCGGCAGGCAGCCGGGTACAAACCACATAATCCTGGGCCAGGCACCTATACCAGCACCGCCTGATGCACGGGAGAGCCACAATTACTGGAGTTTGCTGGACGTCTTCACAAGGACCTGCTAATGTTCACGGCCAACTGTGAAAGGGAATTGCGCACTCATGAAATACCTAAAAAGCAATGGGTCTCATGAGCACAGTCAAGTTAAAGGGCAAAGCCCTCGAATGGTGACATAAGTATGGGGTATTTATCTCCAAGTGGAGCCAACTCAGTATCCGACTTGTCCAACAATTCACTGGTGATGAAGTACAAGCATGCCTCACTACAGAGTTCTACAGCAGTACGCAGACACTAGACGTGGAAGTAGAGATTTTTGTCCGCTGACAGACACAGATGTACCGCAGTATCTTTCCAGTCAAAAGTTGTGTACGACATGTAACCCATGTTGCTGCCCAAACTGAGAAACATTCTACTCATCCCTAAATCACTCAAGTGGACAAACTAGTTGATTGTGCCAGGGGAAGTGGTGCGCAATTTCAAAGCATAAGCCATTCTCGACCGCCTGAAGCCAGCCAAATCAATGGAGTCAGACAAGTTGTCTCAAAATGTTGGTACTGCCCCACATACCACTTCAATAAGGATTGCTGGCAGCAGCAAACACGACGCAAACATGTGGAAGAAGTGGGCACAACACGTACGCCACGTATCAACCAACTAACTCCAGACAAGAAAAGCATCCTGCCACCGGTGGGTCAAAAGGGGCAATCCTGTCGGATAAATAGGGCAAAAAATACAGCTCTTAGACATAGAGGCTAATTCACCCGAAGCCCCACACATTGAAGTTCGAGTTAATGAGAAATGGCGCTGCTCGACTCGGTTGCATCCTGCAACTTAACTCGAAGTGAAATCCTCACGGAAGAACAAAGGGCATCACTACGGCCACAAATCAGGATAGTAGGATCGCTAAAACGGACTGTACTCTCACCATCGACGGTCGTACGGCACTCATTGTTGAACTTCATAAGATCAAGGCACCAGCGGAATTCGGCATGTCACCTGACATCCAAGTACAACTTATACAAGTCCACCCTTGACTCAAGCAGCAACAATGCATTATGGACCACAGGCAACAGAAAGTAAACCTGGGTGACAGTCACCGTGTAACCACCAACTGGGAACACTGTTCCGCCAAACCTACGTCTATCTGCGACGAAGAAATCTACTGTGAACTTTCCAAGATGCAGTTCCAACAATTGAAGGGAGTCCCTGACGAGCATGTCGGTGCTTTGGATCTGGAGGAACGCTTCATCAGACAAGAACTATCTAGCACAAAATACTGCTGAGCACACCAGCACCTGTTTACAACAAACCATTCAAGGTCTCTGTCAGGCGACACCGCCTCATCATGGAACAGCTGGAAGACATGAAATGCCAAGGAATCGTCGAGTCGTTATACTCTCCGTACAACTCCCATGTTGTATTAGTTCCAAAGAAGGCCGGACAGCTAAGGTTCTGCGTGAACTAAAAAGCCCTGAATGCCATCACACTGGCAATTTCTCCACCATCCCTTGACCTGGCGCATACCCTGTGTGACATAGATGAGGCAAAAGTCTTCAGCACCTTGGACATGCAGTCTGGATATCGGGAAATGACGAAGCACCTGACAGCCGGAAATACACAGTGTTCACCTCACCAGAAGGAGAAAATCTCCAGTTTCGAGTCTTGTCCTTCAGACTCAAGAACGCTCCTGCTACATTTCAACAATTAATATCGGCTGAAGTCCTAATGGGATACATTGGGCGATTCTGTTTCACATACTGCAATGATGTGATCGTCTATTCTAAATCCTGGGAGGAGCACCTCACCCACCTATAGAGGGTATTGGAATGCCTGGAACTCCACGGTATGATAGCGAAAATATCGAAGAGCCACTTTGGAAAGTCTTCACTCAAGTACCTGGGTCACATAGTTTCAACCGAAGGCAACTACCCACAAGCCAAGCCAATATGGGCTAATAAGAGGCTAAGAACCCAGCACCAAGAAGCAACTCTGCTGCTTCCTTGTATTGTGTAATTGGCTCCGAGACTTCGCGCTCAACATTGTCGACTTCAGACTTCATGGTACCACTTCACCTGCTGTTAGAGAAGGAAGCACAGTGGCAATAGCGACCTGAACATCGTGCCACCTTTCACACTCTTAAGCCCAGCTTCCAAAACTTCAAGCATTTACATCTGCCGCAAGGAGAAAGACCCCTGATCCTACAGACGGACGCTTGCTAGAACGGCCTTTGCGCCGTCTTGTACCAAGAGGACCCCAATGGCAAAACTCTTGCTATAGTGTACGCCAGTACCAGGCTCAATGCCACAGAACAGAACTACCACATAAACGAGCAAGAATGCCTCACAGTCATTTGGGCTATCTGGAAATACCGTTACTACCTGAAGGGCACTCATTTCATTTTGAGAACTGACAGTAAAGCTCTCAAGTGACTTCGGGAATCAAGGAACAAGGCCAAGCTTGGAAAATGGGACCTCTTTCTCTCAGAGTTTGACTTTGAAGTCCAACACTGCCTACGCAAGGACAACGATCTTCCTGATGCTTTGTCACGTCAACCGTACCTGGAAGACGAAGCCAAACCAGAAGAATATATCAGGCTTCTTCAGCTCCAGATAAGCCGAAGTCAGATTGAATATTGACAGCAACAGGACCCTGATGTGAAAGACCTTACAGAAGCACCCGCAATGATTCACGCTACAAGACAACATCATCTGGTCACACAACAATCAGCCAGGAGCCAAGTGGAGGATCTGGATACCGAATGAATTGCACGCCGACATCTGCCGGCATTACCATGATCACCCTGAAGCTAATCCAGTTGATTCACTCCATCCACCGCGTTGTACTGTCGCCGGAGGAAGTGACATACTGGGTCTGGAGATCTGCCCTCACTTGGACCCACACCCACTGTCATTGTCTGGCACCCAGAGGACACACAATGCTCTATAACCATCATGCCTTGTGTTGTCGGTTAGAGGAGTACAGAGTATGACTCTGGTCTGTTCAGTTGTGGCTTTCGTATCACACTTAGCCAGGGAACTTCATTGTTTACTCTCTTCTCGTGAGGCTGTCCATTGTACCTGCCTTATGCCATACACCCAACGAAGTGGTACCAGGTGGCACATACATAAAACCAACTACTACAATCGATGCCAGAGGGATCTGCAACCCAGTTCCAACTGCACTTGGCAGTGTAACCCCACAAAAACGAGCTCAAGCTGCCCACCAGCTGGATAGGCCTCACCTCCCACCTCCCTCCCACACTTTATTCCAGCCTCCCATCAGACCTCCATCCGACCTCACCCAGTGGTCACTGACATCTGCCAGGGACATGATGTACCACTGGGACTCTCCAACCCCTGGTTTCAGTGCAGCCGAGCCAGCAACCCTCGATGGGCCCAACTCAACTTCAGCTCCAGTTGCCAGCTGCCACACCAGCAGCAGACCAAGGAGCTACCTTGGGCCCAACCAGCACAGGTAAACCAGTGACAGTTTGCCCACCCTTCTGCCGGATTACTGAAACCCCTACTGACTTCATACCTTGCCGCCAGGCCACCTCCTCGACTTTATGCACCGGTCGAGGACCAATCAATAGACAGCAAGTTCAAGGTCAGTAATTTTCAACTTGCACATGCCTCTGACCTGCATGATAAAACATTGCCAGGACGACCCCCCTCAGTCGAAGGCAGTCATGCATCTACCTATAAATTCTCAAGAATTCTTCGGAAATTGAAATTAGACATTGAGAATTCTGTCATATCGCCTATCAATAGTAAGTAAACTCTAACAGTATGCTTCTAATTAGGCAATCAGAGCTATCTTATCTCAGGAAAACAGGCCTATAGCTTTCTTTTCCAGATCTCTTTCTAAGTCAAAACAACCACATTCTTCTATTTAAAAGGAATGTGTACTACTCTAGATGCTTTGAGGAAGTAGAAACATTAACTTCTTGGGAGACATAATTATAACCTATCAACAGCCTCATTCATGTTTAACACTGAATATCCAGGCAAAATCAAAAATGAAAAAATCTTACTATGGAACCTTGAAGTTTTGATTTATAACTATGAGATAGTATACAGACCTGGGAAAGAAACTAAAGCAGCAGATACTTTATCTAGGATCAGATAAAATTTACCAAAGCTGAAGTCACTACATGAAGCTTTATGCTAACCATTCGCTACGGGATCATAGTTTCCTCATGACTGATAAAGTGGTATCTGCCATGAGGGCTTGGGCTGGATAGATGTAGTACCATACGCTCAACTACTTGGTAGGGCGTTAAGACTTCCTAGCATACAGGCCACTGGGACCCCACGACATAGATATCAATGTGAAGAAATTCCAATATTTGGTAATGGACAGGACTAATGACATGCTACTAAATACATTTTAAAAAGGAGACAGAAAACACAAGTACTCACAGGGCAGTACTTGTGGATACACAAGCACACGCACATGTGCATGCGTGCACACACACACAAAACACACACCACACACGCAAAAAAACACACGCACATGCACACACACACACATTTTCCATATGGATGTGCATATGTGACATTTTGGCGGCTGGGCCATCTTCTTCAGGCGTGCGTTATGACGCACTGCAGTGAAAAATATTGTTTAAGAGGTGATTTACATTTTTTTATTGGTGACACCAAAGTAAATGCATTGAAAATAAACTATCTGTTAGAAATAAAGAATATGACAGTGTGTAATCACTTGCTTCCTTGAAGAAGCTAGCCCAACCAGCAAAACGTTGCCAATGCACACCGCATGGAAAATGTGTTACTATATGGAACAGTCATACGTACTCTGAAGTAAATGTTCTGAGTGTTCTGGATGTCCATTTCAACAGCTGCTTTGCAGGTGCTGAAGTTGCCGTACAGCTTGGCGCAGTTCCTGACGAACTGATTCCACTCAAGGGTCACTGCAGGGTTCACCTCTCCTGCACTGCTGTAGCTAATAGCTCCTTCGCGGTTATTCAACAGCACTGAGTACGAAATATTGTGCTGCACATCACGATCTGCAACATGCCACAACAAAAGCACTTTGCAAACTCTGATTTGTTTTTTTCAGCTAGCATAATAGACTGAATGTGAAACACCACATACTTAAACTACTTCAGTTGATTAGTAATGCTTGCAATAAGTGACTTGTTTAAAACTGACACAAATAGAAGATAAAATTAAATACTTTAAAATACTATTGTAGTGTTATTAAAAAAATGTGTCGAATTAATGTTTTAATGCAGTTAGGCTGCTTCACACACCAAGGAAGAAAGTGCCATTTAGAAGGGGCGAGAAAAATGATTTACAGATTTGATAGAGCACTATAAAAAAGGAAAGGAGGAGATTTATGTTAATGCGATGATTAGATACACAAACAGAATAGGAAGGGCGAAATGAGAATCAATTTACAAAGTCAGAAAGTACATGTGACCATTATTGCTGAGGCTACGCTTATTAATATAGTGAACTTCAGGAATGATAGCTGGAGGATAATGGATTAAAAACACCCATTTATTGTGTTGCTGCTATATTTTATACTTTTTTTTTTAAATTAATCATTTTAACACTTTTTTTACTGTGTTTTAAGAAAAGAAAAAACATAGTCTTGTAGTAAAGTATACATTAAACAAATTTAATGCTATTTTATCAGCACATCTACTTTCTTATGTTAATTTGTATGTGAAACAAATGATGTTAGTTTTTCTTCAAACAGCATTGATAACTTTATCGAACCCTAAACCATAATTTTAATCAGAATACCAAAACACAGGACTCACTGAAGCCAATTGCAGAAATGGGCAGTGTTACCACCTCTGCTATGAAGCCATGTACACTGCTTGCACCGTTAGCAAATAGCCGTATACTCATACTTGGCAAATTTGTGCGGAAAAACTTCTTCTCATCTGAGTTACCAACTTCAATGGAGCCAATAACACGAGACGTTACATTGTAGATATCACCGTCATACAGTGTTATGCTATCTGGTCTGCCAGGCTTCCCTGTTGAATTGAATAGGTTGAACTGAAGTAGCCTAAAATAAAACAAATATAGGGACATATTAGCAGTCACTGTTCATACACCCCAGTTAAGTTCCAACAATACTTGACAAATATAAAATAAAATTTTATTTAAGTTTATATAGTGTTATTCTCTAAAAAAAAAAGTGTTTAATGTATGTTTTAATGTGGTGAAGCTCCTTCATGCAACACCAAAAACACATTGAGACATTTCCTCTTTTGGTACCTCATGCTGCAAGTACTGTGAGTAACTATGTGCACATGGAATTATAACAACGAATGTTCTCCAGGTTGTTAAAGACACAGCAGAAAAATTCTATGTCTTGCACATACCCACCTGCAATGTTTGCATGTGCAAATACATTTAGAGTGCCCAGACTACTGTATCCCATTTGTCCCAGAACATACAACTCTACAGATACACATACTACGTACCCTAAACTTGTATAACACCATGTGAAGCACTATTTGTCCATAGTCATTAGCCATATACATACACTGGACAGCCAATGGCTCAGTGGAGTGTGACTGTGGTTTCACATTTCAACCATCACACCAAGCAACTGGGACTTACGACCTCAAGAGATACACCACATGGATGATGAAGTCACTTGAATGTGACCTTAAGATTCAAAATCTTGCACAACACTGGACAGATGTGCTTCTGTGGGTGTGGCCCTCTATGTATGACTTACTAGATACAGCTTCTATGTACTGTGAAAGTGCACTCTGGTGCTCCAACATACACCTGCACCCAAGGGAAGGCTGTCTGGCTAGGAAGTCATCACTACCTTCTCCTTTCTCTTTCCCTTTTTTGTGTTTCAGGTGTTGGCTGGCAGCAAGGGAAGGGTATGCCCAATAGTGCACTTCATCCTCCACCGGGGGTTGGTACCTCCCACTACCCCGGTTACAAATAAATAAACCAGTGCAAATTGCAAATGAAAGAAAGCCCTCTAACCAATCAAACCAATCATCCTCTTCTATAAACTGTTCATGATAAAGTGAGCACTTTTGAAATAAACCTTAGAAAAGAGTCACTATCCCTACCTGCATATATTTTAATGGGCGAACTGAGTGACATGCGCCCAGTAAAGTTGGTAATGATTAATGGAAAGTAGTTCCATACATTAACGTTGAATAAAAAGTGCCAGGTGCCCATTTGTGATAATTTAAATTATTTGTTTCACTTTCTGTTTTTTTTTAATGCACCGGAGTGTAAAAATAAGCATATTTTCAAAACATTTTTTAAAAATAATTTCACAGTTGCACTTGACCAACGTGTGAATAAAGAGATGATGGCCATGGCAATGTTAATTTTACATAAGACGGAAGAATACACAATGTGACATACTAGTAGATCTTAAGCAGGGCTTTCAAAAGTGCTCATTTTACCATGAACAGCCTATAGTGTTACAAACAAGCATGCAATTTTGCAATTCTTTAATGATGAGGGATTTTTACTGTGTTTATGCTGGTTTATCCTCCTACTGCTGTAGTGTTGGTTAGATAGTAAATATGGGAAGTAACCATGGCCCCAATTGTGGCCAAGTTTGCCCAATCCCAGTAAAGCCATAATGCACGTGTCCTGAAGTTAGAATATTCCCTACTTGCCTAGGTATATAAGGCTCTGTCCTGAGACGCAGTCAGATCCTATCACTACCTAGGACCTCCAACTCTCCTCTGAGTTGTGAAGTAGGTTAGAAAATATACCTAATTGTCTGCTTCAGGGATTACAGTGGTGTAGTGGGTAGACTCCTCGCCACCCAACAAGATGAACAGGGTTGAATTACCTGGGGTCACCTGGTTTTTTGCACGTGGGAAACGTGGTAGAGTTACAGTTGGCCAGCAAGTTTTCTAGGGCATTCTCACACATTTCCCCCACCTTTGCATTTCGCCGCTGCTCCATCTTCACATCATTTCACCCTCATTGGCAAGGATGTTGTTTACCAAAAAATTCTGGGGTGTAGTCCAGGTTTCTACTCCCCATTGGTTAGTTACAACCTTTCACCACAGGTTGCCAGTGAACTGGATTACGTTGTCCGTCACAATTGCCTGGGAGTATCCCCAAGAGGAAAAGATTTCAGTTTCAAATTTGCGGTTGTACAAAACACTGTTCAACTCATAGGCATTACTTACAAGTGCCATATATTTCCTCACTAAAATAATTTTTGGACCACATATTTTTCCATAACGGCATGTCAAAATCACAATTTTTGGGTGTTTCCGGATGTACAAATAATAACTATTTCACTCACTGAAATAAAATGACTCTTATTGAAATAAAACACCACGATTTACTTCAATAAATATTTAAAATCACAATATTAAATGTTATTGTAATTTGTAAAAAAAAATTAAACAGGAGGAAATTTCTTTATATTTTTTTATTTGTAGAAGTTTACGATTATTTGTAAATTAAGTTTTGCTAAGGTTACTTTAACATGAATTAAGATGTGACTGCATTTATTAGAATTTTTATAAATGTTTTCTCTTATTTTATTTGTACATCCCAAAACAACTAAAACTGTGATTTTAAACTGTCCTTGATACAAACACTATGCTGTGAACTACAATTTCTTTATGCGAGGAAAGAGTTCTTTGTAGTAATGTCTACAAATTGAATGGAATTTCACACCAATATAAAATAGTAACTTAAGTCGAGGATGGTTACGTAGACAAACCATAATCAACATTACCATTTGAAATGCAGCTGTATCAGTCAAACGTTATAAGGTTGGGCCATTATGTCAAAACTACCAGTAAAGTATAGGGAAAGAGACTAAAGATTATTTAATCATGGTTGTGAAAAGTGTAAATCACCAGTGAATATTTACATACAGAAGTATGTAATGCTTTGTAGGGTTATTTTTGATCGATCACAGCATTTTTTAGTATTATGTAATGTAAGTGTTATTTATGATAGTACTATGACAAGTGGTATAAATTATGTCAAGATTTGCAGCAAGGGTGTTGGGTTTAAACTTGTTTAGAAATGATGCAACAATGTGGCTTGGTTTTAAACTTAATTAAAGAAAGTAAGAAAAAACTACACTTCAGCCAGATTCACAAAATGCAGTCAGCTGGCTGTTAGCTTGATGAGCTGAACTGCAAATAATCAAATGTTTGTATTCATATTATTCTACAGTCTGAAAGTTTACATATACAGTACCTCTGTCTACACAAGTATAGTCTTCATAAAGTACAAAAACAAAATGGGCGATGTGAATGGTATTAATTATTAATTTTTTTAAAGACAAAAAAATGTTTAATGATGAAGTGTGTTTAAAAATGTGACAATTTCTCAGTAGATGTGTTTAAATATAGGGGTAATAATTTTTACAATATTTGATTTTTTATGTTTAATGAAAAGCTTCAAATTTATATATATATATATATATATACACACACACACACACACACACACACACACACACACACACACCATGCACACACTCACGCACCCCCCCCCCCCCCCCCCCCCCCGTTATGCCTCTGTAGACTGGATGTGCACTACATCAAGGGAGGATAGGTTTTGGCGGGTGCTAATCCATGCGCACCCTTCTGGCGTTAAACTGTTTGAATCTAATCTCTAAGTAGCACTGATGCTAATTCAGTGTAGAGAACTGCCCTGGCAGCTTTGCGGCAGGGCATGAAATCGAGTTTGATCAGTTCGATCTTCCATTTCAGTCTGTTTGCTTTTGACTGTGTACCTGGTCAATGCATAAGCTCTAGTGTTGACTTGGCTTTGGGAGTTTCAATGGGGCATACGTGTGCCACTGGGAGACTGTTGGGCTGACTTCTAACATGTGATTGCATACGCTGGGGCTGAGCAATGAGGTCAATCCAGAGGTAAGCAGTGGTGAATACTGTGGGTTATTCTGTGGGATCTCCGGCATGATGGGTTCTAGGAGATGACAAAGTGCCTGAACCTGTTCCCTGGTTAGAGTTGGTTGAGAGCGGTGATGAGGGAGGGGGTCAGCTCTTGTAAGCACCCGGAGGCAGTAAGTACCTGTTTTACCTTGTCATGAATTCCACTCTGAAGGAGTACAGCATTTGGACTCAACACACACTCACATCCGTGAGGAGATTGCAAGGTTCATGTCCTCCTACCAAGTGTCGAAACCCATGGAATGTCTGCAGACGTAACTGTCACCCTATCACAATGCTTGGCGCCTAAACGGGATGAGCACTGGGAATCAGGCCTCGCCGCTGGCAGTCCCTGCATGTTGGTGTATGTCCAATTACAGTCTTCCCAACTCAGACAACTTCCTCTCCGGCACCGAGAACGCTGTGGAGAGGTCGAGCACCAAGTCGACAAGCTGTCCTATGAGATTGTGTACCTGGTGGGACTCTATCGTTCTGCCTACCATGGTATGCAGAAAGGCTGGTGGTCACTAATTTGTGTGGGTAAGCTAGAAGTGTCCTGGCTCATCTGAGTAAATTCCTGGTAACCTGTAATGCCCTGCTTGGTGTGAGGACACTGGGAGAGTTTCTATGTCTACCAGAGTCAGGTAAAACAGCGTTTATTCCTTGCTGTGGGAATAAACACATGGTGTCGCACTTGCTCCTAACGCTTGGCAAGAGCTGTGGGAAGCTTTACACCTATGTAGAGGTGACTCGGTCCTAAGCTACAAGGGGAAGTGGATGAGCGCTGTGAGAACAACTAAAACTGATCTGGCACCCTACACAATTGTTGACCAGATGGGGCTGCAGTGTCTGTGTGTGTAGACAATGTGACGGTGAATAATCTTCTGGGAAGACTATGCAGGTCAGATGGATATCTCTGGTGAGAATAGGAGTTTTCTTTCGGCAGGAATGTGGTGAAGGAAGGGTAGGTACAGTGAGGAGCTAGGGTGAACTAAGTTAGCCAGAGCGACGCACGCTGGTCAGTTTATCCGGCTACTGGTGCGGTGGAAGACTGAAGACTGATCCTGAGTGAGCGCTGTGTCCCTTTATTTATACTTTGCTGGGCGCTTCCTTTTCTCTCATTGAATGACAAACTCGTTGATGAGGAGAGGCAGTTTGGAGAGGGGGGTGGCGATAGCATAGCTGCTTGGAGGCTGTGATGTCACCGGCCGGCTTGGAGATCGGAAGGCGGCAAAGCGGTAATGGTGTAGCCCTCTAGCGGCATGCAGTGGAACTCGGTGCCTTGTTGCATAGTCTTGGTGGGCTGGTGAATAATTAAAGTCACTGGCTGGAACATCCATTCTTGCCGTGACGAACAGTAAAATCTTGATGTCTCGTAGTAGTAAACAATATAAACTCTGTTGTAATCAGATGCACAGCTATGTTTACTGATGAGCTGAAGTCAGTAGAATACCATTGTTGCAAATACGTCATGCGTGTGTGTGTATACACACATACACACACATTAATTTAAACTAATTCACACCTCTAGGTAAGTAATTTGAAATTTAAATCCACATTAATACTTTAAAACATGCATTTATACTAAAATTTTAAGCTGTCAAATTATGGACTCATACCAAAATAAAAGGATACAAAATAATTTGCTCAAAACAAAATACAGGGGCTGGGCAGATATCGTAGAGGAGGCAAGACTTAGGTGGTATGGGCACGACAAGAGGATGGGGATTGAGAGTTTGACAAGAATGTTGGAACTGAAGTACAATAAGAAAAGGTCACAAAGAAAAACCAAAGAAGTGATGGTAAGAGCAAGTGGCTGAGGGAATGATGAGGAGAGGCAAAGATCAGGAAATAGTGAGAGAGGGAAAGGGGTGGTGAGACACAGGAAGATGGAGGCATTTTACCAAGCTAATCTGGCCACAGGCTGTAAACAGCTACGGTTGATAATGATAAATCAAACTATCATATTTTGGCATGTATAGGCCGCATGCGTGTGTAGGCCGCACCTGACGTTTTTGATGAAAAATTATGGATTATTAATATCTCAAATATAGGTCGCACTGAATTTTTGTATTCCTGTAAATATTGTTAAGTCACAATTCCGTACAAGTATAATAATAAATTCCGACCCATTTTCTCCCCTACAAAATATTTGTGACAGAAAATTTAACTACACTGTTTTATTTTACAGGTTCATTCTCTTCAGATTTCCTTCCTTCCTTTAAGAGTTAAAACATTAAAACGTACTGTATGTTGACAAATTTCTAAACATGTTTTGGGGGGAAAAATTTGGAAACATTATGCCAATATTTCGTATATAAGCTGCACCCCACTTTTTGTAGTTTTTTTAATGTGCGGCCTATACACGCCGAAATATGGTATGTGGTCCGAATGACCAGATAGGGAATGGAGGTTAAAACTGCACATATATTGGCTACTTATAAATATGGCCTCTGCTAAACACTGACCTGAAGCCAAATGGTTTTGCATTATACATGCTTTTGAATATCTTGACGCAGTTGACAGGGTTGTTGTCATACTTGAAGTACAGCAGCACCCTTTCCTCAATGGTGATGACCTTGGCAGGGTCGCACATGTCAATCACACTGAAGAGGTGGTAGGGAAGCTGTAAGTTGCGCAGCGGAGTGAATGAACTCTCCTCAGACTCCCTGCCCTCCCCAGTCAGCAGTACTGTAAGCACTCCGATGCCCAGTGTATGCTCAATCCTGGCAACACATTAACACTGATACACTACACAACTGAGAACAACCTTTATTTATTTATTAATATCAGTTTGAAGTATTTAAAAATTTGTTAATATTAGAGGTTTATTCCATCTACATTCTCTTATTAACTCCAGCACATTTATGATGTAGGCCTACTCATGTCTTGTGCTTAATGCAGTGAATCATGCTTCACTGAATCCTCACTTAAATTGCGAACCATTCACTTTCACCTTTAGCTTTTTACTATTTCTCCTACTTTTAACCATCCGGAAGCACAGTCTATTAGATAGGGTTGTGCAAATATTTGGTATACCAAAATTAAAACAAAAAATTATAACATTCATTTTCATTTTGGTAAGAAATTTAATTGTCAAAAGTGGTAATAAAACAAAAATTCTCAATGTTGATGGATATTGGGGCAATTAATAGTGCATCAGCAAAGAAAATTTTTGTCCGCAATAATTACGGAAATTTAAATGTAGGCGAGAACCCCTGTGGTAATACTCTATATACCACATTTTTTTTGGTTTGGATTTGCAACAAACTTGTTTTAATCTTGCTAAACTTGATGACTGTAAATTACATTTGCTGGTTTCTTGCTATCAAGTTAAAGTTATTGTAAATAACAACATTATCTTTGTGAATTTGAATACACAATTAAATTTGTGGCACTCGAGTAAAGTGTTTCATTAGTAGAGAATGATCAAATGTCCAGTGTATTCGCAGACTGAATTTGTGTCCTTCCAATATAAAGTTAAACTCAGACTAACTCTTGCAAAAGACAGTGCATTAATATGATAATGTTTTTGCGGCTACTGCGACCTCTACTTTGAAAGACCGTACATCACGTATAGAAAAATGAGAATATGAAGGAAGGATGATCTCTGTAGTAATTAGCACTAGTGGTAAATGGTTAATAGATGAAGATGAGTGGTAACTCCTACTCCACTGCCTAAATTCAAGCAGAAATATATGTGAAACTCAATCTGTGTATATATATCTGTGTGTGTATGTATATAATATATATAAATATAAATAAATAAATAAATAATATATATATGCCTATGAACCTGGGTTGCCTTCTTCCTCGACTACTTCCCTCCGTGTCTAAACCGCTTGCCTAACATCAACTTTGCTATCAAAATAAGCAATTAACAGCCCCAGGTGGCTGTTTCCTCACCTGGTGGTGGGAGGATTTACCTATAATTTAATTAATACAAAACACTCTAAGATGGCTATGAGAATCCACAGTTTCTTTTATACCCCCTTGCATGAACATATTACCTGTTAGGGTCATGGGTGGCATAACACAATTATATACAATCCCTAAACAATAGTATGGCTAACAACAGTTTTGGCCAAATTTGCAGTAGTATTTACACCATATTTATGTTGACAATTTTGAATACATACAAAATTTAAGTTGTTGCAATTTATAAATTTTAACAAAAAAAAATTAAATAAAAAACTGTTGGCATAACTCATGTGAGTAGTATAGAGGAGAAATAAAGTTGTCTTTCATGCAAGGAAAAATTTGACTTAACAAACAGATACTGTACTTAAAAAGTTGTGCATAGCCTGTAGCATTGCATGGTATGTATTTTTTAATTGTTTTTATTATTGTTTTAAAATTGATTTTGGTTAAATTCCCTGTTTATTTTGTTAGTGGGTGTAATATAAATTTCTCTTTGGTGCCACATGGAAAATTAAGGACTTATCAGTTTTAACGCAGGCTGAATTTCAAGCTGTTATCTGTAGTGCATTGGCGTTCCGAGTTCCCAGGAGTCGGAGCGAGGTTGCACCAGTTTTGCGCTTTTGTTTTTTTGTAGTCTTCAAATCATCAGCAGAATTTGTTTGAAAATTTTTGCGGTGACATAGAGTTTAGCCAATAGAAGGTGGTGAACACCGGCCAAGGCCTATTTTTAGATTTGTAGTTTTAGGAGAGAGGGTAGGCACGTGCCGAGCTGCGCTCCCAAGGTCTTTGTGTAGCAGTTGTTGTACGGCCTGGAAGCAGGAACATAGCGGGCTACGTGCTCGTGATGTTTCTCATGATGCGAGTTGGTTGAATGAACATTAATAAATTACTACTATGACACTGTTGCTGTTCAAAGTTCGCTTTTTGAGTTAACTTGTCCGTGTTTGTGTTGTAAACTGTTTTGGAAAGTTCGATAAAACTGAGAAATATTCCAAACTGGGATTCAGATTCTTTTTATTTCTATAACATGGTGCCTGAGTTTTATGTATCAACCAACTGAGCTAGATTGGACTGTTACTAAAGCAGGGCTGTTAATTAACCTTTGCCACATCACATTTATGACTGCCCAGATGCGGGGGCAATGATTTGCAATGTCACAAGCCTTCATTTATGCACATTACTTGGGAAATATGGTTTAACATCATACTTCTTGTAGGAATTTTTACTGAAACAAAACCATTTAAGTAAAAAACCTCTCGGGTATGTTAATTAATTTTCCTTCAGAAATGGCAAACAAACTTATATATTACAACAGATTTACCATTACTTTTCACATAGTAATTCAACAGCTAAATAGTAGGATTTGGGGAAGTTGGGGCCATTGGGATCTGGGATGGGAGCTCGGAGCTGTTCATGTTCTGTCATTCCGGTTCCCTGGTGGCTATTTTTCCCTAACGATTTACCTTTTCCCTTCAAAATCACAAAATTTCCCTCAAAATTTCCTTTTTTGCTTCAAAAGTTCCAATTTTTATCTCAAAAAAGTACTGATCCCCCAGCTGCAAAAACAAACTGCAGAAAGGCATTTTTCAGCCAATTCAGGTGATTTGGGAGACTTGCTTCTCGAGGGCAGAGCAGTTGTGGCCATATTGGGTTTATATACATAGGATATGCCAAATTGATACATGGGATCCAGGATCGGAGCCAGAGCCAACCGTCAGCCATCTTGGTTCTGTCAGCCATGTGGTCTGCCATATTGGATGCAATTGACAGAGGATGAACAGCTCTGAGCTACAATCCCAGATCTCGATGGCCCCAAATTCCCCAAATCTTACTGCTAGTGTAGTATAGATATATATTTTTCCTACTGAATACAAAACCAGTTGTTTTGTGTTGGAATTTTGTTGCCTATGTTTTGTGGGTTAGCACCATGTTTCACCTTGTGTCTTGTTATAAAAAAATGGTGTGTCATAATGGCTAATGGTGCAGTTTCTTGTGTTTGTCAAATAAACGAGGAAAGTGAACTGTGGTGTTATAATTTACTTCACCCATAACTGCACAAACTGAAATAACATGTTATGGGCCCAGGATGCTGAATCAAGTAGTGACAGCTTTAGGGTGAATAAAATTGGTGTACAGGTGTTCAATGTGAAGATCTTCTGAACAACGAAGATAATTGAACTCCTAAGTGACAAAATAAGAATCAAAATGCTTTGTACTTCATTAAAACTGTGGTTGACGATGCGTCTCTTCATATCAGATACTGTATGACTGCGACAGAAGCATGGGAGCTGATAATGGAGATAAACTGCAATGTGGGTATAATTCAATTAGTTACATTCCTGGAAGATGTTTACGTGTATAAGGAGAAAGAAGATGTATCAATGAGTGAATAAATGGATAAAATTGAAAATTGGTGTCATCAGTTAGCTGAAGGTGGCATGCCTTTTACCGATAAAACCATTGCTGCTTTTAAGTTGTGGTGTTTGCCAAGGAGAAGTATGAGATTATGGTAAGAAGTTTGGAGCAAAATGAAGAAGCAATTAACGTAAGAAACATCAAGAGTTACTACTTGAAGAGAAAAGGTTGAAAATGGAAAAAGGAAAACACTGAAAGTGTGGTTAGGGCATTGAGTGCTAGAAAACAACACACAACGCAGAGGTGACCGAGAGGTAGAAACACTACAGAAGAACATAGTTCACATCTTAGAGGTGTGCACCAGCGTACCAGAGGTAGTGGTTTTCAAGGTTACAGTGATGAAAAGACTGACTTGAAATGTTTTAACTGTGGTGTGTGGGATCACTTTTATAAACAATACAATAATAACCAGGTGGACAGTCCAGTAAAAGTATTTTCCATGTGGCAAGCTTGGACATATTTCTGCAAACTGTGAAGAACAAAAGTCCTACGGAGCATCAAAGAAGAGTGAAGATAAAAATAATGAAGAAGGGAAAGATAATGGTAAAGGTTGGCAGAACAAATTTAGGGAATGCATTGCATGTAGAGCATTATTTTGCAGACTTGAACTGATAATGTAGGTGTTAGATTCAGGCTCATCAGACCACATGATTCCTTTGCATCCAGTGTTTGTAACATTTAAGGAACTAAGTGGAATCGTTAGACTTGGGAGAGGTGAAGTGGCTGTAAAGGGTATTGGTTCTGTACACATCAGAATAACAGATGAATGTGGTGGGTGGACTCTAGGGTTGAGTGATGTCATATATGTACCTGACTTGGAATACAACCTATTACACTTGCCAACAAGGGTATCAATACTGAATTTGTTACAAATTGTGCTCTTCAGGTGTAGATGCTGATACAGAAGAAAGAGCAAGTGTCTTTTCTGCAAAGATAAATGGCATAACTTACTTACTTACTTGAGACTGGTAACAAGCTTGAATCAAGAAGTGTAGTGGCAGCAAAGGAGCAGCAGTGGAAACATGAAATAACAGACGCAGTCGCACTACAAGCAGTCACCGTGTGGCACGAGAGACTTGGTCATCTGTATGAGGCAGCACTTGTAAAGAATCCAGGGTTAACTGATCTTAGTTCAACTATAGCAGGTGACGATATTAAGTGTGAGGTGTACATCAAGGGCAAGATGATTAAGGTTCTTTACCTGAGGAAAGGCAACAGGTGCCCAGTAAACCCACTAGAATTGGTTAACACTGATTTAATGGGCAAGTTTCGCCCGTGCTTGGTTGGAGGTGCAAGGCATGTTTTAACCATCATAGATTAGATTTTTCTCGGTTTGCTACGGTTAAACTTTTGCACAGAAAGAGTGGCACTATGAATGAACTTGTTTTGTTTAAAGCTGAGGTGGAGAATTTTCTCAGGATATAAAGATAAAGACCTTGCAATCTGATGGAGGGGGGAGGGATATTTGAGTAATGATTTTCAGAGGAGTGAATGGAATTGTGCACAGGATAACTGTGCCTAGGTGTCCTCATCAAAATGGCATGGCAGAAAGCCAGAATAGGACACTAATGGAAATGGTAAAGTGCATGCTGATACAATCCGGGGTTCCCACATACTTGTGGGCAGAGGCTATAAACACTGCATACTTCATACGTAATCTGAGTCCCAGTAAGGCTATTGCACATATGAATTGTGGTCAGGTAAAGGAGTCACTTAGGAGCTGTTGCAAAGATTGAAAGTATTTGCGTGTAGGGTTTGGATTAGAGTAGATTCGTCCGCAAATTTGACCCAAGGGCTGTTGAATGGGTGTTTTTAGGGTATGCAGATCACAGAAAGAGTTATAGAATCTGGCACGCAAGTGAGAGGAAGGTTAATATTGCTCATCATGTAACATTGGAAGAAAATATCTTTCCTTTCAGACAGTTCAAGATGAATGACATAAAGGAACCAAATCCAAAAATTTTTCACTTGTTAAGATTACTATGAGGTTGCATGTGATGATACACCTCATGTGATACCAGACGATGATGTTGGGAACAATAATGTGAATGAATGTGGAACCTCCGAGGTAGACAATGTTAAATTATTAGTAGTAGGCAGCAATGACCCTATTGTAAATACAGGTGGGCATGTTAATGACATGTTAGGGAGAGAAGGTGAAAATGCTGTGACCCTCAATAATATGATCCTGAGCGATGCAATTTCAAATGATTTGGCTAATAATGAAGCAATTGGTCAGTCAAGGTAACCAACAAGTGGCTCCTAAACCCATTAAGTATGCTTGTTGTATTGTTTCTAAGTGTCTTCTGAATAATGCTCCAGGGGAGGTTGTTACTCAGAAAATCCCTAAACTTTCTTGATGTATCTGTTGTAATGCAGTCAAATGTGAATTGTTAGATATTGGTGATCTTGTAGATGTTCATGATGTTCTTAGTGGTAGGTACAAAGACATGTGATTACATGCAATGGAGGCAGAAATTCAGAATCCAAAATTGCAAAATGTATGGACAGTAGTTGAAGGACCTTATCACAAAAATGTTATTGTTAGTAAATAGGTTTTGAAAGTGAAACACAATCCTGATGGGATAATGGAAAGGCTAAAGGCAAGATTTGTGGCCAGAGGTTTTGCTCAAGTTCCATGTGTTGATTTCTATGAAACTTACAATTCTGTTATCAAATGTAGTACAATTAGAATTCTCATAGCCCCAGGTGTAGAGAATAATTGGGAACATGAATTTCTAGCTGTACAGCGTGTGTACTTAAATAGTTATCTGCATGAGATTTACATGGGACAGCCTTTGTATTTCGAAGAAAGTAATAGAGGTAGACAAATCTATATTTGTTAACTTGATAAAGGTTTGTATGGATTAAAGCAAGCAGGTAGAGAGTGGTTCCAGTACATTAATGGTCTGTTGTGTGACCTGGGTTTGAAGCCTTGTATAAGTGACCCTTGTGAGTGTAACAAATTTTCATAAATTTGTATGTTGACGATATTACTGTGTGGGGAAATAGAAACAAGATTGATTGGCTGAAGTACAAAATCTTTTAAACATAAGGATGCCAATTGATGCCCCACAATTTCTCTCAATTTGAGTGACCAAGCCAAACAGTGATACAGTCACTGTGGACCAAAGTAGACCAGGTATTAGAGCAGATTGGTATGAACGATGCAAAGGGCCTATCAGCACCCTTAGAAGTAAGTCTGGAGGCATGCCAGGGGAGGGCATGGATTTTGATGAAAAGGTTTATTGACGAGAAATTGGTTGTTTATTATACCTTTCAGATGTTGCAAGACTAGATATAGCATTTGCTGTAAGCAAACTTAGTTGTATGTACAACAAATCAAGGTTGGGTAACTGGCGTGATGTTCAGCATGTCTTTAGACACTTAAGAAAGACTAGTGATTTGAAAATGTGCAATTAAAAAACTGGCAGCTAAGTAAAGGTCTTTTATAATGCTGACCTTGCCAATGACAGAGTTGACCGAAAGTCTTTAGTGGGTACATCATTTTATTAGCAGTAGGAGCAGTATCACGGTGTTCCAAGGAACGAGGTGTTGTTGCAAAATTCATAGTTGAATCAGAGTTTGTGTCCAGGTTAGAGGTGAACTAAGTCCGACACAATTCACTGACCTGCCATGTACTGTATGATACGACAACCAAGGGGCTATACGTCAAACACTAAATCATGTAATGTCTGGAAGGGTTAAACATATTGATGTAAAGTTTCACAATGTAAGGGACTATGTAATGCAAAATCTGTTAAAATTTGATTATGTTTCCACTAAGCTCAACCTAGCAGACAAGTTCACTAAGGTGTTGAATGGTGTTAAAACATGAGAGATGTCTTGTAAGATAGGATTAACTTCTCAGCCATGACTATGTAACCAGAATTCAACAAGCGGAGGTCTTACAAGTTGGCAACAGTTTTTTTGTGTTGAAAGTTTGTTGCCTATGTTTTTTGGGTTGGCACCTTGTTTTACCTTGTATCTTGGTATATAAAGAAAATGGCGTGTCATAATGGCAAATGGTGCAGTGTCTTGTGTTTGTAAAATGAGCGAGGAAAGTAAACATTGGTGTTATAATTTACTTCACCCATAACTGCACAAATTGAATAACAATGTAGACAATGAATACTTTTTTTTATAATCAGAAGTATACATTTAAGTGATTACTTAGCCAAATATACTGTGAGTCAAATACATTACTCTGACAGTGTGTTTCACGTGGATATAACATATCTGGCCACTGACCTGTTAAAGAGCAGACGAGCATGGTCAACGGGAGACACCAAAGTGATGCCATGAGATGCACAGTGGCTGATGTTGACGCTGGAGATTGCTGGGGATTTGGATATGCTGAGGATGGCCGGCGACTTTTCGTTATGCAACACTCCGGCTCCTGTCAGGTTCAGCCACTCCACAGCAGAGTCTGTGCGGCTGGTTGTCTGGTGAGTCACCACATCATGCACTCGGCTCTCGTAAAGGCTTTGTTCAAACTCACCATGAGCAAACCTGCACACAGAAGCTACAGGTTACAGAAATTCAAAAACAGACTACATCTGCAATAGGCCTTCTATCAAGTTGAAAGTCTCAAAGAACAGTTTTACACATTAAAATGATAATATAAGCTATGGCGAGAGATAAAATTGAAATACATGGGAGGTATGTATACTTCACCTAATCCCTCCCCAAAAGTAAAAGGGATGATCCACGTTTGTTTTCTCCACAATGAATGAACACAAAGTCACCATTCCATTCACACTCATATCTGTGCCCATAGCGTTGGCCATTTAGACGTACTTTGCAGTCTTCAAATCTTGTTTCATCTCCTGCAACCCAAAAAAAGAATTGACAGTGTTACAAAGAAGGAATTTGCTGTTCTAATTCAGTGAGAAAAAAAAAAAAAAATAGGTGGTACTCTAGAAGTAAAACTGCACCATAAACAGCACTTGAGAATACAGGCTGGTTGGATAAGCAAGTGGAAAAAAACAGTACATGAAAGAAGACAGTGGAACATGACTACAAGCATATAAATAATGTACCTTAAAAACATCAATATGTACGGTAAAGAAATATTCTTCTAAATGTATGACTGTTTATTTCAATTATTACTTATAAAAGTATTATGGTAATTTTATTTTCACAAACTCAGAATTGTTGAGGATAATATTTTTGCTTGAGTAGACGTAAGTGGGGTTTTCAAAAAAATATTTGTTTCATTTAAGTACAAGAGACACACAAAAATAAACAAGCATAAGCATTTTAACAAGAAAAACATATAGCCATGAACCAATTAGATGTGGATTTTATTTAAGTGCTAAAATGATAAAAGTCATGAAAAATACATATCCCAATAATTTGTGATGTCATCTTATTTTTCATATAGAACAAACAATATGGAGATCATCTTACTCTCCAGGTCATCCTAAATTCAAGTGACAACAGAACTTATATTAGGCACATGTATAACTGTTTATTATGTAGCTGTTTACTATTTTACTATTTTACCTCAGGACTTCATATCTAAAGCCCTGACCATTCTGAAGGAAGGGAAGGGGATTGGGATGGCGGAGAAGCTTGCTAAATGAGTGTAGATGGGGAAACATAAGGGATCTTGCCTGCGAGCCATGCTACTCAAATGTGTGCAGACAGATATGAGACAATATGGCTTTGTTTGATGTCACTGTCAACAAAATGATGTGGGTAGCCTCACAAGGAAAAGTGTGACATTAAAAATTAAAAAGGAATACTAAATACTGGTGAGTTAAAGTCTTATTTCTTTTAAGCAAACCATTACCTATACATATTTCTAATATATGTATGGCATGTTTGTTTTAACAAGCTCTATGACATACATGGAAAAACATTTCAAAATTTTCTAAGAATAATATGAGCGATGATACTTTGTAGAGAGTTTTATGTTCATGGGTTACATAAAAACAAAAATTAATTTTGCACCTACGCAAAGTCAAATCATAGCACATTGTATGAAGGAACCAGTCTGACTCCATATCAAAATTTGAGTAAACACAAATATTTAAGTTTAAAAATCTAATTGCTTTGGGTTAAAAATATTGAATCTTAAACAATTGATTGCTTTCAAAATGGTTATCAAATTACTATCTATATTCTAGAAGTAATTTCAGTAACTTGTTACAACATTTGCTTATTTAAGGAACACAGGGAAAACCGATTTGATTTAACATTATTTTATATAGCTAATTAAAGTCTCACAGTTGTTGTGTCTACATCACCTGCAGTGTTATCATGTTTTGTTTTTGTTTGAAAGTTTAGTTTATTTTCTGTACCTAGTTAAATGCCAGTATAAATTCTATATTTTCTGTTACCACCTCCTTGAACAAACCTGCCAAAATGCTAGATAGGTCTCACCGAACCCAACTTTGTGTCCTCTGCAAAGCTATAGGCTGTTCATGATAAAGTGAGCACTATTTAAGGCCCTCCTAACAGGCGTTAGCCATTAATAAATGTATTCTATTGCAGCCTCATGCATTAATTTTTGAGAGAGGTGAAATTTATACACTCTGTTTATTAGTCACATGGCAATGTTTATATTAAAAAGTGGCGGAAAGATAGAAATTGACTAAGAGGTAAAATTTAGCAGGGCCTTAAAAAGTGCTCACTTTACTGTGAACAGCCTATACCAGGCCAGTACTCTACACTGGATGCACTCCAGTACCTTGTCAGTATTAGAGTCTAAACCTCGTCACTGGGTGCGCCTGACCTAGAAAAACACTTTAGATGTGGTGACACACCTTCCCCAGCCTCAAGTCATCACACGTCAATGTGTTTTAAGTTGCTCAATCACCTGTTTTCAAAATGATGACAGTGTAAATATTTAATGTTTGTAAATCCTGTCATTCAAAACATTAGAATGATTAAATTCTAAGTTGATGCTCAAATTCTACCTCTGTAATGCAGTTGATTGCACACTAGCTTATGGTATGAGGTTTTCTGGGTTCGAGTCCCAGATAAAGCACGTGTGTATTTGTAATTGTCTCTCTTTTGTTGCACGTGTTTCTGGTTTCATCTCTGATGATATTGCTTTCAACGAGATGACAAGTCCTACCTACCAATTGAGCCTCCAAGAAATTATTTAAAAATGAATTGCACCCATATTGAGGAAAGTAGGCTCATTAGCTATATCAGCAACTTCTTGTTTGTTTTCAACCACTACAGATTTATTTCAGTAAAATACTAAAAGTGGTGCACAAATGTTCATGTTATCATCATTATCTCTTCCTCTTCATTCTACAACTTCTGTTATACTGGTACTCTGCATATCTCAATTGTGCTACAATGGTTAGAAGTAAATAAGAAAAAGAATTTAATAAAGCCCTGAAACTACTGTCTTCTTACAGAATTCTTATTACAGAACTTCAGTCATGGATGTTCTGAAAATGTTAGGATCCAACCAGTTTATGATATGACAAAAAACTGTGGTTCTTGTTTTAAAGTGTAAACAAATTTTTTTCTTATTAAGTAAGCCGTTAAAACACATGTTCACTTACCAACACACTGAAGAGGCTCGGGCCACGACCATATTCTGCTCAGAGAGTTTGGATGAAACTCCACTCTTGGCCCATAATCAAAAAAGACACTGAATGTGCTGAAGCCAAGTTCTCGACAAATGACCTGGGCATTTCTCTCTGTGAAGCGTTCATCACATACTGGCACCCACTGGAGTGTTGTTTGATTAAAGTATTCTAGGAAACCTTCGTTGTTAACCAGTGATCCTGCAAAGCAAAAATATAATGTTTTCAATCAAAAATATATACAGAAGACCAATCCGAAACACCTTCTTTATGCTGTGCAATTAATTTACCACAACTGAAGATTAAGATAATACTGCAGACTTCAAATTGGCAAAGGAAGTTGTTGAGGTTGTGAAATACCCGATGTTGTATGATAAAGTATTCTCATTCCTACCCTTACCAAACTCCTGACTGTGTGGTGTGTTTGTGCAGTTGCGTCCTGTACAGAGTCGAACAGACTCTGAAAGCAATGGCTCTCGTACATGCCGCTTCACTATAACATTATCCTCTATATTTGCTTTAGTTTCCATGGGTTTCATCACAATCTCTTGTCCTCGACGACCTTCCACGTGCAGAGTGCCTAGTACAAGTATGCCCACGTTGGGAGCAAATTCCATCACCACTCCAGGAGCAATAGTCAGTGTTACCTGTAACAGGAAAATTATCACATTCAAACAGGGGCGATAGAAGGTGTCATTAGGGGGTCAAAAATCAAAATTGGAAAATAATTTACAAAAAATTTTTTTGTATACACATTTTACAACTTTAAAATGGAAATTACCACTAATAAATATTACAGTACCACAGGAAAAATTCTACTAACATCTTTAATATCAAGGCTTACTCAAAACTTACATTATACATGTATTGAATACAGTGACTTGGATCACACAGTCCATCTTGTAAAGCACACAGGTTTCAGTTTAGTATTTTTGCCAAAGCTGGAGCTTCATCTACTTTGTAATTGAGAAAAATTGCAGTTTTTTTGGCAGGCAGATTCATTAAAAAATTTTGCAAGAGTAAGGACATTTTCCCAAACACTCAAAACTTTAGGTACAGCGCTAGCTACATCTATGAGAGCTAAATTGAAAGATTGACTGAAGAAATGTATGTAAATAGCTCTATTCTCTTTGGCACTAATTTCAGCTTAGATGCCTTTCAAGTGGCCACTCATGTTTCTAGCACCATCATAGCATTGCCCTCGAAGGTCTTCAATAGGTCGGTCAAGCCTTAACAAAACGGCTTCAGTAATAGTTGCTATAGTGACTCCTGTAGTTGAGGATGTTTCATACAACCCAATGAACTCTTCAAATACAGTAAAATCATCATTCACATGTAGCAAGGAAATAGAAACTTGTTCTTTTGTCGAATTATCAGTTGTCTTATCTACAATAAGAGCAAAGTACTTCTTTTAAATTTCTTGACTCAAATTGCACACTCCTACTACGGACAATAATTGCAGTTTTTCATTTTGGAGATCATGGGAAAGCCAGTTATGCCACTACAAATTACCCTCCTTTCCTTGTTTACTTCTTAAAGCAAGACCGCAGGTAGTTAAGAATTTTATACTTGAAACAATGCTAAGGTAAGCTTTCTGAGCTTTTCCCATTTCCTTGCTAACTTGGACAGATAACCTGGCTACAACTGGCTTTTCTTCAGAACCTCTGTGAGAGTCACTATTTTCATGATATAAAAATTTTTCAAAAGCTTTTTTATAATATCCAGAAACAATGACAGTTGGGTCAACTTTTGACCTAGTAATAACTTTTAAGTTAAGCTCTTTAGCTTGCAGACAAAAAAAAATATAGTTTTTGAAGTACCATCCCAATGAAGCCAGGGCAGTTTCTTGTACCACTCTGATTTAAAAGAACGAGTGACTTCACATATGATTTTTTTTTAAATACTGTATATTTAAAGGTTGGGATAAAGCTGTTATACGGTTATCACTTACTGTAGGCAAACTTGAAGTTACAGGTATGTTTGCGCTGGATAAGTCTGATTTAGAAGCACTTAGAATAATAGCATCCCTATCTTCACTATATAAATAGTATATACATTCACAATCACTAATATTCGCATCACTATTTAGGTTGTTACTGCTAGTGCTGGCTGGGTCCGATATAAAATCAGTGTTAGGCCTATAACTGCACCCGTACCTTGACTGTACAAAGATTTACATTCACTAATATTTACATAACTTCTCAATCTATTACTACTAGCCCCATCGTCACGATTTTCAATACATTTTGATTTTCTTTGAAAGAAATCAGTTATTTGTTGTCTTTTCATTGTATGGTTTATTGGTCTATTACGTCTGCATTAATGATATAAGCACGCACAAGGGTTCGAAGTTGGAAGAAAATACACAACATAACAAACATTAACAGACGTTGGCAGATGGCATGGACTCAGCGTCGACTGACTGTTCAATACTCTACTCCGACGAGCATCAGCACGTTACAGCGTTCCCAGCTGCCATGAATAAGAAAGCAACCATAACAAACAGTTGGATACTCAAGACACTGATGGACGGTACGAACTCACAGTGCAGTGTTATCTGTTACAGGTTGCCAGCTGCTGTGAACTGTGGATTTTACAACATGCGAGGAATAACTTTGAGCCTGGTTGGCTGTTACAGGTTGAAGGCAAGAATATTGAGTTACAGCGGATGGGGAATGGAAGGCAATCCAGTAGAGCGATAACACACGTGACAGCTGCAGAAATCTATGCTACAATACTGCGTGGAAATTTAGTCTTTTCTGTGGGTGTTGGACAGAAGCCATTTGCCCATGTCAATGTTATTCATTAAATGTGTTTCTATAAACTTTCGGCTTTAGAGTGACATGTGTTTAGTTGGTTGTTATCTACGTAAAAGAAGGCACATGTTAAAAATATGGAAAACAAACTGGTATTATTCTGCACTTAATGTAGTATTCCTTTTGAGAACATGACCCTTACAGCAGATTATAAGGGGGTCATATGATCCCTATTGGTCTGTCGCTCATGACTTCAAAATTCTACTTTATGAATATTCATGAAAACTCCCTGAAGCAGTGATTAAATCACCACAGAATTTTCAATCAAAATAATTAATGCCACACCAGTAACAAGAAGACATTTTGATTTTTTCAAATTTTGGAAGACCAACCAATATCTTGTGTAAGTATAAACAAGCAGGAATGAAGCACATTAAATATATAATGTTTCTTATCACACCTTCCTTTTCAGAATACAGACCTCATCTTTCTTGCTAGCCTGTTCACTTCATCAAGTCCAGCAGCTATGGAATTCCTACGAACCACAGATTTGAACTCTGACCTAGGTGGACCCCATGCTGACACGAGCAATCAGCAATAAGAAGGAAATACAGGAAACTTAGCCAGTATTACCACCTGTGGATCTGCTAAGCTGTTTGAACTGACAGCTCTGTAAAGTCAAGCAACTGGTGACAATACTAGTATTTTTACCAAGGTAATTTGTCCAGGAACCCATTCACATAGCTTGCCTCAGCTATCAAACAGGTAATATTGTCAGTGACTCTAGGTGGTTGGAAATTAATGATAGCTTTAGAGGGTGGGTAGTGTCCAATTATGGAGATCCTTCTCTAAAGGGTATAGCGTTTAGAATGATAAGAAATTAATTTGAGTTTGTCCTTGTCATCAAGAGCTATCTGGTCAAGCCCTTACAGAGTGGTAAGCCACTATGAAAGCTCGAAAACAATGTTGAGTCAAGGTTTGGGTTTATGTTGCACAGTAGCAATGGAACCATGGATATTGAAGGGGCCCAAGCTAATTGAACAGCCCTGCCTCTACTTTTATCATAGGATTGTTGTTACATTTGGACATAAACACTTTGGGATGTTACCAGTAGTTTATGAAAGACTATGTGGCTTTTAGTTTTAAGGAAAGCCTCCTTTATTATACCATGTGTAAAATATGTCCACATAAGTACTCGGTTGCAGTGGCCACCAATGAAGTTCTTGATGTAACCACGTGCAGTAAAAAAGTTTTCATACCGTAACCAGACAATTTAATACTATATTAAAATATATATTGAAAACAAGTGTGTTAGTTTTCATATTTTTCAACTATTTAATGTCTTTGAATATTTCGAAAGCCTTCATATTCTAGCAGTCAAGAGGTGAAAAATGTGGTGATGGATAGGTGGCTCGAGATTTCATGTCATGAGTTAGTTCTTAATAGCCCTGCTTGGTGCTCAGAAATTTTTTTGTCAGGATGGGGTTTGGACTCAATCTGTCACCAATTTAACTTGCTTGTCACATGGCAGCTATTACAGAAGACATTAAATGACAAAATGACATATTTTCTTTGCCTTGTCCATGCCTTACACATATAGCATCCCAACCATGGACCAGGAGAGGATAGCTGCAAGTTGGTCACCTTAGTACGTCTGCTGACAGTTTGATAATGTTATGGCTGCTGCATTTAAGGATGGTGTACCACTGTCATATGTGTTTCTTCTCCCTGAATTTATTCTCAATATTTATTGACAAAATAATAAAGATCAGGCACTCTGCCTTATGGCTGAAAGCATATAACTGAAAAATGAAATGGGGAAGCTATTCCTAAGCTCAATCAGCAAAGAAATACTCATCTAAGCTTTCCTTTTGTACCAAATATGCCAGT
Source organism: Dryococelus australis (assembly GCA_029891345.1). Lineage (NCBI taxonomy): Eukaryota > Metazoa > Arthropoda > Insecta > Phasmatodea > Phasmatidae > Dryococelus > Dryococelus australis. Next base: position 254,384,432 of record CM056993.1, on the reverse strand, counting down.
TTAGTATAGGTGTGCTACAAAAAGCGGAAAAAGAATTTAATGGATGTTACTAATTGAACAGCTTTGAAGATATATTCAGTTATAAGCATACTTCACCACTGTACTGCAGAATGAGATACAAGCAGTATAATACATTGTTATTCGCATGAATTGCATCAAATTTGGTAAATTCATGACATATAACTATACAATATAATTATATATTTTATCAAATATATTTTTTTGTGTATAAAGTCCTAAATCAATAGAAATATAGTATGAAAATAAAAATAAAATCATTACAAGTAAAAATTATAATGCTTTCAGCCGCTCTACTCCCGTGAATTCTGCAAAATAATCATGATCTGATTAAATAGGTAAAATTTTAATTCTCACAACCAAATCAAATTCTTTTCCTTGTACTAATTTTGTTATCAAAAGATATAAAATGCTTACCTCTGGCATAACTGTGACGTCAGCATTTATAAGATATGGCTGCTCTCGTTCGTAAAGTGTTAGGCTCTCCTGCAATCTGCCACCAAGATTGTCCAGATCAATAGGTGATGGTTGTTCAAAAGATACTGACACAGAAGATTCAAATGTATCTTCAGTTAAGTATGGCCTGTAAATAACAAATTAATTTAAATAAAATGTTTTCTTACAAAACTATAATTTTTTGATGCTCCACATTTGATTAATTATTTTTGTACAGCTGTGAAAAATGCTTCATTTGTAAGTTTGAAAACAAAGTCATATCAATATTATTGAAGTATATTGTTGTCACACTTGGTATTTGAGCACCAGCTGCCTTGTACAATCCACTCATCTGCTCGCCGTACATTAACATGCCGTACAGGGACAAAGAGTTCATGCGCTGATGGTAGCGATTTCAGGAAATCATTGGAAAACTATAATCAGGATGGCTGGACGGAGATATGAACCAAGGCCCTCCCAAATGTACCACTGCACCACCTCACTTAGTACCAGCTGCCAATGGGTACCAACCAACCACTTTAAAAATTCCAAGATTTGGTGCCAAGAATAGAGCCTGGGTCCATTGGTGAGAGGCAACAGTGCTGCTGACTAGACATAGAGGTAGTCACTAAGAATAAAGGTCCTATGATCTATCACATCTTTGCTGCACAATCACCTCCCCCACCATGTCATAAGGCTAAATGTTTGAAATTCCAATTTCACACATAACAGACGTAATGTTATAGACACTAAAAACTGTTACTTTTGTCCATACCTTAAAAAATTTGCAAAAGTATTTCTGATCATTTTTTTGTTATTGAATAGGATTTAGATGTCAGTGAACACTACAAATAAATAAATGCTTACTTATACCAACCATCACTCTGATTCAAACACAATGCAGTGGCAATTGTAGTGTCGTATGGCTAGTAAGTTTGCCTTCATTTGGATTACTCTAGGAGGTCGACAGCTCATAAGTACTTGTCCTCTGCAGCTTCATTTCAGTTTCATACTCTGGGTTTGTACTAAGGCTCAAAAGGTGTCTATACGAGAGTTACTTATATTAGAGTATCCATTCAGGTTCATCTTCAGTACAGTTGAGTGTTAACAGTGAGTGAGTGAGTGAGTGAGTGAGTGAGTGAATGAATGAAGAGATTTGGGCGGCTCTTAACAGCGAGGTCTTGAGAGCCAATGAGGGTGACTGAAGTGAATATGGAGTGGTGCCAGAATGAAGGGGTGGGGGAATTGGTGATCCCTGAGAAAACCCACCGACCAACGGCATCGTCCGGCACGATTCCCACATGCGAAAATCCGGTGACCCGGCCGGGGATTGAACCCGGTTCACCTTGGTGGGAGGCGAGCGTGCTAATCGCTGCTCATCACCGTGGCCCCTACTTAAGTGTACTAGAGGAATTCTGCTAAAAGAAAGATACTTGGAGTCTTAACTCTGTCATTTCATGCTACCATCCTGTAATTAGATGAAATGTGGCACTGACCACCAACAAAAGATCAGTAGTCTGTGCTGCTGCTCCTGCTAGTATTGGACTATTCAGGTGTGTTTTGTCTCAGGCAGGCACGGCAGTTGTGGTGATACTTCATCCACAAAGCTCTCCCCAAGGTCAGTATGAGCTTGGACGAGAGGTGTAGGGATTTCTCTTGCCCTGGTGTGACATGTGAGGTTACCTACCTGGGCTGGGAGTGTGACATCTCTCTCAATGACGATTATGCTAATCATATACACCCCTCTGCAACTGCAGGTGGTATTTACCAGGCACATATGAGAGCAAGACATATATTACATTACTATTTTACACACAAACCACTGGATGGAGTTCAGGTTATTTTGTTCCTGCAGCTGCCCCTTCCCTCTCTTTATCCCCTCACCATGGCAGAGGAGATTGGCTCCAGAATAGTTTTGGAAACAGCAAGGTTTTGAGAACACTGGTGAAGGTGAAATCAGGTGAAGATGCTGGGAGCAGCAGCAGGATGCAAGGACAGGGCCAACAGGAGTGCCCCAAAAAAATCCACTGGCAACACCTGCCCCGTTTCCCCAAGCGAAAATATAGGTGACCCTGCTGGGAATCAAATACAATTTGTCTTGGTGGGAGGCGAATAGCTCGACTACTGCACCACAATGCCCTCATTGGCTCTAACGAATGGGTTGTGAAGGGAGTAAGCCATTCCCACAGTGTACAGGAATGCTGGTGCACTGAGAGAATGAATTCGCAATCCACCGATCTAGTCCCTCTTGGAGCAATCTACTGCAGTGCTTGGATTGGCTGGAGGTTTGGAGCCCTCCTTACAGCATGGATCTTCACATAAAACAGGTCTGTTGCAAGGATATCATGCTGTGAAATGCATACAGCAACCTTGCAACAATCAGCAAAGTTGACATGCTTAGAGGACAGTTCTGCAATCCACTCTCAGAACTTCTTACCCAAAACGTAACCCCTTGATACTGTATTTACTTAAAACAAATGCCCCAATTTTTTGACAAAATCAGCACCTCAAAAATTGGGTGGGTATAATATTTTCATCTTAGGCCGTTTTACATCCCAGCGAAGTGCACTACTGCTTTCCTGGACAATTGATAATACAATTTGAATCTGTGGAAAGGTCAATCGGTACAGTATTGAGGCGTGACAAGTTTCCTGTGCTCCTTTTCATATTTCACAACTCATTATTTGAATTGAGCTGCATATATTCCTCTGCTGCTTATAATTTGTCACTTTTTCTGTAATAACTTTTCAACATAAACCTGGCCACGTACTACTCAAGTCTCTTCCTGTATGAGTTATTCGCTTTATTTCCATCAAAGTGTCATGGCTGACACAACCATCCCTGCCACAGCCATGTACTTGTCAGCAGGAGGGACTAGCATATGCTTGTAAACATTTAACCAGGCAAGGAACATCTGTTGCTGGTAGAGACTGGTCCAAAATATTTTTTATAGGAAATCATGGCAAATAAAAAGGAGATATTTTACACGGATGGGTGTTATATCTGTGTAAAGTCAGTAAGGAATCAGGGGCACAGCCAAGTAGGTACACTGGTGTTGCCTACCAGCTACTTCTGCCGGTGGGATGCCTCTATGGCCATAAGAACTAACTCTAATTTCATACAGATTGAGGTTATTCCTATGTTGGCACTAGTCACTATGCACAACTTTCAGACGAGGAGATACCCTTCACTATGTCTTGGAGCCATTTGATTGTCAAGATATCTCAATTGTTCCCATCACTAGCGTATATCTTAATTCTTCATCCCCTAATGGATCTGAACCAAATTTGGTAGGGGTGCCCTTCAGTAGTCAACTTAAATAATGTGCAGGCCAAATGCGCTGCAGTCATCCATTGGGCCAGAAAACCCCAAAACCCATAAAATGGTTATAATGTATCTCATTTCTACATGGTTCTAGAGATCTGGACCGAATTTGGCAGGGATGCACTTCAGTACACAATTCAAATACTATGTATGGCCAACCTGAAACTTCCCAAACCCTTAAAACGGGGTTTATATATTTAAATTATATAACATTCTTCATATTTCAATCAAATTTGACAGGGATGCCTTTCAGTACCTAATTTAAATACTGTATAGGCCAAAATGGGTACCTCAATGTTAACAGCTGCCCAAATCTCTTCACCCAAAATGGCGTCGTATAGCTCAATTCTACACAATTCGATGAATCCGAACCAAATTTGGCAGGGATGCCTTTCAGTTAAAATACAATGCCAAAATGAGCTCTGACCCATTTTTGGGGTGGAAACATCTAAAAGAAGTTTTTGAATAGTTGAATTTAAGTTTGGGTCAGTTTAGTATGTGAGTATCATGAACTAGAAACATCTACATCAAAGACCTGTATTTTGTCCATTGCAGTTATCACAAGCAGGCAAGCTCCTTTTGTTTTGCTTTCCGGTTTTGTCAACTAAAAAAATGGTCAATTAATTTTATTATGATATGCTAAAAGTGAAATCTCTACTTGTGTAATATTTATGCTGTACATGAAACTGAAATACACGTGTAAAAATAGTCCAGCGATTGACGTTACTTTGAAGCCTCAAAATTAAATGTGTCTGCACATTAATTAATTAATTACAGTAACCTGTTAAGTTTTATTTTTACACTGAAACTGGACAACAATCAAACAGTTTAAAAATATTTATTATCAAGTCAGAAATACTTGTACTGAATTGAAACTGCCGGTTGTGGGGAAAAAAATTAATTTTTAATACTGACACATGACGTACCAGGAACTTATACTTACACTCGCTCGGTCTTGTGGTGGAAGCCGGATCCTACTTTTGTTTAGAAGCTAAGTCAGGTGCTTCTAGGCTGTTACGGGTGTTCAGTTTTGTGCAGGTGCTGGCACTTTCCCTGCATACAAAACTGGCTGTGTGGCTACTCAGCAGAGCACAAAATCTGCCGTGGATAAGATGATTGTGTGTTTGGGTGTCACTACTGACTGGGTGATACCTGGGTGACGTTTGAGCGGAGCAGTACATGTACTGGGTGGGATTTTAACTGATATAGGGGTTCGGTGCTCAATCCTGTTGTTTTCGCTGAGGTGTTGGATAAAATATAGCTGGTATGAGGAAGGCGTTGACAGGTGTCAGTGACTGTTCAGGTCATTGCAGATACTCTTGTACCCACTCTGGATACTCGGTGGGGCCGGTCTTCTCAGGTGGTGTAAAGAGATGGCGAGGCACGGGAGATTCTGCTGATTCTTGCAGATATTGAAGCACTTGTCAAGCGCTTTGACACACTGCTCTCGTGGAGGTAGACTAGCTATCTGCTTAACTAAGGCAGGTTAAAACTCATGTGCTTGACCTGATACAGAGAGTGTCTGCCATATTTTCTCCTTCAGACCTCTTCTCTGGACGAAGGGCATTGGGAAGTGGAGATTTATTCATATACTACTACAGCACATCTGCAGGTCACCCTGGTCAGAATTACATGTAGCACCACTGGTGTGCTTGGCCCCATCCCAGTCTTCCTAACCTAGGGGACACAAATCTCTGCCAGCGAAATCTGCTCCGGAGAGGTTGTGAACACCAAACAGACAAGCTGTTCTAAGGACGGTAGTGTATCTAGGTGTGGCTCCTTGTTTCCTTCAATCCCAAGGGATTGAGGGGAAGGGCGGCCGATGATACTGCATGGGCTGTATACAACAGTGTCAGGCTTGTTTGAGTAAAATCCCAGAGATTACCTGCAAATGTGTTATGCAAGGGTAACTACAGAAAGGTACTATGGCTACAAGGATAATACTCAATGTTAAAAGCCGACGTCACATTTTATTTCGTATAATTCAATAAATATGTGATAAAAGCACTCTAGCTCCAGGTCAGCGGCGCAAGTTTCAAACCTGAAAGCTAGACGTGAAATTACGGTGGCCGGTAGAGGCGACCGACACAACAAAAGGGGAATGCTGTTCGAGTGTTGAAGCTAGGCAACAAACTCTTGCATTGTTGCGTGAACGTGTTACGGAAAACAACGTCACATGATCGCTGGCACGTGCTAGGATGACTAAGCAAGGATCGTGACAGGATTTAGCCTTGGAAAAAGACTTTAAGGAGTGGGTGCTCTAAAGATACGTCTGTAACAGCATGAGGTCACAGGGTTTGCGGGGTATGTAGTGGATATCTCCTAACTAACATAGCCTACCCTATTGTAAGCATGGCTGAACAAAGTACGGGGATTGTTGTCTGAGCAGTTGATGCTGGACAAGAGGGATAAACTTAGGCAAGGGCTTAAAGATGTCGAAGGTCAGTGTCTAAGCAACTGGTGCTGGACAGCTGAAGAGTGATCAATTTGGTCGGATCTGAGCGACTGGCACCAGAAACGAAGGCTGGTCTCGAGACATGAACCATTTCATCTTTTATACTAATCACGGGTCGCTGTCCATTACTGATTGGCTGATACTGTAAGGGCGAGGGGTAGTCGCTGAACAGGGGGTGTGAATGCATGGCTTGCCTCTGTGATGTCACCAGCCGGCTGGAAGACGGATGCAAAACAAAAGACGGACAATAATTACTGCTAATGCTATCTAGTGGGGAATAATTGAACTCGCTGTCTATTAATCATTGTTACAGTGAGCCAGTGAATAACACAATCTGCAAGGCAGATAATATAATCTCGCCCGCTAATGGGATAAAATAGACATTCAAACTCCGTTGGCAAAGAATCTAGGGATGGAGCTGAAGTCGTCAAAATTACCATTATCAAAAAGCATCATGCGTTAATACATACGACAAATGGAACATTAAACAACATATTATGAATATTAAATCCATTTAAAAACAAATATGTTTATATTAAAGCCATCTAAACATCACCCTCTATATAACAGGAGCACCAAATTTGTTTCTGAATCACTGTTACATGTTTTAACACCCCTCACGCTCTCTTTCCACTCCCCCTACACCCCCAAAGCAGCAACCGAGTGTCATCCATATCACTGCACCTGCCAAGGCCATTCATTGGCTAGATATTATAGATGAAGACTTCAAAGGGTTTCAACATTTGCTCATGATATTCCTGACCAATAACAACCTCACTATTTAGTCAGTAAACATTTTTAGAAATAAGCATCTGCGTTACCTTAATTTGTCTCACAACATACTCATGAGTTTACACTGTGACTTATTACTGTTGTGCCTACACTAACTCTACTTTCTGTTGCATACAATCAACTCACCTATATTCACACCAGACTGTTCAGATACCTGTCATTTATCATGGTGGTTGATTTAAGCTACAATTCCCTTAGACATCTTAAGCCTCATATCATATTTAAATAATGTTCTAGGCTACAGATGTTGGCAGCTTCAAACAAATACATACTTTCATACAGTCTACCAGATAGAATTAGACTGAATCACGTTGATCTAAGTTACAACTGTAAAAAAATTTCACCTTGACGCGTGTGCTATGTGGTGCGACTAATCTAGATGGAGACGTTGACCAACTTGCCAATCCTAGTTTGGCCTACTGCGGCGGATACTAACTATTCAATTAGGCCCAGGAGGCATAAGGGGGTTAGGTGTAGTATTAGGCCGCTTGGAGGTAGGTTTGCTACGGGTTGGAGGGGAGTTGAACCCCAGAGTGAGTCGGATAGAGGTGGCTTCATGCCCAGGGAGCGCGATCCTTCTCACTATTAGGGTTGCCAATATACGGGATGACAGCGATCCCAAATGGGTGGAATGGTGAGAAGTTTATTCTGACGTGGCAATAGGGGTGCGCGGTCTGGCAGATGAAACTTTAAGCGGGAGAGTAGGTTGACGTGTTGGTATGAAATCTACAGAGGGGAGTGTTGTATGAGGACGGGTATTGGGTTGTGCTGGCAGTCGAACCCGGATCACGTTTCCCATTGCAAGTTTAATATAACAATATTTTGGGAGAACTGTGCCCGCAGAATGTTTCACTCTGATATGCTGTCCTGACCTTAGTTGAACATTACTAGTGGTTTTCGGTGGCTGACTAGCGGGGTTGTCACGGTGAGTAGTTCTGTCCTCCTGAGTTAGCAATTTCTCCTTTTTCTCGTACTCCGCCGTCAGATACACTGGCCACTGGCCACCAAGTAGATGATCTAGTGGGGTAGAAATATCCAAGGGAATATAAGGAGAAATGGCCCGTGGAGTTTGGTCGTGATACCTGATCGGAGGTTCGCCCTCGAACGTGGAGCTGGCATTAGCCCAGGCAAGGGCGCGACGTTCCCTATGCCGTTGTTTACTAGGAGCACCTCCTTGCTGTACATCTGATTACTAGAGTTTACACAATACCACAAGATAGGGAGCTAGTGTCAACTAACTACTAGTAATGATACACAAAAATTTAACGTGACGTGGTTGTTTATAGTGGGGATTGATCCCTGGGGAGTATACGTAATAATTATATCTAATACAAAATAAAAAGGTACAATTATATTTAAATTGACTTGGCAGAACAATGGAGACAAATAAAGTATACGAATAATGTAATCAATCAGTGTCAGTTGAAGGTGAGTCTGAGAAGAGAGCAACTATAGTTACACAACTTTACAGCAGCTAGAAGTGAAAATGTATAGTAATGCAACTTTGACAGTGGCTAAATAATTAAGGGGAACCTAATCAGGTAAGCAATACGAAAGGTGACGGCTTGTTACTACGGAGTCAAAGGAAGTTGACTGGGGTAAGGGTTACCGGGTTAAGATGAGGTATACTTGTAGCGGGTAGACATCTTACGTGCAGGTCCTCGGTGATGTGCAGGTCTTGAGAGAGAGTTTTCACAGACTTGTCGCAGGTTTAAGGCATACGTTATGGAAGGAGGGTTTGCTGCAGGAAGTAGAGTAGTCCTTGGTCAGACTCGAAGGAGAGCCTTCTGCAGACTGGGTATAAGAGAGTCCTCTGCAGACTGGAGTGGTGAGCAAAATGAGCCCTTGCGGACTGGAGGAAGGTAAGTACTTGCAGATTGGAGGTTGGGTTCGCATCCTCTTTGGTCGCCGAGCCCGGTGCCCTCTTCAGTGCAGGCAGCTGGATCTGTATCTTTTATCAAATTACCTCCGATCAGCAATTTGTCGGGGTGCGGGGGGTAGTGTAGCATTTCAACACGGGGGCACATTTATTTGGGGTGCAGACGCGCTACGAGTTTCTTATCGCCCCGCGTGGAGGTGATGACAAATTAAACCTCTGTCTCTGAGGCGGGCCGGCTGTGACGGCACAAAGTCACAGGGGTGCTGCCATCTCTCGTGATTGCAGGAACTTCTTCCAGGGCTAGCCACGAGTAGAAGAATTCTCAATAATAATAATAATTCCAACTGCAGGGGTGCCTTTTCATAATTCTGGACTGGCAATGGGGATTGTAATTATGCACGTAATACACAATGATGTGATCGGCTACTCAGGCTTGTGGGCTTCTTAGCGTGATACATTTATTCCGGTTTGCCACTTATATATTCCGCCCCTGAGCACTCATGGCTCGTAGATGGAGCATGCGTCAACCTTTGGAAATCTTATGGTAGACACGCACACAACATTGACTGACTCCTCTTACAATGATATCAGTAAAGTGAATCTTTATAATTATGGGCCCAAAATAAGAAGAAGTTAATTTAAATTACTATATGATAAATGTAATTCATGTCATTTCCTCCTTTGTGTGTGTGCCTATTTGAAATTCGCATGCAGCTAGAAACCACCATAGACTGTAGACACAACACTTATTGCATCTGCACAACTCATAGATCGTTCTCAAAATTATGTTTCAGCAATAACTCACAAAAACAAGAAGCTGAGAAGCTCAGACTTTAGAATGGAACATGTTGATCTGTGTAACAATCCATATTTTGTGATGTCAGTCAATATTCTGATCAAATTCAAACACACAAAATGACTGAACAAGAGTGGAAACAGTATAGGACTCCAGAACCATTCTATCCTCCATGGAATTTCTCTGTTTTAGAAAATTACTTATTTGAACCTTGTTGGCTGTGCCATACGAGTTCCTACCGGTGAACTTTATGGCAAGGTACTATAACATTACTAATAAAGTGATAATTGTGTGTGTTACGGTAGCAAAGGTAGTAGCAACAAACACACTGTTTCCATCAAGAAACCCTCTTGCATATTGTGACCACTTGGAGGACAGTTTAAGTACAGACTGCCAGCATCTCGTAGACATGGATAACTTCCCCAAGCCTGTCTCCTGTAGGCACCGGTGTGTATGCCCAACACCAAACAAGATGGATTAAACCTGTATGGATTGTAGTCATGCTCAAATCACAGAATTAGAACCAGCTTATTCTAAATTTTCTTTTATAATCTTCAGATACAACAATAATAGGTATCTGAACTGGTTATTCTTTAACAGTCAACAAGAGTTGCTCATGTTAGATTTAAGTTACAATATCCTTGAAAATCTTTTAAATATTTCAAACTCTTATAGACTTCAAATTCATCTCCTAGATAACAACAACTTGCATGTCATCAAGCAAAGTTTCTTTCAAAATATGATCAGTATTTTCAAACTGAATGTTTCAAACAACATTATTCAAACTGTTGAACCTAGTATGTTCTACAGGACAAATTTACAGAAGTTGTACTTAGGGGCAAACTGTATAAAATATTTTCCAAATAATACTTTCACGGCTACTCCAAATTTATTTGAGCTTAAAATTAATGACAGTAATTAGTACTAATAAATGAGAATATTGAAGGCTTGTATTCTCTCAAAATATTAGACATCTCCAACAACTCCACCACTGCAGTCCCAGACAGCCCTTTTCATGGCCTGTTTCTGTTTGACATGCAAATCAGTAACATGAGCCTGCAAGCACTGCCTGATAACACGTTCTCCTCCCTTCACTGACTGAACTGTCTGTACTGTAGCTGGAAGATGTCTGGGCATGTCTGAGTGCGAGGAAGCGGGGTAAGCAAAGCAAGGGACGAAGAGATGCGTATGCAGTACTGGCCGTGCTATCGGCTATTCCACAAACATCAGTTATGGCGGGCTCAGTAGTGTAAGCCAATGGAGGACGAAAGACGTTTGCAGAGGTACGAAAAAGTTATCCCCAGTGTTAGAAAAGTGCACTTGCCCACGATATTCATGAACGACCACATATCATAAAAATGATACAACTGAAATACTATGTAGTTTGTAACACTCGGTGCAATTTTGCATAAATGCATTCCTGTGTACATTTTAACAAAGAATAACTAAACGTTTTATAGCTTTATGTGCTCAAAGTTGTGATAATGGCTTTTTTTTACTCATAGTGGACTGTCCTGTGGTATAAAGAAAGCCTACACACAAGAGTTTATAAAATAATAAATAAAATAATTATCGCAGCACAAGTCGGTAAAGCATAATTTTTACAGTGGTATTCAACTGAGTAAAAAAAATTATTTTAATGTTACAGAAAATAAATATTCTTTTACTTTGCTAATATCCCTGTTGTTTACCATCCTTTTTCTTTACCTCCCTACTGTTTTTGCTTCTTGTTGAAAATTTATATGTACATATGCACACCCAAGTAGCCACACATGTACAAACACATGCACACAGTCATGTGTGCATACACAAATATACATTCATAACAAACAAGAGTACTGAAATCACGGCTACTGGAAAGATGTCAGAAAGTTTAAGATAATCTAAGAAGTGCATATATTATTATTGTTTATGTAATCAAACATAAGATCAAAGACAATAATCCACTCACCTGAAATCAGCCAAGGCGTGATTATTCCAGTCATCAAAATCGAAAACTCTTTTTTTTATCTCTGTAACATCAGCAGATCCCCACCAGTTTTCTTTGACATTGATAACATTATTAATTTTTGCTGTTCTCACACCTGCTACGAGCTCATAATCCATACCATTGCTGCCAAAACGATTACGATATATAACTACTTTCTGAATGCCATTGAATCCAATGACATATGTTGGTGGGCTTGTAACCTATAAAAATACATTTTCATGACTAACTAACAAAATTACTACTGGTTCATTTTCACAGAAAGAATTATAAATAGACATGCATCTAGGTATAGGCTGTTTATGGTTAAATGAGGACTTTTTAAGGCCCTCCCAAAAGGCATTAACCACTAATAAATATATCTTATTGCAGCCTCAGGCATTAAATTTTGAGGGTGATGAAATGTATACACTATGTTTATTGGTCAAATTGCAACGTTTATATTTAAAAGTAGCAGGAAGGTGGAAATTGGATGAAACGTAAAATTTAGAAGGGTCTTAAAAAGTGCTCACTTTACCGTGAACAGGCTATAACAAAGTTAACAGAGGATAAAAAATTATAGTGCAGTCAAAATTTACAACTTCCCTAGAAAAAACCAAGTTAGGTTGAAACCAACTTAATATTTAATGCAATATATGTATATTCCAAGAGCCTTACAAAAGAAATTATTTTTTGCAAATATGCTAAAAAAATTAATTAATAACTCAACGTGGTTCTTTTTCTTCATTTATCATCAATTACAGGATTTATTGTCCTAACAAATCTAATTATGTGCTTTTAAATTGAAATTACAACTGAGACATAGTGAAAGGGAATTCTGTAAATGAATAGATAATTAATAAAGGGGTGCACCAAGATTAACTTAATTCAATAAAGAAAACATTTAAAATGACTTTCCAATCACATAATTCTTGTGCAATGGTATGAAAGCACTTAATGTTTCATGCAGAATCTTGGTGAAAAGAGTACAGTGGGAAATAATAATTTAACAAGGGATGTTTAACAGTGGTGGTAGTGGCACCATTTCAATAAAGCATTCAGCTTTGTTCTTGGATGCATGCATCACATATACTATGCATTTCAAAAGTATAACACTGTACATACCTGCAAGAAACCTCTATTGAATGATGGCAGCCCAAACCGATTACTCTTAACTATGTTGAACTCAAACTTGGCGTGCACTATGCCCAAGATTTCAGACTGGCTGTCAGCACGGAACTCAACCATAAACTGGCCAGAATTGTTTTCTATTCTGTTGTTGTCGATGCAGAGTTTTTTCTCCATTCCACTGAATAAAATCAGCCCTGTCTTGCATAGGTTCCCATCAAACACATTGTTGCTCATGTTAACCTGCAAGAATGTAATCACTACTTTTATTTTCTGTTAATTGGTAGCAGCATTACGTACTTGGTCAAGGAGACATCAATCCAGTAGTGGGCTTTTGTAATAAGTTATCAGTTTTGTTAATGTATCTGTTGAAAGATTTACCAGTAACCTATTGCTTATTGATGTTACAACAGTTAACATGTCTCTCTAAGAGTCAAGATACCATCAGTTTACTCTTGAGGAAACCACCTTATTTACAAGGGAACATATGTAAGCATGAAAATCATTTATTGTTTAATTTTTTTTAATGCTGTGTGTCCCTAATTTATTTTGTAATCTTGACATTAACAAGATCTTCGTTCTTATGATAAAGCTAAATGACATGACATCAAGCTAAATTACATTTTACATAGGTAGTCTTTAGACACATAAAAAAGCAAAAGACCTTTATAAAATCCACAAAATAAATAAAAACATCTACCATTAGTTATCGAGAAACTTTGTGATTTTAGTACCAGAAGTTTATAAAACAGTGTTCTTTCTGTTCAGCATGCTTAATGGGATAGCAAAGCTGTCAGCTCCCACATTTTTACATCTATCATATTAACTACTAGCCCTGGCTTCGCACGGGTGCAATTAAGATAAAAAACTGCTTAACCTGGCGTTAATTAGGTTGGGTGGACTCTCCTAAAGCATTAAAAAAAGCACATTATAATTTAATAATTTATTAAATAATTTATAATTTAAAGTTTTTTGCTATTTTTATTTGATATTTTTTTACTTTTTTATAATTTTTCATATTAATATACATTATATTACAATGAAATTTATCTGAGATAGAAGTATTTAATATGTTATTGGCTAAGACATTCTCTGTAGACAATGTTTGACGTCCTGTTATTGTTTGGTAGCAAAATGTACTGTTTCTCGGGACTTCCAACTCATGATAAACCAACATATAGTTGGCCATGGGAAAAACACTCTTTTCGTAGGTCGATTCCAACCAAAGAGAAAGTTTAACCCTGGGACTTATTAATAGTAATCGCGAATGATGTTTTTACGGGAAATTGCAACAGTTTGAAAGATATTGGCAAATCCGTGGGAATCATGGGAATCCTCGGGATGTTTGCCAGCTGGCCAGCTGCTGGACCGGTGAGGATGGTCGCGACAATCAAATTTTCTTTCAAGTCTTTAATGAGCAATCTTGTGCCATTACACATGTTAGGAGGGCTTATATTCCTTAAAAGCATGATAGGAGTACCGACTTTTAATGATAGTTCGTGAGGTGGCAAGCCAGAAGGATTAAGCGAATTTAGAAAATCTTGAGGAAAGTGGACGACATCGTCAACATTGGTGACTGTGTCAATCGACTTATAGGTTTTGAATTGGCCGGGAACTCTTTGTATAATGAGATTGTTGATTTCATTGGCAGTGTCGTTCCTAGGCGATACTATTGCTCTGGAACACAACCAGTGAAAATCGCCTAGGAACGACACTGTCAATGAAATCAACAATCTCATTATACAAAGAGTTCCCGGCCAATTCAAAACCTATAAGTCGATTGACACAGTCACCAATGTTGACGATGTCGTCCACTTTCCTCAAGATTTTCTAAATTCGCTTAATCCTTCTGGCTTGCCACCTCACGAACTATCATTAAAAGTCGGTACTCCTATCATGCTTTTAAGGAATATAACCCCTCCTAACATGTTTCCCAATAATTCAAAAATTAATATACAGGTACTGAACCAGTCTTGAATGTGAAGTAATTAATTTTGATAAGGATTAATACCAAGGTACAAATAAAGTGCCTTTTCTAGCGGCGGCGTTTTAATTCAGTTTTTAAAATAAAAAAATAGTTATTGTGACATAACTATAATAGTTAGACATATGGTGTCGCAACACTTTTTGTAGATAATGATGTGTTCTGCAAAGCCGTAGTACATTATTTTGTTCTATCATCAATAGTTTTCGCAGCGCACGCAATGTAAGGAATTTTATTTATAGGCCATTTATTTACACTTTGGGTTACGTTATTGGAGTTTTAGTAGGGATCCCTATTGATTTTTAAAATAAAATATAGCCTATGACACTCAGTGATAACGTAGCATTCTACTGGTGAAAGAATTTTTAAAATCGGATGAGTAGTTTCGAAGATTACCTCCTACATCCAAACACACAAAAACACAAAGTTACAAACACTACCTCTTTATATATTAGTATAGATGTGCTTGCAATTCTGCTCTGTAATACCAAAGTTTCTTTCTTATTTCAGGGTGATGGGTATCAACACGGCCTCAGCCATCAATGTGATCTGTGAACAATTCTAAATTGCAGCAGATCTCTTTCCTGTGAAAAAAGTTGCTATCAGATCTATGAAAATTTCCTTAAGATGCATTCTTGTTCCTCCCTGCATAGTTGTGTAAGCATGGCAAACCCACTAGACTTAGACAAGATAAACTAGCATGCTGGAATTTGAGGTCTACCATGAAAATGAAAGGTCCAGTCATATGTGATACTGTACATACTGACTACTAACTGACCACAAAATTCAAGCAATAAGTGATGAACTCTCTGCTTGCAAGCATGGGCTAGTAAGAAAGAACAAATTTACTACATGAACAACCCTCAACTGCTCAACTACAGTACATATAGTTCATTCACAACACACCTTCCGAAAAATTCTATTACAGTTGGGTGGGACCCAATTTAACGAGAACAGCAATTTTACTAGGCCATTCACAGGAACTGTCAAAAAATTGCAAAAGAGTACGAAAAAATAGAAAAATTCTGCCAAAAATATACGAAATTGCAATGAAAATGTATTATATATATACATTTGCTAGTCCAAAGCAATACAATATACAGGTTGTAGTGTCACTACTGTTAGTTGGTATCCCACAATATGAACAACAAAGAAAACCCGGCACTAGTGTCTCAGAGTTGAGCAAACCACGCGTCGTCTACAGTCCAGCCTTTCCTGCGAGCAACATGTAACATGTCACAAAGGGAAGCCTCGTTCTGAACCCACCCCTCTCCCTACACCTCTCACTATCTAATTATCTAGTTATCTTAAGCAATGACAGTAACTGCCTACTATCGGGCACATAGCAAGGCTAGCCAATAATAGTGTGAGTTATACACCCTTACCTTACCCTCTTCAGCCCACAGTTTCACAATCACTTTGCCACTTTAGTTATTGTTCACGCAGTCTTTGCTTTCAGGTATATTTTGTGATATTGCTGTTATAAGTTTGATTTTAGCTTCTCTTTTTGTTTTGGAGTTCAGATTGTATGTGTACTTGACTGCATTGATTGTAGATGGCCTACTTACACTGTGTTTGTTGATTTACAATATTTTATTTACATTTTCAGATTTCTGTCTTGTACTTTTAACTTGCTAATGACCTATTCACACTTGATACATGCATAGTTCCATTCACGTGAGTTTACAACTTATGAAAATGGAAATCCCTTCCAATCAGCATGTTCATATGTGCATGTTTTAAATGTAGTAGTGTCAAACTAGGGCAAATTTACAGCAAATGTAGCTGAATGCTAAGTGGAATTTTGCAGTGTGATGGAAATAGTTTTCTGCTAAAAAGTTACACAGCACTGTGTTTAAACTTTTTTGGAATCAATGAAAGATCGTATGTATTCTTCTAAGTTACCATTTCAATCTAAAGATGTCTGAAAACTGAATTTATGCTTCCTAAAAATTACGTTGTGCTCTGTTTCAAATTAATTTTTGACCTCAATGAGTGGTTGTACATAACTTTCTGGAGTATTATTTTATTCTACAGAGATTTGACAGTTAAAATAATTTCTCTATTTGTAATAAAACTGCTAATTTTGAAAATGGTCTTTTAACTCACTAAACGTGACTTGGCCCCAGTGTTTACATTTTGTTTGGGTCAAGGGAAGGGGTTAAAATCGGTATGCTATGATTTTATGAGGTCATTCTCAGGAACCATGAGGCATTGTAAAATAGGGTCCCGACTGTATTTATATTGTAACGCTAATATGTTTTCTTCTTTTTCTGAGATATGAATGGCAATTGTTGAGTAAGAGCGAAAGGATCATCTTGTGCCAGTCAATCTCACATACCTTTCCTTATATGGTTTTTCCTATAATGCTAACAGTTCATCTGGAATTTTTTTCATTTCTTGTGTCCCAGTGAAAATCTGTTTGGGAGGGAGGGGAGGGCTATTAACTATTCGGGAGCACTCAGAGGAAACACCTGAACTCCAAAAACCACAATCTCCCTTCTCCAAAACTTGTAAATACTCTCTTGATGTCAGTAAATTTATTTTCCTCTTTTTCTCAAATTTTTCCCAATCAGAAGATACAATAAATACAATAACATTTTAAAAAAACACAAATTATGATAGCTGATTTTTTTTTAATGATTAGAAAACCATTCCGGTAAACCCATACTGTTATAACTCTTACAGTTTTCTGTATAAACGTCCAGCCAATACGGGCATGTTTACCTGACCGCCATGACACCATAACTCACCAGGTACGACTCAACTAGTCACCAAGTCACCACACTTTCCCCTCTTCCATGTTTTAAACTGTAGCCTTTTATACTTCCTTTCCTAAAACGAAAACACTGTCTCAAAGCTCTCATGGGCGGCTCTTAACATTGAGGACATTAGGGATAGAGAGAGGGATCAAGCTCAACATAAATGGCAGCAAGCTTACATGGAACACCCACGGCCCACCTCGAATCTCTTCACCCTGCCTGCGAGATGTCATTCCAACTAGCTACACCAGCCCTTTTGCCCACACCTAAGGGTTTGTCCCCATGCAACATCTGGGGAGGGACAACAACTTTAGGCGCCCTCATTTAAATGCACAAAAAGACATAGAGATGATCCTTGCGAGTTCAGGGGCAGTGGGAATGCTACCAGTCCATAGCTAAGCTACCAGCTACTCCACTTTCTCCACCTTTAATCAAGGTACAGGGTAAACATAACCTTTGGATAGGACCAGCACCCCAGAAAGACACAGTTTACCACAGACCCCTACGAGTGCCAAGCAGCGGCACCTATACATTAGTTAGCCTACCTAGGGTAGTGCGGTTGAAGCCACTTTACAATCCATACTACTATCTATCCTGCAGGTATCAACTTAATCTTAAAAATGTGACCCAACATCCATAGTGTTATTGAAGATGTGGTGGACATACCCACATAATATTGATTTCATATATATTTTCACCACCCACCAGGCAACTCGCTTCAATGACTGACTGGGTGGAGGATGGGTTTATTCTTTGCTCATTCATGCTAAGGGATTACATATAGTATTGAATGAAATCTTACAATGCGTGTAGCAAATGTAGAGAAATAGCTCAATATTTAATAAACTGTAATATTTATGTACAGTACATTCTTAACGACAAATTATATCAACTGCATAAAATTAATAATTCTATAATTTACACTATTCATTACTAGAAAACCCTTATATTTTAATCCATTTTTTATTTTCTATGCTAGGAATATTTACTGAATAATTAATTTCATTCTGCTTTGTTCCATAGTGTATGTCAGTTCAGTGATTTCATTTTTCATTCCAGAATTTGATAAACTAACTGCGTAAATCAGTTACAGTGGAATTTAGGAAGATCTGTAATAGCACACACATAACAACCTGATTTAAAAAAAATTTTAGTTGATCTTCTACCTGGTAAGTGTACATGCGTAGTTGACAATGCCAGAACATTTACGCCAACAAAACAATCTTTCAGAACAGTAGGAGTCGACACAGTTTTTGAAATCAGTTGATATGGTAGAGTAGAACCCTGTTATATAACATTTTTCAATAGGTCAGTCAAATACAATGTTATATGCAAGAAAATATTATAAGCAGGAAACAGTATTAAACTGCAGGGACACATCAAGTGAAAAAAAAAACTAATATAAATATTTTTTGTATATAAATACTGTAGCTAGTTACGGTAAGTTCGTCAACATCTACAACTGAATCATTTAATGCACAAGTATCAGTGATATGAGAATTCCATGGACTATAGTATCATCAATTAATGCACAGTGAAATGCATTCTGGAGGCTTGCTCACTCATCTATTCTTGGTTATCTTAGTAATTTTCAGGATCATTAACTCTAAAATCCTTAATATTTCAAGTATAAACTGTTTTCTGTATCTGTTTGTAGGCTACTACATTGTTAAATGTTTGCAATTTTAATTAAGAGAAAAATTTCATTTGAGTAGCTGCAAGGAATTTAACAAATAAGTACTGATGTTATAAGCAGGAAATGAAAATATGAACATTGTTATATGGAGGAAATGCCTGACGTCGCCTCACTGTCCCCTCGAGATGCAGCCCACTGCTGCTCTGCTCGTGCATCAGCCACGCATCAAGTCGTTCATGCACGAATGGATCAATGACACGCCCAGTGACGCGAACAATGAGTAAACTCTTTCCAGTGTGTTTACAGTGCTAAAGTAATCTGTTCCCCTGAAAGCAGAGTCTCCGATACAAAAGGGAAAGTGTTATCTCCCTTATGCTCCCCATAAATAAAGTTTAATAAGCTTCAGAGTGCAACGCCACGTGGCTTGCGTAATACTACTAACCAATGACTTGAGATGCTCTAAAATCATGTTATATTTTTGCATTGTTTGTGTCATGCGTATTTTGTTTAAAAAGAGCAACTTGCATTTTATTCAGTTCTGTTAAAGTGTAACAATCTCTGCTGTTCTGGCGTCCGCCATGCCACATGCCGAAACATAAATTCTTCAAACTAATATTAAATTTGGCGCATTACATCTTTCAATACATATTAATAAACAACTGCTACTCATCAGTGCAACCTTGTCACTAGCAGTAGTCAACGGAGTTGAGTTGCCACCGCCGCCTACAAGATTGTTGTATCTACCGGGCCAGGACTGATGTCCCAATAATGGAATTTATTTTCACCTGATGAGCCACCGGGACCATGCAAGAGGCCCGTGGCGAGTACAGCAGTGTGGCGCGGGATGCCGCCACAAGTATGATGCCTAGATCCCACAGCTCTTCAGTATGCCATTCGCACCAATGATCTATGTGCTGGGCTTCTAACCCCTCTCCAAACGCCCAATGCCAATGAAGGAAGGGATGGTCGAGGAGTATAAAAGGAGATGCACCCCCGCCTCCGGATAGTCAGTTCTGCTTCAGTTCTCGATCAAGTCATCTGATTCCTCTCCTGAACTCTCACCGCACAAGAAATTGGTGCAGAGGCCTGCACCTCTCCAGTATACTTCACCGCTTCCTCATGGGGCCAAAGATCCTCTCCAACTTGCACCTAGAAGAACCAGTGGTGTCAACAGAGCAGCACACTGAGACATATTTGGTCCCTTACAAACACCAGAGAGTAGAGATCGTCTGGAGGAGTAAACTTAACACACACATTATAACTGCCTACTTCTGTAGCTTTGCAAAGGGCACCTTCCCCTGTTTACGCTAGGGTGTTTACTTTTTGCCAAGCCTGTGTGGATAGGAGGTAATACTTCCACTATCTTTGTTTATTTCTTTCACGGTAAATAAACACTGATTTTACCTAACCTCTTGAGTATCACTCTGACCTCATACTTCTTGTCTTCATCGGATCTGATGGAGACAGCAGGAGACTGGGTTTGCTCTTTCCGAATCTATACCAACATCATACCAAAACATCCTTGGAAGGTCACTCATTCTCTGCCCTGTGTGGTAGTGAACGGTAGAGCTAGGACACTAGGATACCATTCCCTGGAAGGTGACTTGCCAGTTTGAAGTCACCCCCGCCTCACTGCTCATTTAGTGGTGCCGAGGAGGAGAGCTTCTTTGAACCTGGAGAGACCAGTCACCCTGGGACACTCACCTCACCAATATTGGAAGGCCATCCATTCCTTGCACGTAGGTGAGAGGAACGGTAGAGCCACGACACTAGGTACGCTCCTGGTGGGATCGGCTTGCCGGCTGGGGTGGACTTCTCTCACTGCACACCTCGTGGTGTCGAGAGGGTTTACACTCTGGTGCAGGGAAGACCAACCACAGGGACAACACCGTGCAGTTTCTGCAACCAACACTTTGCAGTTCAAGTCTTCCTCACCTCCTGGGTAAGTTAAGAGTGAGTTGTGGTGTTGGCGGTAGCAATGGACACCTACACTTGAACTATGACAAGTCGACTGCCTACCTCCTGCAGACCCAATCTTAGGTTAGAGCCTGACACCTTACACCCGTACGGGTGGTGTTGAGAGGAAGGTTAGGAAAGTGAGGGCTGTCTCTAAGAATCCACAAGGGCTTAGCATCCTTCCCAGCAGGTTCGGGCTACTGAGTCCACGTAAACAGGATGCTTTGCTACAACGCCTCACTGTTCCAGTACCAACTGTCATGCCTACCACCTTGTTTGAGCTGCACACCCGTGTTGTGGAAGGATACCATCTAGTAGTGCACGAGATCCTGTTTGGTGAAGGGTCCACCTACGCTCCAACTGTATCTAGTAGCTCCACACCAATAACAAACCCTAGCACCTCACACGTACACCCCACCCTCCAGTAAAGTGCAATTACGGTAGAGGGAACAGCGCTAGTAAAGTCACCTGCAGGACAGACACATAGTCCCCCTAGCGTTAAATCCGTATGGCCACCTAAGCCTGCACCATGCAGAGTAAAACTGCTAGGGCTGGACTTTGTGCCAAGCTGGCTGCCTACTAGGCTAGTACTGTACTCCGGGCGGCCTCCAGTGCCCAGAGACGAATAATCACCAAAAGACGCGATTCGCCTAGTGTCAAACAAGTAACCCAGAGGCATGGCCAGCCAATCAGCTGGGACTGCCACGCGTCAAATTAATGTTTCAATTTAATATTGTTTTTAGTGCCTGTGTAAGTTTTAAATATCTTATTTAATTTTATTGTGATTTTCCATATGCTTTGCTAGCCTATCCAGGCTTTTCAAGTAATTAATATTTTTCCGACGCATAGCAACAAGAACTCTAGACTTTATTTTAATGATTTCTTACATCAGAATTACTATCATAATTCCTCTAGATATTGTTTTATACTTTTCAGTGTTCTATTATGTATACTTGTTCAAGTGTATGTATTTTTTATCTCCCTCGTGGTGCCCGTGGGAGAGTCTGTTAGGTAATGGAATCTCTGAGCCACCATCTTCAGTATAGACCAGTGGGCCAAGGAGAGTGCATGTGCTTCGTGATGCAGGGGCCTTCAACTTCTTTTGTGTGAACACTTAGCTGAAATAGTAAGTTTGTTAGTTTTAGAACCTTTTCTTAACTTTTGCTCCCATCCCCCCCCCCCCCCCCCCCCACGCTTGAACTCTCATCTCTGTCAGACTCGCAGCCCCGGAGATTTTCATACCTTAAACTCTAACCGCACTTAACAGTGATTTTGCTGTGTTGGCCTATGGCAGGCCTGATATGCCATGCCCGCTTTATTAGAGAGACACAGTGTATTGTTGTGTGGATGTAATCTCGTTCAGTCAATATAAGCATTCAGATAGACCTAGTCTTATTTTATTACATTTGTACTTAATGTACCCTCTGGATCTGGCCCACTCCAGAAAACCCACATACTTAACTTATGAACTGTGTAAGTGTGTTAACCAAACTCTTGTTTTATTTTATTTCACTAACGTGTGCTGCGAAGGGACTATCACATGGCTGTTGACCTGCTACTGCCCTGAGATACCATCTCCACGTGTTCACACGTGTCTTAGATGAGTTGGCACCCTTGGGATAACTTAACATCTTTACCAAATTTCTCACCGCAAATCAGGGTTTCTCTCAAATCCGGCATACTCCGTCCCTCGCTAGCAACCAAGCCATGTTAAGCCTTATGTAGAAATTGTGAAACCATGAACTAATGGTGTTATATGAGGGAATGTTATAACAGGACTCTACTGTACTACCAATGAGTTGATACACGAATGTTCCTGGCAAAGCTGTATATTATACGAAGCAATAATGTAATACAATGAGATTACCTTTGCAAAGTGACCACCCACAATAAAAGCAAAGTTCTTGTTGTTGTGGAAAGTATTGTTGGTGAGAAACAACGAGTGAGTGAAGTTCTCATTGTACTGCCAAACATAGGGAAGAGAGACATCAAAACCACCAGCAGCATTTCTTTCCACCGTGTCTGATTGAAGGATCCAGTGGAATAAATTGTTTGAGCCACGCAAATCCCTGAAACATAGGTGTGTTATAAGTGAACAAGAAAAATATCACATGAGGCAAATTAAAGTTTAAAGTTTTATCATAACAGATTATTGCAATGGAATAGCTTGTACAGAAGCAAAAAATTCATATCCGGAGGAACATTTATTACCAGTTATTGCAATAAATATAGTTTTCATATTCTTACGCTCTACTTCTCATCAAATAAACCACTTTGATGGTAACTTAACTTTTTTCTCATGTTTGGGTAAAAATAATACATAACTTTTATGCAGTGCACCCTATGTCCTGTACTGTGCAATTTTTTTTTTTAATTTGCCAATCTAAAATATAAAAGAAAATTGCGAAAATAAAATGTTTAAAATAATATTTTATTTATAACAAAAGTTTCTGCACAGGTATTGTGAAGGCATAATGTTATTATTGTATTTTGCAAAAGTATAAACCGCTGTTATAAATTTGTAACCTAACAATACTTTATAAAAAAAACACATACGGTATAAGGAAAAAATTCCTTTTCCTTATCATGGAAAACTAAATTCGGTAATTGAATAACTAAAGCAGCAGAGGCAATCGAAATCTCTGTATGCAGATGAAAAATACTTTATTTTCAAAGCTGTATAATTATTCAATTTTCAGTGAATGTATTATCTGTATCTAGTTACTATGCCAATATACATAATATCATTACTGTACTGTAACCAAAATGTACACAAAGGCTGGCTGGTTTTACTTGATGCACAAACATGGATCAAAAAGTAAATCTAAATATATAATTCACTTTTAAGAAAACAGGCACCCAATAAAGTGAATAACATTGTAGGATGAGCTTGAGAGTCTACAATAATAGTAGAATGTATATATTCATTTATAAATGACGAATTTGAGAATTTTGAGGAGTAGTGAGGGTTCTGAAGGGAGATAAAACTTCTGAGGGGCCATGAGGGTTGAAAAGTATAATGATTTTGATGTATTAAGAGGATTCTAAGGAGGTGTTGTTCTGGCGGCATTGCTTCGAACCAAGTCTCAGTAACTGGTTCCAAATAAAGCAACACCCTACTCTAGTCGAGCTTCCACAAACCAAGCGAAAGGGAGACTTGTGCAGTTGGTGGGTAGGTGTCCTTATGCTAAGGATTGATATTGACATTGAGTTCAAACTTCTGATTTATTGTTGTAACCGGTTACATATCAATTATTTATAATAAAGAGTAGAACAGTGATTGCAAGTGGGGCCACAGTGGCTCAGTGGCTAGAGCGATCCTAAGTGGGCCTGCAGCTATCCCAAGTGAGGACGCAGTGGCTCAGTGGCTAGAGTAATCTCAATTGTGGCCGCAGTGACTTAGTAGATAAAAATATATCAAGTGGGGCCACAGTGGCTCAGTGGATCTTAATAATCTTAATATTATAAATTCTAAAGTAGTCACAAGTTGTCACAGGTAGTCACAGGTAGTTGCAAGTAGTCACAGGTAGTCTCAGGTAGTCATGGGTAGTCGCAAGTAGTCACGGGAAGTCACAAGTATTCGCAGGTAGTTGCAAGTAGTCACAAATAGTCACTGGAAGTCGCAAGTATTCGCAGGTAGTTGCAAGTAGTCACAAATAGTCACTGGTAGTCACAAGTAGTTGCAAATAGTCACAGGTAGTTGCAAGTAGTCATGGGTATTTTCAAGTAGTCACAGGTAGTTGCAAGTAGTCACGGGTAGTCATAAGTAGTCACGGGTAGTCATAAGTAGTCATGGGTAGTCACAGGTAGTCATGGATAGTCATAAGTAGTCGCAGGTAGTCATGGGTAGTCGCCAATATATAGATATGTATTTTAATAACTTCATAAAACCTAAGTGAAGCGATGCTGGGCTGTTAGTCTATAATAAAAAGCAGAACAGAATAGAGTCTCATCCAATGAGTGATTCCAAACAAAGAGAGTCCCATCCTCCCCAGAGAATGCTTTAGAGATTTCTCAGTGAGCTTCCTTAACTTACCAAGGCACCCAGTAGTTATACTTTCTTATCCAAGGAGTCACATTATCAGGGGTGACCCTACTTGTCCTGGCCACACCCAGTTGCTTGGTACTTGTGGCAGTCTCTACATTAATATACACTGGGGAAACTGCCCACATGACAGATGAGTCACTTTCTTACATGTGTGGCACCCCTACACCATATTATATGGTCACAAAGTTGATATTGAGCTCCTATTGGCTAGCCCAATCAGGGTCCAAGCTCATATGCTAGGTCATCGTATTAATATGACTGCCTTTCCAGAACATTTGATGATAAACCCTGCAGCATGGCATGTAGCTGGCAATATATCTCTTTTGAGTCTCCAACCTCAACTCGGCCCGTGGGAAGCCATGGCACCCACACCGGGGATCAAACCCGAAACAGCTGCACCCAGAAGACAATTGCTTCACACCATTGCCAGTGACACTAAATACGTGAGTCAATCATGCATCCCTTCCTAGTCAGCCAAACAAAGCCGGCTTGCTCCTAAGCGAGCGTCATATACCATCTGCAATCACAGAATTACCCTGCTTCCATCTCTCCCCAACAGAGCGCAGATAGGGATGGCGCCACGCACACAGGGAGGAGCCGGCCGGCCAAAGATGCCTGAACAGCCAAAGGAAGCTGAGAGAAGGCTACACTCAGTATTTAGGGCCGGACAAGTCCCCAGAACGCCATTCGACGTTGAGTTGTCATTACATTGGCTTTCTCTACCTTGGCAACCCAGCAGCTCACCTTACCACTGCCGTACTAGGGCTCTCTGTCTTAACAAGATCTTCTATCAGTGAAGCTTGCTTTAACCCTTGATACATCCATTCCACTTGGTAGTGTTTCCCCCATCTCTTCAGGACTACATGAGACAACAGTAGGATTAGTCGTTCTCACAACTTCTTTATCAGTTGCTCTACATTTGCTCTTTGCATAACAGGTCCCTTTCACCTGTTATTAATGTAACATCCATCAACTGCTTGGTAATCATGATAGCCAAGGAGTTAGAAGAGGTCACAGTGTTTATTCTACTTAGAATAAATACGTTCAAGTCTACACACTGCATTCTATTTCCAAGGGTGATTTGTACCTCTAAGCTTGTCACCTCATCACTTACACTTAGTGAGATTTGCTGTTGGAGGGTAAGGCCGAGGTACTTCCACATCTGGACAATGGTGAAGCCGTGGTCGCTGTTTGAACTGAGTGTTCCTGGTGTCTGAGTTGTTGGCTTTGGCCACGTCAATAATTGTGCATTGAGTTCTGGGTGATGTGTAGGAGAGCGATGGGTGAATGGGGGCCCTGGTTGGAATGTAAGCTGGTGTAACGCTAAGGGCTCTGACTACCCTGGTAATGTTAGCTGGCGAGATGAAGATAGGCTTCTTCTTCTGCAGCATAGGTGGCAGTAGAGACACTGCACATGGTATGTGCCAGAGGAGGTTAGAAGTAGAGCTTGCTGAGCTAGTGGTTGACCTTCTTTGATGTGCAGCCTCTTCTTTCTTCCAGGAGTATACCTGGTTGTCAACTTGGCCGCTTTCCCTTTGTACCCCAGCCTGTGCTAACCCTAACTTGGCAGGTTTGGCCTGCCCAACCCTATAATGAGGCATAAAATGGTGGTGGTAATCAATTATGTTGATAGTGGGTGGCCAGTACGGGGTAGACACAGCCTGATGGAATGAGGAACACGGAGGTCAGGTGAGGTGGGAGGCCTGTACTACTGGTTTTCAACCCGGAGACTTGACACACAGAACGTCGTGATCTGACCCAAGTTCCATGCTGGAGGTTACAGTAGATGGCAAAGGGCATACACTCCCGTGGCTCCCTGGCACACAGAACATCACGATCTGACCCAGGTGTGAAGAGCAGGACTCCTGTTGCGAGTTGGGCTATCGTTTCCATGCAAGAAACCTGCCTTGCGGAACGTCGCTGTCTGACCCAGGCATGTACTGGAAGGCTGGTAGTCCTAGAGACAACTGCTCTAATGAGGCCCAGGAAGGCAAGCTTCCTAAGTTGCACTTCGAGACAGCTATCAATAGGAGAGAAAAGGAGTAAGGCATCGGCTCGTGGCTAACCCTAGAAGAGACTTACTAGAACAGGTGACAAACCAGAAAGAGAAAGGTCAAGGTGTAGGTATACAGAGTGCTGGAGAGACAACTTGACCAAGTCCGATATATGCCTGTTATACTGATTACCCATTTAAAACATACATAAACCAGCCTGTACCCTGACTGATGCCTGAAGGGCCGGTCTTAAGTTGCCAACTGGTATGTCTATGTCTTGGAAGAAGTGGCATCGCAGGGGGCGAGGGCAACTCCAAGACTGCAGTACTCGCATTCGTGATAGCTGAGAGTAAGCTGCAAGGTAGCTGGGAGCAGGGGGCTTTGGTATGCTGATGGGCAGCAGGCAGTGCCGTGCAGAGTAAAGCTCTCGACTGAACAGCGTAAGAATAATGTGACTTGAAAAAGTCGTTAGTTCTTCAGGCTACGTGACATTCTGTGAAGGCGAGACGTGAAGTTCAGTATGCTCTCATGCAGAGTAACACCGGGCAAGTGGAATGGAGCGAGACAGCCTCGAACTGAGGACTGCGGGTCCTATTCATACTAGGTTCACAGGGCCAGCGCAGGGGTTGCGGGATGTGGAGAGAGAGAGATGCGAAGAGAATAACTGAGAGCAGTGGAGACTTCCCCTCACGTGCCAGGCGCTGGAGGGGTAAGCTGCGACATGATGCGAAGCAGGTGACAACGGCCGGACAAATCACCCTGGCTGGGAAGGCACCCTGTGGCATGTACGGCATAACAGCTCTTCTTAGGAGGGTGCTGCAGCTGTGACGAGGCTAGATAGATGAGAGAATGATGTCGCTAATGGCGCATCAAACTACCTTTTGTAAACGCCGTCCCCCCAGGACAGGCAGGTGACTGCATCTTGCCAAACAGTTTCTGACTATAGAGTAGAACTGTGGGCTTCCTTAATTGGGCAGTAGGTACATTGCAAAACACCACACGATTCGCCGGCCACCCATATTGTGGGCCCAGTGCACAAAGACACTTGGCACATACATGTGGTAGAGCCCCCTACTGGGTACTCTCGATGAGGATGCGACTGGACCACCCAAGTCAGCTAACCTACTCTATTCACCACGTGAAATTTCCCGGTTGGAGTGCCAAACCTGATGAGATGTGACCCGGTATCCTCTGAGCGACTCAAGACGAAGCTTTAGCACCACTCCAAGTCAGCTAACCCACTCCATCTACCACATCAGATTCGCCGGTTGGAGTGTTAGGACTGAGACGGCATGATGTTATTGTACCTGGGTACTCTATCTGGAGAATTCTGTCACCTGTCCCATGCTTGCTGCAATAACCCATAGAACCCACCCCATGCCATTCACCCGACGAGGAGGGCCTAATTGGGCCGATAAGAAGGCAGTTATGGCTCCTATAGACCGGTGTAACACCTCATCCAGTCATCGTCCGCCTTCGGCTTGGACTGCTCCTGTGCCTGGGCATCGTCAACACCGTTAATTGATCGCCGTCGTCCACTGTCATCACTATGAGCCCAGCAGCCCCAGACAAGCCAGCTCCAACCGCACACCAGCCACCCCCAGATGGGGCTCTGAGAGTCACCTATAGCAGCCAACTAACGGACAGCCTCAGTGCCAGCCTGCAGGTGGTAAGCCAGCATCAATTGCCAATCCCGCCGCCTTAGATGCGTAAGTAGCTTGCCGCCGCCCGACTGGGATGACTTTGTACACCAGCTCCTTAAGAGCCCAAGCAAACCCACAGTAACCAGCCCATAAGGCCACCAAGGGTTCTCTGCCTGAACCTGCTTAAAAGCCCCCATAGACTAGGTGATGTGCGAAGCAGCCCGACCATCACATGTCAACCCAATTGTGGTGCCACTCAATTGCGTTTCTCATCTACTGAAAAACAGCCTAAGTGCAACATAACAGTACTGGAACCTTCTGTAATAATTTCGGGGCATAAAACTATGAGGATTCTCAAAAGAAATAAAAGTTATAACAGGCCATGAGGGTTGAGAAGTCTGAGGATTTTGAGCTGGTGTGAGGATTCTGAGGTAGTGTGAGGATTCTGAGGTAGTGTGAGGATTCTGAGGTGGAGTGAGGATTCTGAAGTGGTGTGAGGAGTCTGCGGTGGTGTGAGGGTTACGTGGAGAAATAAAAGTTCTGAGGGGCTATGAGAGTTGAGAAGCTTAAGGACTATTTAAGATTTGTTAGGATTGTGAGGAGAAATAAAAGTTCTGAGAGGATATGTGGTTTAAGAAGCCTGAAGATTCTGAAGTGATGTTAGGATTCTGAAGATGTGAAAGGTTTCTGAGGAGATATAATAGTTTGGAGGGGCCATGATTCAAGGTTGAGAAGTCTCAGGATTCTAGGGTAGTGTGAGGATTCTGGAGAAGTGTGAGTATTCTCTGATGAGCTTATGTTTTTTAGCTATAATCAAAATTACAAATAAACATTGTATTTTTTAATTTTTGTAATTATAATAATTTAAATAATTTTGCAAAAACCACAAAACACAATATGACATTTTTCATTTTGGTATTTATAAATGTTAATACAATTTCTACTTTATCAACTATAAACATACCTGCTGTATTGCTGAATTCCTTGCCCATTATCTGTGATCAGAGAATTATTTATCATAAAAGTGATCTCAGACACATTTGACACAAAAACATCCCAGTATGGAGAAACAACTGATACAGCACTCTCAATGTTGTGAGAAATATCACAGTTAAATACATTGATGGATTCATTTGACTTGCGAAGAAAATGATTCCCTAGTTCATCAAGGTACCTAAAACAAAAGATATTGAATGTTGGCAAAGTATAACATTGGTAAATTTAAAACACATTAATATTAATAAATATGTGTTAAAGAGAAATTTACAAGTTGAAATTATTTTTAGATTTCCGTGTATTGTATTAAAACAAAAATATTTTTTATATAATTACAGTGGATGTAAAATGAATAACAACAAAAAGCTAACAAATTTAGGAAACATTTGGAACACTATTGGTGTAATACTTGGTACATTAAACACCTTTCGAGGCTTAAGGTCTCTGTCTAGCTGGTGCAGTAAATGCATTAAAGATGTTTGGTGAAGTGAGTGAAGAGATTTGGATGGCTCTTAGCGATGTCTTGAGAGCTGATGAGGGTGATTGAGGTGAATATGAAGCAGCACTGAAATGAAAGGGTGGGGGAAACTGGAGATCCCCAAGAAAACCTACCAACCAACGGCATCGTCCAGCACAATTTCCACATGCGAAAATCCGAAGTGACCCGGCCAGGTATTGAACCTGGATCGCCTTGGTGGGAGGTGAGCGGGCTAACTGCTCAGCCACCATGGCCCCACGTTTGGTAGAAAACATGCAATTAAAAATCTGTAGTGGGATATTTTGTACTGTAGCGAGCGGAGTCTGAACACGAGACACATTTAAGAAACATTCCATGCCAAAAACCTACTTTCAAAGTTCTCATTTAAACTCCAAGGATTATTTTTTGAGCGTGAAAATGGTGTTTTCAGAATCTGTTTAAGCTGCAAAATTTTTCCATACAAAAACTTCAGAGTTGTATTTTGACACACATAGTATTTTTATCTTTATTAGCGTGCCATAAAAATATAGAGTTACCACTTAAATTTTGTTCAGGCAAGTCACAGACAGAAAGAATGTACGCTAGTTGAGTGCATTGCGCATAGAGGTGACGAGGCAGGTGGTGAGTGAGCAAGAGTCGGCCTTAGAGCTCATGCATTCTGAGGTCTTGAAGACACAAAATAGCTGCAGGGAGGCAGAACTCTTAACTGCATTGGTATGTAAATTTTTTTTTTTAATTTGACAGTAGTCAGCAAAGCCAAATACATGTAATCTACGTAAACATTTTAAAAAGTAAAACAAAATGCAGAAGTACTCACACGATGGTACTCGTCGATAAGACACACAGAAACAAAAGTTGGGCGAACACATTTCCCATGTGGATAAATGGTCACACAAGTTTCGTTGGCTAGGCCAGTTTTATCAAGTAGTGAGTGGTGGCACGTCTACTTTTTATAATGTAACCAGTAGCCTAACAGCCTATTCCTGCCATATCTGTACATAGACATTTGATAGGCTTATTAGTGGTGGCCAAAATTTATCTTTTGGAATGTCTTATATGAAAAATAAGAATAACATATGTTAGCTAGAAATCACATCAATAGGTATGTTACATTTTATATGCTTATGCTACTACGAATAATGCTAACTATAACCTGAATTTTGGACTCTTAACTGTAAAAGGTGAGGTAACTATTACATTAAATTAATTCATTGATTAAAGGTATAAGCTGTACCTATTATAATATGCAGCATAAATGCCATATTTGTTGTTCTTGATTCTCGAGTTGATAAGAGTAAGTGTTGGCACTGGACCACGCACTATTCTGTTCTTGATGTTTTGGACAGGAGCTGAAAAAGTATAAAAGTACTTCCATGAGATAAACTTAATTGCCAGTAATGTGCAAAATAGTGAAATGCATCTACCGAAAGCCACTCACCCACAACAGAAGACATGATGATCACAGCCCCACCAAGTGCATTGCTGCCACTGTTATAATCCAGCACGAGGCCATAAGAGCCGGTGACCGTTGGGAAAATAACCAGATCCCTAGTAAGATTCCATGAGGGAGTGGTGTCAGTAACAGTGATTCCATCATAGATGATGATCGTTTCTGAACTGCGGCTGCTGATGGGGTTCAGAAGCTGTATGCCAACAACTTGGCCTTGGGTGCACTGGAATTAGATTTTACATACATTAAACTGTATTGTACAAGTCGGGTAAAATTCTCATGATGTTTCAGGTGGAGCCACGGTCAGCACAAAAAATCTGAATGCACTGCAGAAGTGGTGTAATGACAAGGATGACATGAGAATGACCAAAATTTTTTTTATATAAAATGTGTAATAATAATGCAAGGAAACATAGTATACAATTTTGCTTTTGACATCATATTCAAACACGTTAAGCACAATAATTTTGAATTTGTAAGCTACAAGTATGTACTTCATATGGATTTAAAATTAAAGTGTGACAAGACTTTATTATTCCAGTTAATAAATATAACAAGTGCTGCTTATTCAACTAATCAACTACGATTACGACTCATCGCCAGAGTACCTACTTCCAATGCTACAGATGTGAGGACTCATTGCCTACCCTACAGGCAACAGGAAATTATAAGCAAATTCTGTTCACCTGACAGATACGCAACCCGGCAGGCACCTACCCCACCTTCCCCGCGCTGAGAGCCGGCAAGCTGCCCGGACCGTGGACAACGCCGAGTGCTACCAACGAGGCATGAAGCAGAAACGCTGACCATAGTTTTCCCATGCCAACCAGGACAGAAGGATGTCACGCCCTCCCTGCATCCCGTGCCGGCAGCCTACAAGCTTCCACTATATAAGTCAGGATGCTGCTGGGCTTGTAAGTCATTCTTGTTCCATCTCTCACGACATCTCAGAGCATTTCTTAGTGCTGGGACCTCCAGAGAACTTTGAAGCTTTAGAGTACACCTCCTGCGGCTACTTCACCATCAATGATCAGTCAACCCGATAACCAGGGAACGCGCTTACCAACATGTTTTAAATACATTTTGTCTCCTCAAGACATCTTTATTAGAACAGTTTAGAAGTATTATATATTTTTTCGTTTAAATAATTCTTTCCCGTTCTCCATTAGAACCAGGTCGCCTACACCTGGTCAGTGTAGTAACCTTCAGCACTCAATTGCCTGGTAGGAGGTAGCACGAGTGGTATGTTTATTGAGACTTCAATAAACATACTTTTGTTTACTACCTTTCAGCTTTTATTTCTTAGAGTATCTGTCTTTTTGCCTGCTAGATACAGGTTGCTACGTACACCCTTGACAAGAACCGGGTAATTTATAATAACCAAATTAACTTCAACTATGAGCACCTTTCAGGGGTCCATCATATTTTTTTTACACACCCATTAGACAGTCATCTGTTGCTTTCCAACTGTCACAGCACTGTCCTTAGTGCTGGAGGAGAAGAACAGAGGAGCCATAACCACTAGTAACACCTTCACCCAGGGAGGGGCGACAGTCTCGAGTTATTGCCTTATCCAGGAGCATTGCTAGTGCTAGAATATATTGTACCTTGAGACCTGCCGCCCATTCCTGTGTGGACGCACATCCATTGGCGGCATTGGTGACCCACACAGCTCCCCGTCTCTGATCAGCCCACATAGCGTGGGGGATCAGTGGAAACTTTACAGAGCTTGGTCAGCAAGCCAAAACCAGACTACACTGTAAATAGTGTTTAGTTTGTTTGCGTCAGGATGTACCCAGTATACTGTGAGCAGACTCGATGCCTTACGACCATAGGCATGGCCGAAAACGTAGGGAACGAAATGCAGTGTTCCTTGCCGCCAGAAAGTTGAGTGCACTTCCTCAACCTACACCGGAAAGGCAGGCGAAACGGGACCGCACCGCCCAACTCAGGCACGAGTCAGTAGTCACTGCTCTGGTCACTGTATTATTCGTATCTCCATGTCTATGTATTC
This sequence comes from Dryococelus australis, assembly GCA_029891345.1. Taxonomy (NCBI): domain Eukaryota; kingdom Metazoa; phylum Arthropoda; class Insecta; order Phasmatodea; family Phasmatidae; genus Dryococelus; species Dryococelus australis. The sequence continues at coordinate 254,350,678 of CM056993.1, read as the reverse complement.
ACCCTCATGCCATCCTGTGGTAAAAGGGTTGTTGACCGGTACCGAAGTAAGATTCGGCTGGGACAACATCCACTTCTGGACCAACGAAGCCCACCTGTCGAACCCACCCAGGTATAGCGAGCTTGGCATAGGCCAAACTCACTATGCCTGGGTAAAACCCACCATGACCATGGCACCCAATAAGCAGGAGTAAATAAGTACTAACCAACACCCCACGCCTCTCGCAGTCTATCTAAACTAAAACACCCCGCTTTTGGTCTAGCGGACAAAATTCTCGACCATCGTGCCTGTTAGTCTAACCGGGCACATGTCAAATACTTATTATTGTTTTTACACATTTACAATTAAAATGACAAAATCTTCACATACCTACAACTAAATCTGACATGGGACTAAACCTAATAAAAATGGTGTATGAAATCTGACCCAATGACATATCAGTAAGATACATAAAAAAAAATTATTTAAGATTGAAAGTAGGATAGTAGGCTACCAAAAATATATATAAAAGGACAGGAATTCAAGTACTCACAGTGTACTACTTGTCGGCAGACACACACACAAAGGACGACACATTTACCACGTGGTTGCACAATCGCTACATTTTGCTGGCTAAGCCAGCTTCATCATGTGGTGAGTTGTAGGACACTGCAGTATGGTAAAAGGGTGCTGTTAGTAGTAAACTTAGTGGCCAGGTGGCCAACTAGGGTGGGGTGGGAAAATTGAAAGTTTGCCGGTATAGCTGATGAGTGTGGTTTGGAGCTGTGATTGTCTTATGTTGAGGCCTGGTGACTGCTTTGATTTTGTTATAAATTGGTGAACGAATCCCAGCATCTGAGTTCTGAGCTATTGCTTGAACTAGAGATATAGCTCAGAACTGAGACGCTGGGAATTAGCACACCAATTTATAACAAATTCCAGGTAACCACCAGGACTCAACGTAAGATAATGACAGCTCCAAATCACACTCATCAGCTATACCAGCAAATTTTCAATTTTCCCACCCCACCCTAGTTCGCCACCTCGCTGCTAGGTTTACTACCAACAGCACCCTTACACCGTATTGCAGTGTCCTACAATTCACTGCCTAATGAAGTTGGCTTAGCCAGCAAACCGTAGCGATCGTGCAACTGCATGGAAAAAGTGTAGTCCTTTGTGTTTGTGTGTGCCTGTCAACAAGTACTACACTGTGAGTATTTGAATTCCTGTCCTTTTATATAAATTAAAAAAAAAAAAAAGGTATTTTAGAAAAGATATTACAAAGTGAGTCAATATTATGTACAAAAATCATACTACAATGTCAGTAGGATATCAATCCAAATTTTAAAAAAGCCACATTATTGGCTAGAACACTTTCTGAAGTACAGTACAATTTAAAGAAAATTCTTAATGACAAAACAAATATATAAATTAAAAGATTAAGTGTAGTATATTATAAAACAATAATGTCTACTCAATTAGCCAAATACGTCAGAATATTATCAACTAAAATAAACATATATTAAGAGATGTATGACAACTGCCACAGCTCAACACAACAAATGAAACCAGCTATGTACTTCTGCTCACCCTGACATAGAACCTCCTCTCCACTGCATCTGGCCCAACCCTTTGTGTCACAAAGTACTTCGTCTCGCCCTCGTTAATGTCGATATTCGTAAAAGTGGAGGGCAGTAGGAGGGGGCTGTACGGAGCATACGCCGAGTTGGCAGCATCTGCGGAGGGGGTGAACCACCCTGCCAGTTCCCTCTGCTGCTGGCTTGTCAGTGCGGGATTGTGGCGGATCCCTGCCATCTTGTTGTTTTCCATGGATGAGCCTGGTAATAGTAATTGTGTCAGCATAATTACATTAGTAAAAAAAATATTTAGAAAAACTTTTAACTGTACTTCAATTAATACAGTTTCTTTCAGATATATTAAGCAGTATAAAGGATATTTTGTATATGCACAGAATAAACCCAACCTGTGTATTTGTTGTGAAAAAATAAGCAAAATGTATATCATATATGTATAAGTGTTTTAATCCATCGAGGCGTTTAATGGTGTATTTTACTCTAATCTTTACCACTGACTAAGACCTGGCCACAGCTATGCTTCCGATGGCTGCAAGGCATACTCATTCTTTAGATGTATGAGGCTCACAGCAAGGGCTTTGGGTCTGATTGGCTACTGTGTGCTTCGGAAGGTTCCTTATTGGCTACGGCCATCTCGTGCAGTGCACCCCTACGTAACCAAAGGGAGTCCTGATGAGGCCCAAACGTGTTGTGGGGAGCCCTCAGTATATGGTCTAAAATGCTTTCTAAGGGCAGTAGGCCTACATGCCCTTGAAGATGGAGTAAAACGACGAGATCAATGAACATTTTACAGACCAGTAGTATTTCGGCGTGTACAGGCTGCACATTTTTACAAAAAAAATTACTACAAAAAGTGGGGTGCGGCTTATATACGAGATATTGGCATCAAAAAATTTTTTCTCCAAAACACGTTTGGAAATTTGTAAACATACAGTATATTGTTTCAACTTAGAGGAAGGAAGGAAGGAAGGAAGGAATGGAAGAAGAATTAAATTAGTAGTAATAAAGAAAAAAATATATCTGCTCCTGCAAATTATTTGTTAGCTTGCGTTCATAAACAAAATAACCTTCATCCCGCACATGTAAAATGTAAGCATGTTGGAGCTTGGCCATAGATGCCGCACATGAGAAAATAATTTCTCTGCTGTACAAGAGAAATATATCATACGTAGTTTGCATGCCCACCGCGGCACTACAAGTGCACATTGATAAGGTGCCATTTTGTGTAACATGTTACCGCGGTTTGCTTTCTGAAGTCATGTTACCATCTGAAATAGTAATTGAACTATGTAAATTCGTATATATTGCAACATAACACAAATTTTCCATAACAAATGTTTTGTAGGGGAGAAATTGAGTCGGAATTTATTATGTTTGTATGAAATCGTGACTTAACAATATTTACAGGAATACAAAAATTCAGTGCAGCCTATACTTGAAATATTAATTATCCCTAATTTTTTATCAAAAACTTCTGGTGCAGCCTGTACACACCAAAATACAGTATTTATGATTTAATAATGAACTTGTGGAAGATGTGTAAATCCACAAATATCTGAAACCAGTGTAATGCCTGTCTCTCTAGTCAAATTGTTTTGTGGAAAACATAGGGGCTGTAGTTCTGATTTTGAATAAAATTTCGAGATGCAGAATTTTTATTGATTTTCTGATCACAGATTATTAATTGTCACGTTCAAATCAACAGAAAAAGGGTTGTGTATGTGATTTACCCTGAACCAAGTTGTTTGCAAGGAATCAGTGCACATATTTCACAACCCAAGTAAGGAAATGAATGCTTGTGAACTTTATGTGTGAATTCCTTTAAAACAGTAGTGTTAAGGAAAACTACACAAGTATTTTTTTTTTGCTAATTTTAACATGTTAGTTAGTAAAATTTGTCATTAAAAAATCAATAAACTTTCTGCATCACAAAATTTTATGCAAATTCACGGTTGCGACTCCTATATTTTTTTCACACAAAATCTGTTGCCCAGACAGATGTTACACTAGTTGCAGATATTTGTCTACTCACACTTTATGCAGATATTTATGGTTCAAGTGTACATACTTTTTTGTAAAACATGTGACAACTTTGTATTGCTGCTCCACTATCAAGGATGTGTGTAATGCCCTAAGGAAGCACCTAAGACCATTAAATGTGTATGTTTTCACGCTATTTTTGGTGATGAATATGCAGATGGAGTTTGTTCATGCAATTATAAAACATTCTGTACAGAAAAAAAAATTGTAGTGACTATATCATATACTGTATTCTAGACGTTTGACTAGCTTACTGGTAACTCATCAGTTGTCCAGGTTCTGGGTATAATCTTAAGAGATGACAGCCTGAAATTTCTTAGACTAAGCATATGTGATGAGTGCAGTGAACATCAACTATTTTCTAGGGGTAACTTTTCTGTTTTCTTCCACATCTTCATTCTCTTACTGATCCAACCTCATTTCATCTGATCTTTCAGCAATTACTAAGGACAGCCAGATTCATGTAAAGCCAGTCCTCTCTCTCCCTCATCATTCTTGTTTATGGCACTGCCTTAGATGAGAACACAAAAAATGTATATTTCATTGTTCAATTGCAGCCCTACATCACCGACCTGATATGCGCAGTCCAAGCTGCTTGAAACTTATTCCGCTGCCTCTGTTGCTGCTGAATTCACAATTTTTGGCAAAGTTGGTGTCCCTGGTGGAATACATGTCCGAATACAAAATGCCAAGGCCATCCTGCAGATTATCAACTATGCGCACATTTTCCAGCACATGGCGACTGAGATCTACTTGGAGAGCTGAAAGGTCAAAAGTAATGTTTCATATACTGCTCAAACTGCCCAGTTTGAAGTGAAAAAAGTTTCAAATAATAAAACCAAACAAAACTTGTAATTCTGTGTAATAGGCATACTGAGAGATTTATTTAAGAATAAAGTTAAATCACACACAGTTATACATCCAATAAAGCCAATAAACAGTACATGTGAAGGTGTACTAATTTATATGAGCTTCGAGCAGCAAGTAACATACATATTCAACAAGAGCCTTACTATATCAACATTTTAAAAATGCAGGAACACATTTTAGGCGTTATTGAATTAGAGATTTGGAGAAGGGTGTAGAATTACAATTCTGCTGGGTTTGCATGACAGAGGAGTAACAATAATGGTTGTAAGGTTAGATGAAGGTTTTTTTGTAGTGGGAGGGTTAGAATGTATGTGCTGTGAGCAAAATTAATAAAAACTAATGTGTGCTCATTTGGAAATACTTTTCTTTAACATATAATACATCTGTGCCCTTTCAAATGTACATATAACAACTTAAAAAAATTCTTATTTTAGCAGATGAAAGGGAAACAATTACAACGAAGGTCTTAAAATGGACAATGCAAAGTATGTAGATCAAAAGAGTAAATAATTATTTCCACGTGGTTTCAATCAGTGGTTTAAAATAATGAAAAATAAAATGAAGCAGTCTCACCTGACACTCTATCGGAAAGTAAATGTCTTTATAAATTATAATTTCAATGTAATCATTCCTAATCCAAAACTGAAGGTTGCATTATCAAATTCATGCCATATAGTTTACAAATCTGTAATTTTTTTGGTGATACAGCGCCCATTTTGGATATACATTAGAATCATGATACAAAGTACAAAAAGGTATTTGAAATTTTATACTTAATATTGAAAAATACTTCATACTTGATGCATGCCATAAGGGTATGAAGTTAAACAACAAATTATTTAGTGGGGTTGCACACGTCAAACAAAGAATTAAGTTTGGGGTAAAAAGTTACAGTGACTATGGTCATGTACCGTTTAAGTGAGAAAGTGGATGTCTTAATCACCTTGACAGTTTTCGTTTGTGATGCCAGAATCACAATTTGCATTGGGCGCCTTAATGGTGAACTGGCGCATTGCCAGTGTATAGGACAGGCCTGGTAGACTGCTTGAGGGGTACGAAGTCTAGAAACGCTGTCACGGCCCTACAAGCTGGCTGACCCTCGATCACACTGTTACCTGAAGGATTGTTGATTTTCTGCTGTGGTGGTCCCGGCTGGAGACTCTTACCCTAGTGTGGCGAAGGCTGGTGGTTGCCTTGGTTGCTCGTGGATGGTGGAGTGTTCTTGACTTGTGGGTAACAGCTGGGTGGCTGCAGGTCAGGGAACCACCAAACTAGGGGTTGGCTATTCTTAGGAGAGGTTCCTCTCTTCTCAAGAATGCTTCAACCACTGGGTGAGGAGATCCTGGGAGCTTAATTAGTATTGGGAATAACAGGTTAGGAAAAGCAGAGGCGAGAGGTATCTCTGTGATGCAGGTGGTTTGAACTCAGCCCCGCTCAGTTATAGGCTGTTCTCGGTAAAATGAGCACTTTTGAAAGCCCTGCTTAAGAACTACTTGTGTGTACGTTATGCATTCTTATGCCTTATGTAAAATTAACATTGCCATAGGTCTCATCATTTTATTCATGCATCGGTCAAGCGAAACTGTGAAATTATTATAAAAGTAAATATTTTAATTTTCATACCTTGATGCATAAAAAAAAAACCGAAAACAAAATTAATAATTTACGTTATCACAAATGATGACCTAACACTTTTTATTCGACATTAACATATGGAACTATTTTCTACCCATTGTTACCAACTTGACCAGGCATATGTCACTCAGTGTGCCCGTTTAAATATATGCAGGCACGGGGCAGTGACTTTTTTCGGAGGTTGATTTCAAAAGTGCTCACTTTATTGTGAATAGCCTTTAAATTACAGTTTAGGCCAGTAAGGGTAGGGGGTAGGCAAATTGGGTTTGAAATGTCCAGTCGCCCAGAAGCTGCTGGAGTTTACAGCGCATGCAGAAGGCTTCTGGTCGATGATGTTTTCGGCTGACAGAGATTCAAAGACTGAAGATTGCTGGTCGCGCTACCCCTTTCATACTAATCTCGTACAGGGTTTTTGGTGATCAGGGGTATGGGGAGTGATAGCCTTGGCCGCAGGGATTCAAAATTCAAAGGTGCTGATGTGGTGCTATCCTTCCATATCTCGGCTGCAGGGCTGAAGTAGAATGGGTGCTTCCCTCCTTCAGCTCGCTGTGGAACTACATGGCCTTGGTTGGAGGGAGCGGTGGCTCAGTCAGACAGTACAATCTTGCTCTCGGGACGTGTTGACGTGATGTTTCTTGGCGAACAGTACAAGCCGGCACTGGTATTTCTGTGATCACATCCAACAATGCACCGGTGTATTCTGTAGGCTCAGCCTCTTCAGTACTACTTGGAGTAACTTTCCCAAAGGGTTTAAACATTGCGTCCAAGATGGGGCAAAGTCAAAAAGTAGAGTGCACATCAAAGATGCGAAAATACATAATGCGTCATACTGCACATATATTTAATATTAAATCTGCAGGGGATTTGAAAGATGTACTTTTAAGTGTAAAATACGTTGCACCAGGGCTGCCATCAGCCCTGAAGCTGAAATCCTGGTTCCTGTATATAAAAATCCTGTAAAATCCTGGAATCATTGGGTCAAATCCTGTAAAATCCTTGGAATGAAAAAAAAAAATTACAAATACAGAAAAAAAAAGTGGATATGAAACACATTTAAATATTTAATGTAGTTGTTTTCGTTTGGAATGTACAAACCATGGTAATTCTTATTTCCACTTACATTTATAATTTCATGGTAGCTTCTAACATGTATGCAGCCATCACTGTAGGATAGGTTGAAGCAGGACTCGTCCGAAAACACTACGATTTGTCACTCAGCATGCCAGTGACGGCATTCATGTATCCATTGTTGTCTGAGGCTTTTTGGTTTCTGGACAATGGAAGCCGACTCAATGACATGCGTGCCACCAGTCCAGCCCACAGCAGATGGCGTCAAACTATTGATGTAGACAGATCCACAGATCCAGTGTTGAGCCAACACTGTGGATGAGGCTGTACGGTCCATTACAGCCATGCGAACAAGAAGGCGGTCATCCTGTGCTGGGATCACATTGTGTAGTCTAGTACCCATTCATCCCTACATATGACCCTCTTCTATCCACTGGTGCTACACACGCATAACTATCGTAGCAGCATGTCTTGTAGGAGCCAAAATGTAACAGTATGACAAACCAGTTTCCCAGAGACTGATCGTTCTGCTCATTCAAATTCACTCACATGCTCATATGACGCCCTTTGACGTTGACGAGGCATACTGGCACTTGCTTTCACTTTGTCTTACAGCTCTTCTCTCTAATTGAGCTTGGCATAACATGGAACTTTCCGGTCAAACAACAGAGGGCACTGCTGGACCTACGTGTATGCCATCTCTCTGCAATCGTAATCACTTTTAGCTGGTACACTGTTCTACACATCCTCCGAGTTAGGAACCATTTGGGCAATTCTTTTTTGGTGTTGCAATTTTTGCAAACAATAGTGTATTTTTACAAGGCCATTACAATAACAATGGTATACAAATTCAAAAATGTTTACCTATAAGTTTGACACACCATGGGGGACATCGTAATCTGCTCTAGCCTCCGCCACAGCAGCGGCCCCCCCTCCACGAAGAGACGTAGCTGCCACTCGCCACAGAGCACATTGCTGGAGATTACGGAAGTGCAGCATTCCCTCCTGTCAGGCCACAACCTGCTCAATGCAAAAGGCTTGCTTACCCTTCCGGCCAGGCAGCTAAGGGGAAACAAGCCGCCATCCCTTCTGCCTTCGCTTCACTTTTCTTCTCTCTCCTCTCTTCCACGCCGCTAACCCCACGCTGGCCCTGTTGACTGAGTATATATAGGACTCGCATTTCTCAGTTTGAGGCTGACTCATGCAGATCACCCGCTGAACATCACTCTGCCTGGATGCGCTCTGACACCACTAGTATCTCGCTCCAGACAAATTGCTGCCGTCAATATATTCACTCACCTTCAGCCAAGTATCTCTTCAGACTAGTCCACAGCTGTCTCACAGCTCATGGCGCATTTGGCCAGTATAAGTCCGAATATTCGTTGACTTGGGGTGCCCCCCCCCTGCCACGGCATCTACCATGAGTAGGGACTGCACCTTGGTTGGCATCCTAGGTCGACCCCTCAGGCCACATTCAGGGTACAGGCTGGCTTATATATGTTTATTGCTTCAACAGTAAACAGGCATAAACTAAGCTGGTTGAGTTATCTTTCGCAAGCACTTTCTTTCTGCACCTTGTTCCTGCTATTTCCTGTTTCGACCCATTTCCACATATACTCTTTCAGGAGCAGGTACAAACCGAACCCCCACATCCTAACCACCTCCACTCAGAACCTTCATCTCCTTGGAGTGTAGGTTCTCTCTCGACTGTTGCAACCATTCTGTGGGTGTTTAGGTCTACTGGCGACTTCCCGCCAGCTACCCACTTGCAGAAGGTCAGTAGTCGACCGTGACATAGAGCTCCGTCTCTGCGTGATACGTTGTTCTATTATGACTTCCCGCCTTCCTGCATAGCCAGGGAGCGAACTCCCTAATCCTACCATAGTCACCTACAGTCAGGAGCATAAATCTACCAGTGACTTCCCACCCATCAAGTTTCTTGCCTGGAGACCAGCAGTTAGGCCTTCCCCACAATCTTCCACTTCCTGTTTCCTCCAGGTTGCACCTACCTCTACTGGACAACCACTATCATTCCTTCTACACTATGCCCTTATGCCTTGCCAGAGGGCTGGGAGGAATAAGGGGACTAAGCAGGCTTTGGCCTTTGCTTGGGAGCTAGTAGAAGAAGGGTGGGGTGCTGCCAGGGTGTACACATGGAAGGCTGAAAAGGCGGCTGGAGAGAGGGGAACACCAGCCAGTGTTACCAGCAGGGATCATAGTTTACAGTTTGATCTATTGTGGCACACATCTCGAGCAATTTCACCCCTGGCACACCCATGCCTCCTAAGAAGACAGTCACCACCACATGACCTCCAACTCCTGACCACGTGTCTCAACGCATAACATTACCCCCAGCAATACCCCAGTTCATACTCAAACCAGACCAGCACTTTCTTCGGCACCTCGACAAGCACAACATGCTGTAGTTTGACGCATGTGGCACTTCTCATGGTGAGAGGGATGGAGGATTGAGGTGGTCCTCTCACTATTCTCTGGTGGTCAGGTTTTCTTGCTTTCCGTTGCCATTGCAATATGCTAGGCAGTTGGTTAGCATTTTGGCTGTCCTCACGGGATTGACTAAGCGGAGGGAAGTTCAACGATAAGGTTTTTTGTAGAGTCAAGCTGTCTCTTCCGAGCAGTCTTGTCCACCTGACCACGAGAGTTGTCACAAGCCAAGACGCCAGCTGTCTCGATGAGGTGAATGCTCAATCGGAGATACGATAATGAGTGGGTGTTATGATGGCAATCTGACTGGGGCTTACGGGGTTAATCCGCTGCGGCCTCGTCGGCTGTCGAGGGGGTGCGAAATTGGCAGGGCTCTTTGTGACAGTATTACCAGAAGAAGGTTTGATGGGGATACGAACCTGTATGAATTTTCCCGAAGCCAATTTCACGGTACAGATTGGGGAGTGTCAGTTTCCAGATGTCGAACCCGAATGGCTTTACCTGATGACAACTTAACTATATTGGTCCGTTCAGAGGGTAGGCGTATGTGCAGTTCAACAGGTCTAATACTCAATATGTCGGGGTGTGATTCTGTGTCACCTGACATAATTTCCTCAAGCTCAGCGATATCTTCTGGGGGACAACACCCTAACCACTGTTTTAGCGGGGTCTTGCAATCCAGAGCAATAATCACGCTATAGTCCAGGGTTTCAAAAGTGGGTTCTGGTGGGGTTAATGCACTAAGATTTGAATCCTGTGCTAATTGGTTTAAACGAGCTTGGGTAATAGCAGCACATCTTTCATGTCTCCTCTGATGGCTTCCTAATCAGCTGTGTTGTCTGTGCATTGAAACAGAATAAGAGAGAAGCTCAGAGAAAGGACTAACTACGAGGTTGGTAGGAGAGAGTTCAGGGCGGGGCAAAATTTCCAATCACACCCATGGACCTGCTGTTGGCTAGTCAACCCCCGCAAGTAAACCTATGAGCCTTGATGGCAGCGAATGCACTAAAGTCTTAGTGAGTGGGCCTTTATCAGGCATCTTCTCCTTAAGATATTCAGTTCACTGCACTGCCGGGCAAGAAGCGAATAATTTAAGTGACTATGCAATTGATCTGAACCAAGTTAAAATACAACACACTGAAATTTAAGCAGAAATGACTAAAGGTGTTTAACTAACAATTAAGGTAGGCGACAACACTGATTTAAAATAAATTGTAATACTTATTACAACGCAAAAAGAAGGATGGTGGAAAGTCCCGGCTAACGAGGAACAAGCTAAAAGCTAAATAACTTTACTCCTGACAATAAACTACTGTACGTAGGAACAAATTAATAATAATATTCAACAGGGGAAGCCAAGCCTGGGAGAAAATTAAATAAAATGATTAATTAATTATAAAAATAATTGAAGGCTAAGCCAAATACAAATGTACGCTATTGACAGCATGAGTTATAGCGGTGCGCTATCCAGGGGACGGTATCGCGCTACGACCTGCTACCACTGGAGTCAAGGGAAGTTGACTGAGGTCAGGGTATAGGGTAGAGGTACAGGAGATTACCATGGATGAGGAGTGCTGTCCCTGGTATGGTCAGTTGAAGGAAGCCTTGTCCAAGCTGGAGCTGGAGTGCTGGCGGCCTTCTTCAAGCTGCTGGCTGGAGGTAGAGGTTCGAGCCCTGGTTGGGTTGCAGAAGAGAGGAGAGTCTTCTGCAGACTGTAGGAGAGCTCGCGAACCTATGCGGCCGGCAAGTCTGGCATCTCTCCTGGACCATGGGGCTGTACTTCGATTTATATGATAATCGCTCTGTGTCAGCGATTCTCCGGGGGTGGGGTAGCGTAGCCGTTCCACACAGGGGCTGGTTTATCTGCTGCAGGAGCGCCGCTCCATTTCTTATCACCCCTGGTGGAGGCGATGACTTTTCATGCGCCCCGGACTGAGGCAGGCGAGACGTGACGTCAGAAGGTCACGGGGGTTCTGCTATCGCTAGGGTTGTTTGGAACTTCTAGGCCTGCAGGGTAGCATAGTAGAATTTCAAATAATGATTTTATTTTCTTCATTTGGGAGGCGACTGCACACTCATTTTTACTTGTAAATGGAAAACCGTAATTTCAGATGTGGAGTTCAATCATTGTTGATGAATAACCATTGCAGGAATTCTTTTTAATTTATTAACTTCAAGCCTCGCTTGGCATGCTCAGATGGGGCGGAGTCGGCCGTAGAGTGCGCCTCTCAGTGATGCAGTATCTGGCATGTGTCAAGTTGAACAGCAGACACAGGCCCGTCCTCTACCGTTAACCCTGTTAAGTTAGCGGCACCAGATTTCCTGCTGTCTGGGAGGAGAAAAGCTGCAGATGTCTACCCACACTAGTTACGCCAAAGGTGAGGCAACAAGTTAACCTATAAATAAGCACTATATTGTTAATAAGATTCACAAACTTTTTAGAAACTTACATTATTTTTATACATATGTATTAATCTTAGGGGTTGTATGCTTCTGTCTGGTCAGACCATCTGTCCACCCACATCCAATAGAATGAAAAGAAGTCTGCGAAGGACAGTACCAGGAAAGAAAATTATAAACACAAGTAAGTAACTCACCAGCTTTGAAAGAATTAGTTGAGTAGTCGAACAATCCAGCTTTCTCTACCGTAATGTACTGTAAGTTGGCAAGTTCTGCCAACACCCCCAACCTCATACCAGCCCATGATGACTCATGGCAGCGTAGTCCCACATCGTTCTCATGCCCACAGGAGTTCTCAAAGTCATTGGCTGATTCTGCCCTGCATTTCATGATATCAACATCATCCTCGGTGCACTGAACATTGCTGACATGGAAAGAAAAACATGCAACATCAATAAAGGTGAATTACAAAATACAGTGAAACTCCTGTTTTACACTTCTCATGAGACCAAGAAAAAATATTGTGAAGTGCACGAACGTGCTAAAAAATATTGTGAAATGCACGAACATGCTAAAAAATTTGTGATGTACTGCCACTACTGTATGTGGATAAAAGAAAATATGTGTAAAATACAGGGAAGTGTAAAATCAGGGGATATAAAAAGGTTCTAATGTATGTGAAAGTTTGGAAAGCAGTATGGCGATAAACGTTTTTGTACACACAACTGCATTACCTTAGTATGACAGGTTCATTTGTGCCTGCATCAGGAATCTCAGCCCTCTCTAGGAACCAGTCATCGGGGTTTAGGACAAGACCGAGCTGGTGACAAACAAGAGCAGCATCCATGATACTCCAACCGTAGTTGCAGACTGTCCCCCAAGTTGAACCCATGTGAACCTGGCAAAGATAAGAAACATGTTGCCTGTCTGAGTAAAAAGTTTTGTATAACTAACTGGAAATTTTTGCTGTTTCCAAGTTTTGTTAGTCAGTACAGTAATTTAAAATAAGTTGTTATTCCTCATCAGTTGTTTTCAATACTTTTATATATTGACTTCTGTTTTTAAGTTAGTCTTTTCTGGTGACTGTGGGTTGGTGGCAGAGGTGCGCAAATAGTGGATTTTGCTGTATGAATATTTTCAAATCAAATAGATAGTGCAATTTTCGAATAACATGCAAATAGTTTTGAAGTTGAATAGCTACCAGTAAACATTTAATTAATGTTATATAAAACAGAAATAAATATAAGTTCACTGATCACGCAACAAACTGTTCCCCACAAATAATATTTGTATCTTTAAATGCAGTATATAATTTTTACAATATTATATTCTGCAAAAACATATTCTGCTACCCAATTTAACCATTAATAAATACTGGTAATGCACTAACATATATATAAAACTATATTTTTATGGGATGTATGAAGATTATGAGACAGATATTGTGACAAAACCATGATAAAGTGCATGCATTATCGCCATAGGGGAGAATAGATATATTTTGGTCATCAGAAAATTTCTCAAAGTTGTTTGCAATACAAATAAAGACTTTATTGGGAAAGGAATTAATTTCCTTGATGTTGCAGTTTTATTTTCAGTTGTCCTCATTGTTTGCGTAGCAGGTGAAGCCATAAGTTTAAATAGGCTTATCTTCTTGGTTAACTTTGTATAGATTCTTCAAACACTGAGGTTTGGGGCATACAGTTGCAGTGCTATTTGCTAACATGACACAAACTATCTGCATGTGTTTGAAATTTCGTGCTACCATGGTCATGATTTGGTAACAGAATTTGTTTACCGTAAATTAAGTCATAGGGGATGAAACTCTTTGTAGATGCAAACATTTAAATTATTGTAAACTCTTGGAACAAGCTTGCGATGCTACTAGTGCAGGACTACTACCAGCCCTGAAGCTGAAATCCTGATTCCTGTATATAAAAATCCTGTACACTCCTGGAATCATTGGGTCAAATCCTGTAAAATACTTGGAATTAAAAAAAAAACTGCAAATTAAAGAGAAAAAAAAGGGTATATGTAAGACGTTTACATATTTAATGTAGTTATTTTGGTTTGGAATGTACAAATCATGGTAATTCTTTTCTCCACTCACACTTATATTTTCGTTTATACAATGACTGTGTGCGCGATAATATTTGTTTCCTCACCATTATGATATCAATGCCAAATGCAAAACACGATCACCAAATTCGGATTGCATGTGTACAAACTGCAATTTGCAGCAAAGGTTCTTTTCAATAAAGGACTCGGCCTTTGCATGTGATCATACTGCCATGAACAAAAATATGTAGATTACTGTGTACCCGCACCAGTGAATAATTAAGCAAAATATTTTGGACATAACTAATGGCATTTGTCGAAAATATTTCGCTTAATTATTCACCTCCATTGAAAGATTCTTTCAAACAAATGCATCAGTGAAACTGACACACATTGCTGTGGGCGCTAGTGTCGCATGTATGCGGCAGCCCAAAAAAAAAAAAAAGGGTTGAATTTGGATTTTTCTAGTGTTAAAAATCCGAAGAAAAAACGATAAAATCAGTTAAAACGGCAGACCTGGCTTAGATGCAGCAAGTTCTAGATTATCGTTTGTCTTTGTTTTTCTTCACTGCCAGCCAACCCGTGATGTCAATCATGCATTCGCTAACCCCCGCTCTACGACCACCCCTAACCTTAATTGCAGCCGCCAAGCCAATAAACGTTGAGCAGCAGCCCGAGTTAGTGTAAAAGGAGACAGCAGTCTTCACGTCTAGCATCAGTCGCTCAGAACCAACCAGATTGAGCAGTCTTCATTCCCAGTGCTACCCACTCAGGAATTGACCAGACTGACAGCAGTCTCCAGCACGTGTTGCTTGGATACTGACCACTGCACCCCACTTTCATCATTTAAGCCCTGCTTATGATAGGGTTTGCTTCCAGTGCTAGCTGTTCGGAATTTAGTGTTACGTTAGTTAGACTCTCTCCCTGCTATGTACCTTGCAAAACCCATTAATTCTGCAGTATATGGACATATCTGTAGTTGACCTATCCTCGAGTCCTTCTCAGGACCCATCCTGTTGCATCCTTGCTTACTATACGTAGCCATGTGTCAGTTTCTGTAAGTCTCACTCAATCTAAATATCCAACAATGCAAGAGGAGATTGCTTAGACAGTCAGCGCATCACATTCCGCATTCCCCTGCTTCATTACTGGTTGTCTCCACCGGCCAGTTCAATAGTGTATTCTAGCTTCCCGGCCGAAACTCATGCAGTCGACAAGGAGTTAGAGTGCATTCACCACGTGACTTTCCTTTACGGAAATAAAACGTGGGTTCAGCTTCACCCTGTGTTCGTTCCTGTAGACATAGCACCTTTCTGTAGTTACCCTCACATAACAATACCGCAGGTGATCCTGAGACACCTACTCAAACGAGCCAATACACTAAACTTTTACCCACACACACCCGCTTAGACTTCCCGTAACTGGGGTGGAGGAAAGGAGGAGCCACGCAGGTACACTGTCCTGAAACAGCTTGTCGGCTCGGTGTCCATCGGTCTCTCCACAGCGGTCATAGACAAGAGAGACAGGCATTCCCTGAGTTGGGAAGACTCCGACAGGGTCACACACCTGTGTGCGACCTTGGAAAGGTGAGGCCTAACTTCCATCGTTAACTGCAGTCTCTGCCAGACATTGGAATAAGGTGTCCGTCAGTTCTCGGCCCGTATGTGGTGCTATACATAAGCACATGGAGCCTGCCATCTTGGTACTGTAGCAGAAGGGTAAATCCACTTCCTGATGCCTTATTCCAACTACGTCAGTGTAAAGCACAGAAATGTATAGTTATATTACATGACATTTTTGGTGCCACCTAGTGAGATTAGGGGATAGGTAAATGCCGCTCTTGCAACCTCTCCAACTCCTGATGCAGTGCATGCCTTGTAAAGCCAACTCCAGACAGAGGATACCAAGTATGGGATGCAAAGTCTTGGAATGCCTTTAGCTGGAAGACTACTGGGTGGATTTGCAAAATTTTGCATACCGTATATTACTTAAACTAAAACGTGTAGCTATGTTTTACCAGTGAAGCGCAATTCGTGTCCAGCAATGCCAAGATGGGTCATACTATAAATATTTATGCCTTCTCTTCTCAAAGAAATTTCAGACAAAAGATGACTGCAAATTTCTAAAACTATGAACATGTTAAGAAATAAAAGAAAATATCATTTTGTTCTTATTTTTTCTTAAAATTATAATGATCAGTTAATTTTTTTTGTAACTTGTAAGGCAGTATCAAAAATTTTTCAAATTACATTTATTTAAAATTATTACATATTATGTACTATTTTAACAAGCAATAAAAAATATGTTATAAGATTATTCCATTTATAACTGAAATTATTTTAGTTCAGTTTTGTTATTTTCTCCTGTTAATATGAGAGAATTCAAACTGCAGCTATTGTGGATGTACCAAATGCCAAACAAACTGAGCTAACAATTATGATAATGTATATATTATCTAACTTTCTGAAGGGTTCTTTTTCACTCATACAACTCAGTATTACGGCAATTGTAAATAAAGAGAATAATTGGCTCTACTATTAATTTTACCTGTAGCCGCCCTTCTTGGCTTGTTCGGCCCCCGAGAAGACGCACTGGAATGTTGCTATCTTCTGCGGTGGCCTCAGTGCCATTTTCTGGTGTTTCTACGCGCATGTCCTTGAGTGTCAGACGTATGTCGTTGGGTCCGTTCCCCCTTGCATCCAACTTGCCAGCTACCATCATGCCAATAGAAGATGGAAATCTGAAAGCACCCGTCACAGAAACATTTGTTTGTGTTACATTAAATTTTTATTAGTTTAGAAACTGATACACAAAAGTTCACAATATTTTCATGAATGGCTTCTCAGGATTTCACACGTAGACAGTAATTTAAAATTGTAACTTTGTATGGCAGACTTTAAAGTGCAAAAATACCTTCAAATTGACCACGCTGACTCTTTTGCTTGATTCCATTTTTACTGTTATCTACAGTGCTTGAAAAGTACATATAATTGAATAATTATATAGAGAACATCCATGCATTGCTCCATTTATATTATTTTCTGCTGCCCATTGCTAATTTATTGTAAGTTTTTTACAATTCAGGCTGGAATATTTAAAAAATTCAGCCACCACTAGTCTTCCACTGTTATAAAAGTAAGGTATTGGCTTTAATCTGGTAGTTACCCATGCTTGAAATAACGAAGTATATACAAACATTGCCTGTAAACATGGGAAGTTGAGTTATATGTTACTCTTTCTCTGATGTTGCAATCCCCTGGACACCTGAAGATTTGGATATATAAGAATGAACAGATCAACTACCACATTTTGCAGACAGCAAATTTTGTTGTTTTTGTTGAAAGCAGTCAACTGCCCAAATGCCACCACCGTGAAATAATTCTTGAACTTGTGAATCGACATAACTGAATGGAGTAGAAGTACGTAGTTTTCAAGTGAGGGAAAGAAAAGGTGTCAGTGCATGGGCAAATGAAGCTGTTGAAAACATTTTCCTAATTTGTTTGGTTATCAGAAGCTAAATACATAGTTTACTATGTCGTGTTATACTGTGTTAATTTCTACTGCAATCTTACTTCAACTTTTGCATTAGCTCCAACATGTAACAGCAAATCCACATGCATTATTTGTCCACATGCATTGATTTTTTATTTGGTCCCAGTCCATAGAGGTTCTGTTTATTTTACTACCATATTCTATGTTAAACCTGAGTCCCCAAGCAGCACAGACCAACACTGGATACTATGAATTACATCTTCTTGTCATCTACTTTGTTTACACTCACCCTATAGCAACACGTGTCAGAAGCGTTTACCTGAGCGTTACTCCTGGCTGAATAGTGAGCTTTCCTCCAGGTCTTACGTTGATGTCCCTCTCAACAGTGTACTCCCCTGCGCGAAGAGTTTCCACCCCATCAACCTCGCCGCCCACCACATTCGATCCCGTGGCATGGAACTGGGGCACGTACAGAGGCGTCGTCACAATTCGAGTGTCGCCAGGGTTGCTGCTGTGCAGCAGGAATGGGAGGTACTGTATTCTTGCCAGGTTGTACCTGTCTTTCCTTAAACACAACACCATCAGCTCTCAAGTCCTCGCTGCTAAGAGTCTCCCAAAACTCTTCACTCACTTACTGACTCAAACATAACCCAGTATCTGGTCAAGCAATGTCATGGCTGCATGACAAATAAAAATTGAATCCGAAGTGAAAACAGTATTTTACAATATCATTTTATTATTTATTATGTAAGTGTGTACTGATAAGAATGCATGCTTTTTAACATTACTCCGTACAAAAGTGTCTTGCAGCCAATCGTGTGGAAAGGAAGGCTTTCAAAAATTTAACAAACTTTTCCTTATTTAGGAATCATGACCTGAAATTACACATCTAGTGACGTGTGGAACAATGCTGCATACAGGAGTGTTATGTAAGATCTATCTGTGCACAAGTTCATTATTACCGTAATTATCAAAATTGTTGAGGTGTTAATGGATGAAAGTGAACACCTGTCAGTTTTACCTAAACGTTTGATGACTGTGAATTAATTTGAAAACAAAACTTAAAAATTCTTTTGACAAGGTTCATAAAGAAGTGTATTCCTATGGTGTTGCAATGTTCAGAAAGGTGGCCGCACTGAACTGCCAAACCATGAACTTGTCAGCATCTGCCATGTAACACAGAGATTTTAAGCTAGTGACGAAAAAAGAGTTTTCTAGTAAATGTTTAAATGTTTCACCACCACATTAGAAAATAACCAGTTTAGTTCCAATACCGCACCATTTAAACATTTAAATACATTCTTTGGTATGCACATTTGGAAAAATATTTGGTAGCACAGCAAGAGAGAAAACTAAAAACCTGTATGAGTTACAACATAAATAATATGGTGCTGTACTTTTATGAATGTGTCACAGTCTTACATTTACATAAAGTTACTATTGACTTGCAGCTACATATTTTTAAAAGGTGATAGCTATAACTGGTTCGTTACTACTTCAGCACTTCTGAGAGTTGAGCTCAGTATCTTCATTCAACACATTACTGTATGTGTCTTCCGACCACATATAAAAATTGATGCATGCCGCTTACACCAGTTACCATAAACAAATACGACTCATCTCACTTCAACCCTAGTGTGCACTTCTACACACGTGAGATTCACACTCCGCGCCATTTCATACACGGAAGTTACTGTCAGCCACAATCCTGGAGGGCGGCTGGATACGAGGGGTTGTGAAAGACAGCGGCGCGTCATCCCCCCGCCCCCGCACTGAGAGCCTACAAGCCGTCAGCCGCCTCGGGCTATGCACGAGCGCCGCCGAGGATACACGAGGGCCAAGAGATGACCAGAGGGTGCTACTCCCACTCTGGCATCACACCTGAGGGACATCACACGCCCTCCCCCGCGGCTGCTGCAACACGCGCTGCCTCGATATATAAGGACATGCGGCGGGCCTCCAGTAGTTGTTCCTGCAGTCTTCAGCACCTGGGTGCTGGAGTTCAGACTACTAGAGGCTGTCGCCAATGACTTAACAGTCTTCAGCAGCTACCAGAGGCTGCTACCATTGATGTCGCCATTTGAGCTCTTTAAGCTACGCTACCAGACGCTCCAGCTACGCCAACAGCTACCAGAAGCTTTCCGTACATAACACATTACACACATAATACATTCTTTGTCTCCTATAGACACCCCGTATATAGAGTTAGGTTTGTGACTATGCAATCTTCGTCAGTTTTCACTTAATTTTCCCCCACTAGCCTAGAACCAGGTCACTTACACCTGGATACCGTAGGATTACTTCCAACCACCGGTATGCCTGGCAGGAGAGCAGGTGTCACCGTGTTTAGTCGTCTTTAATAAACACGGCTTTGTTTCTCTTACTCTCTTAATCTGTACCAATTACTGGGAGAACCGCGAACTGGGCACCGCCGACCGGCATCAGGAATTTATGCTAATTCGAACCTAGCTACAGCTGGAGACTCCCTCTCAGGTGGCTCCAAGTTGATAACACACCCATTAGACGAATCACAATCAGGGAGAGGCAGTACTTCTGAGTTATATCCCTACCGGAGTACCTGGGTGCTGGTGGGGGTATCTGCTTAGAGGCTACTACGTGGCCTTGGTTGAGGAACTCACAACCAGTGATAGTCTTGGCAACCCACACGGCTCCAGTGTCTCTGATCAGCCCTCAACATTGGAGGATCATCTGAGGCACCGGAGCTCCCGTTAGAAAAATTGTCGCCAGGTAATACTAATCTACGGATACCCGTGTCCGTGGTTCTTACTTAGAGTTTTCTGTAATTACACCAATCTATGCCATTTAAGGTTAGGCACGGCACCAGGAGAGAGGAGCAAAGAGTTGCGCGCTTTGCTGCCAGACAGCTGGCTGGTCTTACCTCACTTTCAGATAGCCAACGAGCCGAACGAGATCGTGCCGCCGTACTTCGTTCAGCAGCATCACCTACAACAATTGCGGTAAACCCCGCTCTTTTCCTGTCAGCCCCTTTACGCACACACCCGGCCTGCAACAGAGAACTGGAACGGAGAGTTCTGCATCATGTCCAGAAGTGCCCTTGCTACCACTTGAGCAGAAGACGAGCTACGTGAGCAATGATATTCTGCCACACCGCAAAATCGTTACAGCATCAATCCCTAGCACCTCCTGCCCGTCACCGACCACAGCTAGTACAGAAGTAAGTTGCAAATTAGACCCCTCCAAGGGGCTAGGCAACCGGAAGATTGAGAATGTTGTTCCAGTTCGTAAAGCCGCGTGTCCGATTGTGATATCCAGCCGCGCATAAACCTTGAATCAGAACTGCACGCACAACCGACCTAGGTGAAAACTAAAGCCATGCGACCGTGATACAGCTTTCACTACCGGACACGCGTCAAAATCAACTGTTTCATCAACCTACTGACAAGTATTCATATGATCAAATAACGTTATTTAACTGTTATGAACAAATCACAAACTTAGCTTATGGTACATATGAGTTTACAGTAAAACCCCTCCATTATGACCACCTATTACGACCCAATCCCGAGGGACCATAAAAAGTTTGGGTCGAAAGAGTCGAAAATTTTAGGCATGTCTAAAACTACAGTAATCCCTCGCCAACCGCAGTATCTTGAACCACTGTTTTAGTTATGCGCAGATTTGTTTTGTAGACCTTTTCTCTAACCGCGGAACTAGTTTCTACTATCCACGGTTTTCAGTCTATGGAAAACTAGCACTTACTGATGTTAGTGGTCGGGCATTTCTCAAGCTACCATCACAGACTTTGACATTTGTTGTCCCAAGCATCGTGAAGCAATAAATTACTTAATGCCAGAACGGGGCACTGGTGTATTGTCCGTGGAAGCGCATTTAGTTAAAAAAAAAAAAAAAAAAAGGAGGGGGATTGCAGGCCTCATCAGTAAGGATTCTTTGTCCTAGTCACATGCCGCTGCCTCTGCCTTACCCTCCCTGCCCTTTTTCGTTTCCATTATCCCTCCTCTTTTGCTGTAAAAACAATGGCACCTTACACAGACTAGTTTCTTAATCAGGGTATGTATGATAACTTCAAATTTAATTCAATGCCCTTTTTTTTAATGATTATTCTTTATTTTATGTGCGCCCACACCTACGTAATATGCTTTTATGGTGAGCAATTTTCATTTCTTGTGAAGTCAATTTTACGTGTAAAGTAAATAAAGATAAGTGTGTGCAAATAAAATGTGTTCTTATGTTACCGGTACCATATCATGGCGAGTGAGGCCGTGTGCGTGTATAGGCACCGTCAAAAGTTTTTTTATGAAAAATTCGGGATAATTAATATTTCAAGTAGACTGCACTAAATATTTATATTCCCGTAAACATTGCCGGGCCTCATCGTATCAGTGCAGAGGCCAACACGCCGCCTATATTTCGTATAAATTCAACACATTGACGGGAATCGCATCTATCAGCATGTTTTCTCAATACTGGGCCGCTGTTACGAAGCGAACCATCCCTGAAACGACAACAGAGGCGTCGGACGGGCGGACGCCACCCGCCATCTTGTAGGGACGGACCGATAGCTGCACAGCCTGAGGATCTAGGGCCAAACTTCAGCAGCAAACCGCCACGCCGACGCTCGGCCGTGCTGCAGAGGATCTAGGCGCTCGCTAAGCTGCGTACACGGCCAGATCAAAGCGAGATCCAATGCCACCTAAACTTTTTGATCATTACTTGCCTCATAACAATGTATGACCCACGAGACCTGCATAAAAGATCTTTAATAATAACTTTATATCTTAATAATACATAGTCTAATCTTTTCATACACTTTCAATGGCCTTTTTTTATGACAAGGGATGGTCCAATATGCCTTTCTTGGGTATCGAATTAATTAGGAGACGTCCAGCTATTACAATATACATATTTATATTTTATTTAATTTAAAAAATTATTTTTTATGCGCTAGAGAAGATTGCATATGAACTTCATGCAAAAAAAATGGCAAGTTTGGGAGCATAGGGGTTAAGGGTGGGTCAAAATTGGCCCAAAATTTTCCATTACGACCTCCCCCCCCCTCCCCCCCACTATTACGACCCTATTCTCGGGAACCGTGAGGAGTCATAATAGAGAGGTTCTACTGTATTTGTTTAATCAAGTTCATAATTTTTGCTACTATTATACAAGTACACTTAGAAGAAATATCCTTGATGGTCAATTCTGTGTTAACAGTGAAAGCCTATTTGTATTTCTGATTTAGTTATTTCTCATATATACTTCATGTGCTTATCAGAGAATATCTTCAAGAGTAAAAATATAAGCTTTGTCTACATGGAAAAAACTATAATATACATATTATGAGATAAATTCTACAGTATACTGCATAAAAAAAAGATTAAAATATTTACATTTTCCTAGTTCTGGCACAGCTATAAATTAATAAAACTTATTATTACTAGCAACAGGGTGTATGTTACCAACAATATTAAGAAAAATTTACCTATGAAAGAGTCTGAAAAATATTTTCTCCTCAGTGGAGAATCCAAGCCAGTTATAAGTGCAGTTAAGCACCTTGCTCTGATCTTCCAGGTGGGAGCCCACCTCATAATTGGACTCTGGATTCTGAAGGATGTTCCGAAAGATATCGACGTTACTGGAACTGATGACTACTGGTGCGGCAACTCTGCCACGTGGGTTCAAATCTGTCCTGTCGGTGAAACTGAATGGCTCTTTGATTCGATTGTCTCTAATAAAATTCCTGGTGAATAACAAGTGCTGCAGTTCGCTGTATGGGGACAAACCAAGATTTACTACGTACACGCCTTGGTTGAATTCAAATTCATTATATTGGACCACTAATCTTGCTGACAAAATATTAAATTCTTCTACAAGTTTGTTCTTCACCAATATACAGCCATATGTATGTCTTGTGAAATAGTTGTACTCAATTCTTCCATCTATATTTAATGCTGGGCTTATCTTGATAGCATGCCTGTAATTGTGGATGAAGTAGTTGTTACCAATATGTAGCTTCAACAAACTGCTGCCAAATTTCCATGCAGACTCTATTTCCACTGCAGAATATAAACTGTTATTGAACCAATTTCCGCTGATGTTCACAAATGATTCTTTAGAATGGTTCCCAACAAAAACACCAATGTCGTCATTTTTAAATATCTCGCAGTAGGAGACGAGAGTTGTCTGATTAAATGCAATGTAAGGAGAATCAATGGTGTTGTTGAGCCACACAGACACACCATAGCCTTTGTTGGAAGACAGCCAGCTTCTAGTAATGTTGCGATTTCCACCAACATACGTGATGTTGATACCATCACCAACATTGAAAGCGATCCTGCTGTCAGATATGTTGACATCTCCAGCGCCATCTAACACGTGGACTCCAGCTACGTGGTTGTTGTTCGACACTGATGTCTGATGTATGTGCAGCTGATTTCTCATGTTTTCTATAGCAACTCCTCGACCATTATTATCAGCTACAGTAGACTCAGACACATTTAAGTCATATGTCTTTCCTGGAAAAAGAAAATTATGCAAGAATTAAAACCAAAAATTAATTATTTCAAATATTATAAAAACTTTTCTTAAAAAATTTTACGAAAAATTAAAATAAAATAAAATTATTAAGCATGTCAGGTAGTATAATTATTCATTTCCTTCAGCTACTGTTACTTTGAAGGAACAGTCAGTATTTAATTATTTTATCGAAAAGCAGAAACTTCTTCCCAAATTTAAACACATTGTTTTTTTGTTTTACAGCACTGTGATGAAAACTGCAGTGTGTTCAAAGCTCCATAAGCAGGATTATCTTAGTGTGGTTCGCTATTGCCTTGCACAAGATGCAGGTCAAAGGCCAACATTAAGGTGGAGCACCAGTTACAGTTTTGTTGGCTGATCGATGAAATTTCGTACACTACTTTGTTAAGCTATTTTTGTCATGTATACCTGATTTTGTTCATTTTTTATTTATTTAGTAGAGATATTTAATAATCAATTTCATTAATCTGTTACTTCATAATATGAGACCTGTTGAAAATATGTGTACGAGGTTTTGATCATGTGAACATACAACCTTCAGCTTTGTTCTAGTGAAATTTGGTGTACATAAGTAAGATATTTCTGTTATTAAAATTAAATAATATTTATTTGCACCTCTGTATAAGGCTAATGTGCAGACTTTGGAGAAATTATTCACTATACATGATAAAAACCTTGCATACAGATAAAAAGAGGATATGGCACTTTCAAGTCACTATGCTAGCAGTATGGCTAGAAAACACCTTTATAACATCTGAGAAAGCCAAACAAATGATTTAAAAAAAGTGTCAATTTTTCGCTGGCGAGGAGTGCGGGCTCCTAGGAAATTGCTTCCTACACTGCACATACACAGTGGACCAGGGTAATAACTACTGCATAACAAAGAAGAAACAATAACTAACATTTTAATTGCTGCCAAACATCAACGTCATGTCCAAAAATGTCAAACAAGTACTCATTACAGGCATAAAATTGGTCTTTTAAAGACAATTCTCTTCAGATTTCAGGTTTCCCCTCCCATCAATGCAGTGCTGCTGGAAATGATGGTGGTGGCGAGTGGCGAAACTTCTTCCAGGCGAGTGGCCAGCAGGATTCAAAGGTGGAAGGAATGGGGATGGCACTTAGCAGGTGGCTCGTTATCTCTTCTCCCAATTGGATTACTGTCTGGGAGTGAAAGCTTCTCTGCCTGTTTGCGGTTTCTGCAGCTTGGCTGGTGAGTGAGCCAGACTGACACACTGTGTTCTACTTACAATAACCAGTCTCAATGCTCTGTTTTGTTAGAGTTGGATCATTTACATGGGCTTGCAGCACAATTATGTACTACAATATTTTTTTAATGAAAATGTACATTGCCCATTTCATTTGAAAGAGCTTAGGTATTTGTATTTGTTGTACAAAATATACAAACACAAATCCATGCATGCTATCTTATTAGCTTTTTTTTCTGTTATGGAAGCATAAGTTTAGTAAAAGGACTCACGCAACATTGAGTTTTACATCCCCTGGTTACATAAAGGTTAGCTAGAAGTGGCAGAACGTTATAATTGAACTTATTTTAGTAAAGACAGAATCACATGTTTGACCATTATTTGATAAAGTCATGAGTCATCCTGGGAGTGGGTTCCCAGCCATCACTGGTTCAGCTTTCTCTAGATGTGAGCTGCATAGTTATAAGAAATACCAACCACAAAAATTACTGAGTTAGGAGAATGAACGAAAAGAAAAGTGAAAAACAAATTTGTCTGCAAAAATATTTAGTTTACAAACATTTACATGTACAATACATATTTATAAATATTTTATTTAAATTGTAAAACTAATTATGGTTTCTAGTCATTGTCTATCCTGTATTTTTAATATAATGAAACTTATGTTTTGATTAAACCAATAACTACATCCATTGCAGATATATAATTTATGTGGCGATTAATATCAGTTAAATTTGAGCACTATTTATTAACTGCTGAGGTGTTTTATATTAAACGTGTTGATAGTATTTTATAGTTATATGTTTTGTAGCTCATACTGGAAAGATACCTTAATATGTGAATAGTTTCTCTTGTACATATGCACCATAAATCCTGGGATAGGCTTTAAAAAAACATCTTTATATGAGTTGAGTATGTCTTCTTCTGTACAAATAACGTTTTCTGCTGGTAGTAGCGTACGTACTAAAATGACCTGATGGTGGCCACTGGCCAGTAGCACTCAGCCCATGATGGCGCTAGCGGCTGAGTGCAGGTGCAACACCAACATGTGGCT
Source organism: Dryococelus australis (assembly GCA_029891345.1). Taxonomy (NCBI): domain Eukaryota; kingdom Metazoa; phylum Arthropoda; class Insecta; order Phasmatodea; family Phasmatidae; genus Dryococelus; species Dryococelus australis. The sequence goes on along the minus strand of CM056993.1, from coordinate 254,324,300 downwards.
AATTACCACCACAGGCCACAGACTTCTCACATAAAATGTGCTACTTAATTTTTTTGACATCAAGTGTAATATGTTTGTAGGGTACCATGTTTGTTTTGAAAGTGTTGTGTGTACACTATCGACCAAAAAGTATTTGGGCACCTATCTACAATATTTGCTCGGTGGTTGCCACCCCGTTAAAATCTTGTAGGGTCACCTCTTGTGGCTATAACGGCAGCCATACTATCTGGCATGCTCTCTACGAGTGTTTGCAGGACATCCGCGGGGATTCGTCGCCATTCCTCTTGCAACCATTCCATGAGTTGAGCAATGGATTTTGGCCACACTTGACGAGCCCTCACCCGGTGATCCAATTCGTCCCAAAGATGTTCTATAGAGTTGAGGTCGGGGCTCTGGGCGGGCCAGTCCAATCGGTGAACATTGTTGTCAGCGTATCACTGCATAGTAGCTCTTGAAACAAGGCACCTGGCATTGTCATCCTGGAAGTAACACGGGTCCATCCCGTAAAAATGCCACAATGTCGGGAACATTTAATTATCCAGAATGTTACAATAGGCCTGTGTTCATGCTACCATGGACAAACACCAGCGGTCCTACGCTGAAGGCCGTGAAACAGCCCCACACAATCACTCCACCACCACTGAATTTCCTAGTTGGCACTATACCCTCCAGCTGAAGCCGTTCCCCAGGTAGATGCTACACCCATCCATTGGATCAGAATAACGTAAACCTTGACTCATCACTCCACTGAACCGATTTCCACTGCTCAACTGTCCAGTTGTAATGCTCCAAACACCACCTGAGTCGCCGAGCTTCATTGCTTGTTGTGATATGGGCCTTATGTGCAGCTGCTCTTCCGAAATATCCAAGTTGGTGGGCCTCTGTACGCAATGTTCCAATGGAAACCGATACTCCTGTTGCTGCATGAAACTCCTGTCAGATGGTAGCCATGGGTTGTGCCCTATTTTTTTTCAGGGTTCTGCGATTTTTGTCTGTCGAGATTGAAGGTTGTCCAGAACGTTCAGCATTGGCACAATGCCCATCGACCTTCCACTTATGCAGGATGAATGCAACCATTGATTTGGGCCTGTTTACTTTCCGTGCAATCGCCCGGTTAGACAGCCCACTGAGATGGCAGCTCACAATCACACCCTTATCGAAGTCTGATAGCTCTGTACCTCGTGCCATCTCCTTGTCAACTGGTTCTACACTGACCTGCAGCATATGGCGGCCACACAAGTCAACTGATGTACTGAATTACCTATCTTCATGGGTGCCCAATTATTTTTTGATCTATAGTGTATTTGAGGGTCATTGTGTTCTTTGCAGCTGGACATTTGAAATGTGCATGGCGCTAAGAATGGTAATCATATCTTCGGCAAAGAAGCCGTACAAAAACATTATAAAATATTATCAGTCAATTTCAATTTAAATTCTGTATTTAAAATATGTCTTTATTTTATTATGTGCCATTTGAATTTGCTATTACTATTTTTATGAAGCAAGCTCGCAACTTCCGCTTGTGTAGACTCCGTAGGCCACCATGGTAGGTCCACGGCGCCCCTGCTTCTGGTCAGTAGTTCCCGAGAAGCTGGCTAGGTAAGACGCTGCCCGTACGCACCTCAAACTTTTTGCACTGACTTAGATTTCAATATACTGGTTAACCTTTGCTTGCCAGGATTGTCCCCAGCATAATGCTACCCACTTGAATAATTATTTGCAGCCCTTGTTGGCTTTTTAACATGTAAATGATGAGAGGTGTTGTGTTGTAACAGCAAGGTCACGAGGAAGTGTGAAACTGGTATCTGATTCCATCCGCCTACGGAGCGGGGTTTTGAGCACATTACTTGTGTTATTTTTATGTAATTGACTATGGGCAACATTTCTATGTACGTATTTTACAGATTTTGTATAGTTATCATGTGCGATTACAACTTGGTTTCTGACCACGTGGACGGCCACAGTAACTTCTGATCAATGCCACCACTGCAATCTAAGGGTTTATTGTATCGTATTCTTGTCCGTCTTCATCATCAGGGTTTCATGTATATTTTATTAAGGTTCCATGTAATTTCTGCAATTTTATCATCTTTGTTCTTTACCAAGCGGTCATCCAGGGTACTTGTGTTTTCCCTCCATCCAAGCTGCATTCAGGAGTCCAGTGTATTATTTGTTGCAGTGTAACATTGGAATAACAGCACTACAATTTATTTTCCAATATTTATTCCTGTAGGGAATTTTCAAGTGTATTTTATGTTTAACCACGTGTTCACCGCCGTGCATATCCGAAACCATCCATGACACCCTCAAGCTCTTTCGCGCTGAATGTGCTGCTATTTAATATTTCATGCAGTGTCCTGTTATCTGTATCAAGTATTGTCATAAAATTTTCATTGCAACGCGTTGGTATGTCCTGCCACGAGGCCTAACCGCCAACCACATGTATGTGTGACCCAGCCCTCCATTGTCCTTGATCATTGTCACATTTTGCGTGGATAGGGGACGTATCCCGACAGGTAGGCATTGGTAGTAGCATTGTACCGTAGTGTTCATCTTCATCTCCGTGTCATGTCCCTGGGTAAACCTGTGGTCCACCCCAGCGGCTGTAGGTCTCTTACCTTGTGGGGTCTGTGTCTTCCGGCACCGCGGAGTGTCATCCAGCATTGTAGGTATTTGGTCAAGTACGCAGAAGGTCACCGAAACGGACTTGCGAACCACGCAGTAAACTTAAACTTTCACAAACTTGGCACGTCATGTAAACTTCAGCATAATAAACATCTTCAGTGCAGAAATGGAATGTTTCTATAGCGTCTTAACCATAGTAGAGGGAGAAGGTTGCGTGTAAAGTGTAACAGTGTTATGTAAAAACGCACAGGTGAGACGAGCACACAACACCCACAGAAACTCCTGAGATCACCCTAAGTCTCAAAAGCGCGGTGCATAGGGAGCATCGCTGGCACCCATCTCCAGTAAGTAAACAACAGTGTATTTGTTTGTCTCCATGTCTCACCCATTGGCGTTAGACCTTAAACAGATGATTCAAATCAGGAAAAAAGGGCCACACCATTTTTTAACGAAAGTGATAGATTTTTCTTCCAAATGTAGAACTGAAGCATGAATGCCTAGTTTGAATTACTGTTATAAGTATATTAATTTGTAAATTATTTACTATGCTTGAATGCCAATAATATCAGAGTAGGTCTAACTTCTGCAGTTAAAATAATAATATGGAGCCACTAAGGCTAAACATCTCTTTGCTGAGGTACAGCCACTTTTAATAAACAAAGGCAATGGTTCGACTATGCTCAGTGCGAATATACTGGAAGAGATATGCAATTTGTACAAACTGCCAAATGAAACAAGGACGTATTCGTGGTCATGTACGTAAGCATATGCTTGAGTATATAAAATATGTAGGTATACAGAATGTCCACTAAACAATTAAAAAAATTAATAGGAATGACATTGTGCGCTGAAAGCAAGCATGAAAATCTAATCAAGTTCTCAATACATAAATAGGTTTCATACAACAGAGTGAACATATATAATATTTGGCATTTTTTGTTATTTAGCATACTCTAAGAGTTTAAAGTTGTCTATGATTCTAGTTTGTGTTTACAAAATTAATAGAGATATCTAATCACCAACTTCTAAAATTATGATTAATAATTCACAAGTTATCCATAATTTGAAAATTAAGACTATTCAGTTCATAATACCTGGCATTCTGCATTACTTAGTGTTACAAATAATTCTTTTCACAGATTTTGTAAGAATATGCAAGAAGCCGGGAACTTCCGACAGTTAATGTATTCCTATTTATATGAAGTTTTAAGAAATATGGAAATTTTTATAGGTGCTTTACACATCCATGGTATTGTACTCGCATCAAATGGTGTTGCAGTGGTGAAAAAATCAGACTCACAATCAGGAGTATTCTGTTTTGATTTCCGGTACAGCCATCCTGAGGCTTTCCGTTATCACTCCTAGCAAATGCTGGGCTAGTTTATATGGCTTTTATTTTGCGCTCAAGATATAAACAATGGAGCAAGTTCTGCAAGGGCTGGAAGGAATCATTTGCTTCCAGGACGACATCCTTGTTACGGGACCAACCAAGGAACAACACTGGAATAATGTATGCAAGTTGTTTGAACGACTGAGCAACTATGGCTTTAAGGTAAATAAACAGAAGTGTAAGTTTTTCCAAAAAAATGTACAGTTTAGGGGGCACCAAGTGGACATACATGTGAGGATAAGGTACAAGCCATAGTAAGTGTTCCAGTTCCACAGAACGTTACTCAGTTAAGGGCTTGGTTGGGACTCGTAAATTACTATGCAAAGTTTTTACCAAATCTGTCAACAGTGTTAGTGCCATTACATGACTTGTTAAAAAAGGGTTCTGCATGGAATTGGTTTTCTGGTTGCAACTCAGCATTTGTCAAACTAAAAAGGTTAATGTCATCATGTAATGTAGTAACGCACTATGACACGACACTGCCAGTTAAATTAGCATGTGATGCTTCTCCGTACGGAGTAGGAGCTGTCATTAGCCACGTTTTTCCCAGTGGGGTTGAGAAACCCATTGCCTTTGCATCCCGCACGTTGTCATCAGTGGAAAGAAAATACTCACAGCTAGATAAGGAGGCCTTGGCTATTGTTTTTGGAGTCAAGAGGTTTTTCCAGTATCTGTATGGTCGTAAGTTCTTGTTAGTTACAGATCACCAGCCGTTAGTATACATCTTTGGTGAACACTCTGGTATTCGTCAGTTGGCCGCCAATAAATTACAGAGATGGGCTGTTCTACTACAAGGTTTTGATTATGTTGTACAATATATTAAAGGTACAAATAATGGTAATGCTGATGGCCTTTCTAGGTTGCCACTTCCTATGCATGAGCAGCCAGAAGAGTTTTCATATCTGCATGTAGGTGCTGCTGAGTTCTTGCCAGTGACAGCTAAAAATATTAGGTTGGCTACAGAAAGAGATGTCATTCTCAGCAAAGTAATACAGTATGTTAGTGAGGGCTGACAGACGACAGTCTATGATCTTCTCAAACCCTTTCAGTACAAAACCAGTGAACTAGCCCTTGAGTAGGGCTTGGTTTTGGGTAAAAGCTGTGTTTAATTGACAAATCCAAATTCAGAGTGGGCAAAGTTGCAGGCAACTAATTTATTTTCTATCTTCCAAATACTAATGTCTACAAATACGTGATTTTTGCAAAGAATTCCAAACAACCTTGCTTTAGATGAGCTATGCGTGCATCAAAGTTTTCCTTTGGTTATGGACCAAGTGTCTTCCAGAGACTATTTTGCGGAATGTGACTTATCCAATCTGAATTTGGTTACTCTGTTTCTAAACACGTGCGGTTTTCGGGCAGGCACCCAAGACATGAAACCGATAAAACCATCCAGTGGGGGATGTTGTTCAGAGCTAAAAAGTTTTGAAATACATACGCCAGCAACTCTTTTTGTGAAAATTAAGTACCCCTACCAATATATGGCATATTAATTTTCAATGTGTGTGAAGTGGTGGACAAAGACTTCATTTTATTTCATTCTACACCACACTAATCCAATAGAAATTTTTTATTCAGAGTGTACGAATCCACGGTTAACCACTTCCAATAAAATAACAGTTTTTCCCATTGTTCTGACTTGCAGGTTGTAACCCTGAAACATACAGAGTGTTTTCTCAGTTTTCACTACAGGCTCAAAAGTAGTGGAATTTCCTTGGCTGAAACTACTGCGAATATGTGGCTGTACATATTGGTATTGTATATTGGTTTATACCCTTTCGCTGGTCAGAATTATCTAAGTAGATTTTGCATCATATAGTTGCTTGATCTTGATAGTTGTGCTATTTTTTGCATACTGATATATTATGGTGTACGTTTATTCAATATTTAATGTTTCATTGTATACATTTTTTTTTTAAATGTAAGCAGCGCTCTTTTATGTCAGCTGTAAACTATAGATCTGTAAACTTTTAAATGCATAGGTTTGATATAGATCCCTACATATATATTACTTCATAGTATTTTTGCATTGTAAATACAATGTTGAGTATTAATTCTAATCCAGATGGAACTTGGACAGTTAGCATAGTTACAGGTTCGTTTCTTTGTAACATGATGTGCTACCATAAAAATGATAAATTGTAATAGATCTCATCATTACTATTATTACTGCTCTCTGTCATTAGCAAGTTTCATGATTAAATAATAGAGTTAATTTTGAACAAAATAAAACAACTGAATTAGATTTGGTAACTAACTTACAATACTGCATAAATGGTAAATGAACAGATGAAAATTTGAGTGAACCATCATTAACAGTGCAAAAAGTTTTGAAAAATTCTTAAACATTTAAATATGATATATGCATTCTGCTAATATGTATATGTAAAGTATGTGATCAGAGATCATATAATAGGTGCATATGTGTGTATGTGTGTGTGTGTATATATATATATTTTTTTTGTGCATATGTTTTTTCATGGTATAGAAAGTTTTTCAGATTTTTTCATTATGTCTACTGTTTGAAGGTAGTGGTGTCGCTTGCTGCGAATCTCAAAGTAGTCTTGCAGTCTGGGTGCTGAGAGAGTTTTTGCTTACCACTAATGTAATCTTTAATGCAATGTGGTGTTTTTTTTAACACAATGGGGGCTTTTGGCGGCTGGCACGTATAACTTTGGACGACCCCCGTTGCTAATTGGCTGATAGCGAAAGACCCTAAGTTCTTCACGCCCAGGAAAAACTGGGAAACCTTTATATGATAGAAGTTCTAGAAAGGAAAGGACTTTACAACCATTTGTGTGATTGGGACATACACTCACGATTACATTTAAGTTATTCATTGGACCTCTTTTTCATTTAAGTCATTTGGTTACCCATTTTACTGTCATTTTAAAAATTTTCTTTTAGTATAGCTTGTATACTGTTTATATTACTGTTACAATAAATATTTTTAATTTTAAGGCTAACTTTAATTCTTTCTGTAAGATTGCCTTTATAACAAGTCCTCTTTTTCACTTCCAATTTGCATCCAACTATGAGAGCATTCATTGCCTCCTGTAGAATTGAGTATAGACATAGTACCTCTTGCACTGCTATAGTAGCGATCCCTGAGGTAGAGGTACCGTACAAGCAGACGAAAAACAGTGATTGCTTTATGTAAACCGAAAAGTGAGTGATTAGAGCTCACCATTAGAAAAAAGATATGAACACACACTTTTAACATCGTGACAAGGAGCATATCCTGTAGGCTTTCTGGTAGACATAGTTCGGCGGTTAGACCTCGCTGGGATGACATGAGGGCATGTGCTGATGAAGCAAAGTCATTTTAGTAATGTCAGAAAAAAGTCAAGCGTCAATCGCAACCCCCTCCGTGGCAACGTATGCTCATCTAGACAGGAAATAAATTCCTGGTTCTTGGGGGTGATATAGAACTGTCACTTCCTAAGTGTTGTGTTGGCAACGTGGAGTGCGAGGTGGTATGGCCAAGATGGCAGTGTTGGGAGATTGGAGTGTGTTTTGAATAAAAACGTTCATGTATCATGAGATGTGTTTAGTTATTATTCCCAAAACATAACATGTGGTGATGAGGATGGGCTCCTCAAAGACTTGTTCGGGGAGATTACTGACAGTTTTTGCAGCAACTTTGTTTACATACAATCTCTTGGTCGGGTGACATTGTTTCGTCAAAGTTCTGGGTTAAAGAGATAATTTCATCATGCCGGCAAACGGCCCAGCAATACCTACGTTTGTGCAAGGCACATAACCGTTTGAGGATTACGTTGAATGACTAAATTTATATTTTAAGGTGGTGGATAATAAAGAAACTGATAAGGTTGCAGTATTAGGCATAACCTTACCTCCGGAGACATATGCAGTGTTGAAGACTCAAATAAGTCCAAAGTCACTGGACAAAGTCACTTTAAGGAGTGTATAGACAGTCTTATTAAAGTCCTAGCTCCTAAGAATATCATTATCGCTGAGCGCTTCAAGTTATGGCAATGCCAGCAACAAACAACTGAATCTGTAACTGAATACATCGCAGCAATAAAACTCATCACTAACATGTGTACGTACGGGGATTTTTTGGACGAAGTATTGAGAGATAGATTGGTTTCCGGTATGTTATTGGAGCAGATGGTTAGGCGGCTGCTGGCTGAATCCGAAGAGCTAAAATTTGCAGAGGCAGTCAAGATAGTAATGGATATGGACGCAGTGGCAAAGTTGGCAGCCCTGATGAGTGGAGAGAAGAGTGGAGAAGTGAATGTCATTGCCAAGCCTGCATGTTTCAGACAACTGGCAATAGAGAATGTGCAGTACGTCAGTGCTAGCAGAGGACGTCACCAGCATCCATCTCAGTGGGGTGGTTTTAGCCGTCAGCCATATAGGGAGATGGCCAGTCAGAACGGGGCACTAACATTGAAGAAACAAGAGCCCCAGAATGTCTGCAGCTGTGGGGTCCGTCATCAGTCAGGCAGTTGTCCAGCACAGAGGTAGATTTGTTACAACTATGGCCGTTTGGGGCATATTGCTAAGGCATGCCGCAATAGCAAGGTAAATGACTTGTCAGTTTTAAGTCTTGTTTGTGCATATGCCTCGGGCGTACCGGTGGAACCAGCTTCAGTACGAATAAAGGTAAATGGTGTTGAAATACTTTATGTGGTGTACTAGAAGTGCTGTTACTCTTTGCAGTCAGGACCTCTACAAAAAAAACTACGGGCAAATGCCTTAACCCCATTCCTAGGGAAATTATGGGCTGCTAATGGCATGGGGTTGCAGGTAAGTGGAGTAGTGCCCGTGTCAGTCACATATGAGGTGTCGGGGTCCTTGCACAAGCTGTCATTGTTGGTAGCAAGGGATGTATCAGCACCTACGCTTTTGGGCAGAGACTGGCTATCAGCATTGCGGCCGGGTTGGCAGGACCACCTACTGGCAAATTCACAAATGTTGTCCGTGCATGTTGTTGGTCCCAGTGGGTGACCAACCAAGCTGAAGTGTTAGTTGACCTTAAAAGTAAATACACAAAGGCATTCTCTGTAGTTAACAATGACAGACCCATTTCTGGTTTTAAGGTTAATATAAATTTAAAAGGTAGTGCCATTCCAGTATTTCACAGAGCTTATGTTGTTCCATATGCCTTATACCCTTGTTCAAAATGTGAAAGAGGAGTTGTACAAACTGGAACAGGCTGGAATTATTTCACATGTAAAGTCTAGACCATGAGCAAGTCCCATCGTAGTGGTGCCAAAGAAGTCAGGCCAGATTTGGCTGTGAGTGGATCTTAAAACAACTGTAAATCCTCATTTACGAGTTGACCAGTATCCCTTGCTTAGAGCAGATGATATTTTCAACAAATTTGTAGAGTGTCAGGTGTTCTGCTGTCTGGATCTCACCCAGGCATACTTACAGCTGGAAGATGAGAAGCCTTGTAGGGAGCTCTTGATATCAACACCATAAACGGGTTGTATCGGTTTAACAGACTAGTGCTTGTCCTAGCTTCTGCCCCAGATATTTTCCAATCAGTTATTGAGTCTATCCTGTTCAAAATAGAAAATGTAGCAGCATATTTAGATGACATACTGATTGGAGGAAAAGATAGACAAGAATGTGCAAAGAATTTAAATTTAGTCCTTACAAAGTTGGATGCTTACAATGTAAAGATCAACACAGATAAGTCTGAGTTTTTTTGTAAGTTCTCTGGAATTCTTAGGGTTCCAGTTTTCTGGCCAGGGAAAATCGCCCACAAAAGCGAAGATTGATATAATCATGGTTACTGCCGCACCTACAGATACCACTCAGTTGAAATCATATCTGTCCTTGTTGAACAACTATAGACAATTTATTCCAATGTGTCCAGATCTGCTCGAACCCCTCCACAACCTGTTACGCAAAGATGTTCCATGGGTCTGGATGTCTTGAGTGTGAGTTAGCCTTCAACAAAAGCAAAACAGTCCTTTCTGAAAAAAGCATTGCTGGTTTTTTTTGACCCAACTAAGGAGATTGTGCTTGCTGCACATAAATAGTTCTGGATATGGATTAGGAGCAGTGTTAAGCCACATTATTGATGGAATAGAGTGTCCAATTGCATTTGAATCTGCAACGCTGACCACAGCCCAGAGAAATTATAGTCAGGTGGATAAAGAGGCATTAGCTGTAATCTGTCCAGGCAAAGGTGTTGTACATTTTACAACATGGTCATGCTGGTGTAGTACGTACTCGTATGCTAGCTCGTTCCTATGTATCATGATGTAATTTAACTGTTGGTTGATGGCCTATGTAGTTTAAGAGTATGTTCCCAGGTAACTAACGAAGTGTTATAAAAAAAATATATTGTTACTGTTGTCATGAGTTGTATCAGTTAACTGTTGTGGAAGGAACTGTATTTTGTATGTTGCATAAAGAGATCTTGTAAGCCAATGTCGTTGTGTGCAGGAACCACTGTTAGGTTTAGAGAAGAGGGGAAAGTAGTGTTGTGTTGGCACCCTGGAGTGTGAGCTGGTGTGGCCAAAATGGTGGTGTTGAAAGCTTGGAGTGTGTTTTGAATAAAAATGTTAGTGTATCATGAGATGTGTTTAGTTATTATTCCCAAACATAACACTAAGAAAGCTGGTTTGGCTTCTGTGGTGTTCTCTCCTCGGTGAGCTGGGCTCTGGGATGCGACGCACTCACCGCATGAGTCATTATCACTATCTGCGGTGGCGTAGCAGTATCTCTCTCTAGCACTGCCGGGCTTGCCGGGTGAGCACTGTCTCTCTTCCATTCATGGTGTTGTTGGCGCTGTCTTTCTCTGGTGCATGTAACTGGCTGGGCAGAACTACCAGTTATAATTGTTTCTTCCCCCTGATGAGAGGACAAGATCATGAGATAATGGTCCCAGTATCGAGTGTTTGTGACTGCGCGCCCTTCTTTCTTAAATTTGTCACTTTACAATAATCAGCTAAGGCTGTGGTTACTCAAATTGCACAAATCGTTTACAGATTGCAACCTGTGGGAAAGAATAAAAACACAAGTGGCACATATAAAAAATCGAACACTTGGATATTTGCAAGGTCCCACTCATGAGGGGCATTTTGGTTTACTAGCCTCTACCTGCCCTGAAGGCGAGGAAAAGCAGCTCTACCTTGTAGCCATACTATGATGTTGCATGGCAGGCAGCAGTTACGTGTCACACTGTTGCTCGGAGATATCCGGCACCAGCCCTTCCATGACCTAGGCCGGCAGAACAATCTAATATTTACACAGCAACATGAGTACACTGAATGAATTAAAACTAATAAACAATGCTGTACAGAACCATCCACAATAATAAAAAACATGAACCCTTAAGGGCAAATAAGTAACCTTGTAAATATTTACAACAATATTTTGAAAAAATTATTTGCACATTCCTTCACTCTCTTGGCAAGAGTTCTGGGTTTCATTCAGGCACGGGCCTGGTCAAATTTCTTCTCGTAAAAGGGAAGTTAATTTTTTTTCTTTTTTTTCTTTACTGGTATGCTTATTAACATTGACACTAATTAGTGTCCTTGGTGCAACATAACTTCTTGAGGGGGTGTCATGCCACATATTGCGAAGTCCATAGCTGCTTGTAAGAACTGTTTTACGTGAGTTGTCGGTGCTATTTTACAAGAGTGTCGAACTCTTATGTTTACTGATTCACTATCCTTGTTTCAGCAATTTACAGCTGCACAAACAAACTGTTAGTTCTTTTTACAAATTTTTACTAAACAGCAATTTATGGCTGTTAACTGTTCGTTGAGCACTTCACTACTCACTACGTCTGTGGCAGCTGCTGTAGAATCTTCGTTGGTTGTTCCCGCTTTCTGATGACCACGTGCAGGGGATACGGCCATGTGAACTGGGACGTCGCTAGGTTCCGATAGGTTCTCTGCCTCGATGGCAGGGCTACTGGATTAATCTTCCTGTTCGGGTGGCTGCATCCTGGTATCAATCTCTGCGTTCTCCGACATCGGAACCTGGGTATCCGTCAGAGATAGTGGTTCTGCTGGTGCTCCTACCTCCTTGACCGTTTGTTCATCCACACCCTCCTGGGCTGGTGTGGTCTGGGTAGTCACGGAGGCAGAGGTTTGGATGAATGTTCAACTTCAACGGCGGGGCTACTGGACTCATCCTCCCATTCGAGTGGCTGAGTCCGGGTGGTGAGCTTGGCATTGTCCGATGTCGGGACCTGGGTGGTCGATTGAGGTAGAGGCTCTTGATGCTCCCCTACCTCATTGGCGCAGCTGGGTGCAGCTTGTTCGGAGACTGAGCTGAACTGTTGTTGCTGTCTAGCCGGCTTTGCCATGAAATTTCCATCGTGCTGGGTGAAATCCGGCTAGTAGCCAGTAGCTAGTAGCTAGTAGATGTCGAGAGCAGGGTTCTGATGGTTTCTGCTCTTCGATGTGCTGGAAAGTCTACCCTGGTTGGGATAGACTGGGGACTCTCCTTGTCGGTGTCGACCCTTACCTCCAGCTTTCTTGATGGCGGTCACTCTACGTCGGGAAGAATTGTTGGCTTTGGGTCGTCCTCATCTGGGTGCTACGAAAATTCTGTTTCCAGGATGCCAACCTCCAGCTCTGGGACCTCTCCGGGGAAGGGGCATATCTGAACCTGGTTACCTTTCAGATCTGCCCCCTGGTGTCTTCTGCAGAGTACACTTGGTCTCGGCGACCCACTATGTTGTATGGCCCCTCCAACTTCTTGGTCAGGCCAATGCTGAATGCCTTTGGCTTTGCTCAGCAGGTGGCTGCGGAGGACAGCTTCCTCCATGTTGAAGCTACACACACCAATTTGGGGTTGTAGGTACTTCTTGGTTATGTAGAGGGCTTGGGCTTCCCAGGCTTTGGTCGTTCTAGCCTATATCCACAGAAATAATTGATCTGTGACCACTAGCAGGTATCAATTTCCCTTGGTACTGCGGGGATAGGGCCCCATCAGGTCGGTCGCCAGGTGTGTCCACGTCGTGTGCGGTCGACGGGGCTTGGTTGTAGGCTTAGGTATGGGGTAGGCCTTGCTCTGCAGCACACCTTGCTGCTGTTGATGTACTGATGGACGTCATGGCTCATCCCATCCCAGATATAGCAGGCCCCGATGTTATGGAGTGTTTCCCTTATACCGGGGTATCCAGCTTCTGGGTGATTGTGGTGGTGGCGGCAGAGGTCTGCTCTCCATTTTCTGGGAATCCAGATCCTCCATGGCACTCCTGGTTGTCCGCTCTGGGACCAGGCGACTTCGTCTCGGAGTTCCTACCAATAGGGGTGTTTCTGGAGGAACCTCTGGGCGTCCAGGTCTTGTTGCTGGTAAGCTAATTTCGCCCTCTGACATATTAGCTACAGGTATTGTTGGGTGCCACGGGGTTATTTCTGTTCGGTTGACTTAGACTTTTGTCCGGCTAGGTTCACAAGGTCACGGGGTCGTGCTGGCCTAGTTCTGCTCCCTAGACGTGTGATGTCCTTTAAAGGCTGAGGGCGATGTCATGGCTGCCACTGTTTTATTTTGTGTCTGTCAGGGACACAAGGGATATAATATCAGTTACTAGTGCTAGTGGACTGGAGCACTGCCGGTGTACAGTTTGGAGCACATAATCTGCCGGCTTGGCTCAAAGTTTAGTGTTGATTTTACAGTCCGGCGGATGGGTGAGCACATTGCCACAGGTTTACCTGCCTGGATGGTGGCTCGTGGTGGCTGCTGACCCAGTTGCAGCGACTGTTGCTGGCTGCTGAAGCTGGTCAGGGCCAGGACAGGGCTGATCTTCTGATATCCCCCAAACCAGGGATTGGCAATGCCGTAAGGGATGTTCTCGTTCCGTCGGATGGTGGCAACTATCGGGAGAAGATACACGGCTGTCTTGATGAACGCTGAAAACAAGGAGTGGTAGGGAGCTGGGAGGTGACACCTCTCCAACTGGCAGGCGGCTTGAGTTCATTCCCACAAGGTTAAGCTGCAGAGTGCAGTTTGAGCTGGGTTGCAACTCTGGTTGGTTTTAGAGGCAGTAGCTGCCTTTCTGTCTCGCCGCTGAGCACCACTTCTCTGGGTGTATGGCATACAAGAAAGGTGGCCTCGTAGGAGGCAAGCAGACAACATTTGTCCCTAGTTATGTGTACTTCCAAAGGTTTGTATTCGAACAGGTGAGAGTTGTACCCGGTGCTCCTTAGTACGGCACAGTTCAGAGCAGTGCATACAGAACATTGGGTTTCCTCAAGCTGCCCATCAACAGTTGGGTGTGGGTCCAAAGAGGGTTAGGCCTCCAGGTCTAGACTAATCTCCCCTCCGGGACAATTTAGTGTGGTTGTTGAAGTACAGACTGGACTAACTGACTAGCCTCCTTTGGATTGTCTTACGAGTTGTGGAGGCTGTACCTTACTGTGCACCAGGTGCACAGTACGGGTGGCCGTCTACTGGGTATGTGGTACTGAAGTACGTGCGTCCCAGTGAAGGGAGCTCGCAGTCCTACCTTAGTTTCAGTAAATTGGTTGGCAAGTCTACGGTCTCCTACTTAACTCTGACGGACGTGATGTCTACTGGTGATTCACACAATTACCCTGAGGAAATAATACACAGAAGAGAGCAAGAATACGTATATATTCTGCAAAGAATATATATGGTGGCCCGTACTACCTCCTAACTAGCAAAGAGTTGAACAGAAGAAACTCTACATCAGCCTGGTGAAGGACCTGGGTCTATACTGAACAAGGTAGAATCGGCTAGGTGTCTACAAAAACAAATTGACCTAACTATCCTAAAACTGTTGTTCAGACGGGACGTGCAGGATCCACGTACCAGAAGGGCAGTGGTAGTTGCCGTTACCAGAAGGGTAGGCAAGGTATAGGAGGTCCACAACTCTTCAAGGATTGCTGGGAAAGAGCCTCTGGAAAGTCTGGAAGATGTTGGCAAAGTTGCTGAGGAGCTTCTGGTAGGTCGTGAGGGCCTGGTTGTCAGTAGAGAGCCCCAGCACATGAGGTGGTGGAGCGAACTACTGAAGACAGACTCCTTTTGGCACAGTTCAATGTGGTGGAAGGAAGTAGACGTACTGATAATTCTTAGCAGCACTTGGACATATATCCTGCCAGCACGCTCTCGTCTGAGGGTATGGGGTGTAGGCGGTAATGTCGTCAGCTAGCAGGCAGAACCAGACGACGTCTACTGGTGGCCGGAGCAATAGGGTTGCCATCCCTTGGCGGTCCCTGGAACTGACTGACATTCTCTCATGGTCTCAGCCGCTCAGCCGGGGGTTTATTCACACTTCGGGGACGCGAGCTTGTTTTCTGATGGCGAGCGAACAATACAATCTGCAGTGTATGTAATAGCCTCTGCAACAAGGGGCGTATTCTGTAGGCACATGATGATGAGACAAAGATGTTTTTTTAATGTCAGAAAAGATGTCATGCGTCAGATGTCTATCATAAAATATGTCCATTGCTACGGTGCAAATGTACTGTACATCTGGCATTGGGTGAATAAGTATAGGCTGCTCTGCGGTTGGCTGTTTTCGGCATGACCAGCGCTACCTCATTTCCTCCCCTACTTGGTGGGTAAGATGGGGATTTATTGCTTAGTAACCAACGTAGCTTCCACGCACCCTCCTTCTCATGGCTAATGAGGTGAGGGTGAAGGGATCCCGTGGAAGTTGTGTCTGGGTTGGAAGCATGGCCCCTTCCCTCTTTCAATTCATGTACAGTGTGTTGTGGAAATGGTCGTTGTTAGCTCTAAGCTGCAGATTTTGACCAGTATCAAACAAGACATGCTGAAAACTGTGTGGGTCGTCATTGTTCACAAAATTGAACCAAAAACACTACTAAATCGGAGTCCAATATAAAAAAACTAGGCATAATGAGTCATCAGCAAATAATAATCAAAACAATGAGAAATCCACAAACTGTGCACAAATCCAAATTGTAATAATGTGCAAAGCCAAAATGTGACAGTTGGTCAGTCGCAGACTTATTAATGAGCACATTTTATTGGCTAAACGGCAACCTCTTCTGCCAACTCGCTCCCCTCCTTTGTTCTCCTTTGATTGCCACTCCTGTGCCCCTCCAACCCTGGTTAATATAAGACTGTGCTTTCCCCCCCATCTTCTTCTTCTGCTTCTTCACATTGTCTGCTCACATTCTCTCTCTTTTCCATCCAAGGCAGTGATGCTGCTTCACCTACAGCTATGTTCAAGTTACGTCAGGAGATGTCACTTCTGATGGTGATTCGACCCAGCTGAGAGCAAGAAAATGTAGGTTCTTTTACCCATGTTTGTGGAACTGCTTTTCGACATGAGGCTTTGGATGCTCCTATATAATTTCCGGTGAGTCATGGCAAATTATCGGGAATCAAATTTAGGGACAGTTTTCTACTTGCAAATAACTTGAGTAACCTTGGCGAAGGAGTTAAATGGAATAGCGGATGGTTTTCACTGGATAAATTGTTACTGTTAAAAGGTTGAACCGTTTTAATTTTTCCTAGTGAGTTTGCGCTATGCATTTAAATATTGGAAATTGCAAAATGTGTCATGACATTGATTTTCATTTTAAGTGTTTGAATTATTCAAGTAAATTTTGTCTGTTGCTCTAACATTTATTTTCTAATTAGTACAGGAAATTCCAGGTCTGTAAACAGTGGCTATGATAGGGCATTCAATGCCGCCCACTGTTACCGACGTGGAATTTCAGTACTTACCCCAGGTTTTGGGTAATGTTGGAATTTTGTGAAATATTTCTTAAAACCTGTGGTGAGCTTTCAATTATGATTGGAATCTTATGTGGTCCCGACAAGATTGTGTATAGTTATGTAATGTTTTTTCATGAAGTGGAATTTAATGTTTTTGGTTGAGAGTTCACTGTGCAGTCGTTGCTGCCATATCTTTAATGTCTAAGAAGCCAGTGTTTCGGCATTTTCCATATTTTTATGAGGATTGTAAATACAGGTATTGATTAAATGTTCTATGTGCAGTACCACAACCTTTGTGTCAAAGTGATATGGTTGGTTAAGTGGGACCCGCTGGAAGAAAATTGCCTTGTTAGTTTTGTCATGGTTTTAAGAGGCAACGAGATATGAAATGTTTTTTCCCCATTTTAATAAATTTCAATCAGAAAGCCTTATTAATACATTTTTGTAAAATAGTATTTACTCTGGTTACAAAGATATGGAAGAGGTTCATGTTTGCTCAGGCTTGGATTTTTCTTGAATGAGAATATTCTTGAAGGAGCTATGATTTTAGATGCGAGTATTATGAATTTTCAGTCTTTTCAAGCTCACTCAATAAGTTGTGGTTCACTTTCTAACGTACTAGAAAGAATTTTATACATGGATTTTCAAACAGCACTGAGGCACAGTTATTTGTGGGTATTTTATATAAGTATTGGTGGAATATTAGTTAAATGTAATTTTATGATTTGGGATTGTTTTATGAAGTTGTGTACTGAGAAATTTTTATGATCTCAATATGGCTGAGAGAGAATAATCGGCAATAGTTTGAAGCCACTTTTAATCTGATCATATTTTTATATATCTTTTCTAGCATTAACATTTCATGTATTTCTTGCTACAATAACAGTTTTGATATGTTATCCCTAAACTGGAAAATAATTAACATATGACTTAGTGTGAAGCAAGCCTTTACTTCGATTTTTTTTTAGCGGTGGCATTATTTTAATAGCCCTTTGTAATATTTGTTGAAGGAATGCCGCAGTTGTATGGTATGTTCTCAACGAATGTTTTGTAGAAATGTAATGCAAAGTTGAAATATTATTCCACGTGTGAACCACTGTACTTTGAGGTGGTTCGTTACTTTTAATTGTTATTGAAGTTGAAAGAACTTAAAAGAGCTCCTTGTTTATTGATAATCATCGCTTGTGTCCTATGTGTACAGTACAAAAATGTGGTGTACATATCAACAAGCAAGCAAGATTACAATAGCAAGATAAGCGCTTGGCATACAATAGTTCCATTGTGTGCGGAAACACTCTCATTGAGAGGGATGGGGTATTGGTTAGTGCTGACAGGTGGGGGAGGGGGGGAAGTTTAATCTATTTTAGATATGCCGTGCTTACAATACAGTGCTTGCCCAGAAGAATGCAGCATGCAACAACGAAAAATATGTGTAATAAACTTATTTTTCTGCAGATTTTCCTCAAATGTTTTGACATTTTAAGCCCAAATTTTTTACAGTAGCAGTAAATGGCATCACAACAGTCAAGTGGTTAAAAAACCTACTAACAATGTTAGGTGTGAATGCAACATATTTACATTTGATATGATTAGAATTCTTTTTTGAGGTAAGTTAACTGATGTAAATACTATTGTAAATGTAAATACTATTTGATGTATGTGTTTAAAAAAGTAATATACTACTTGTTCTGGTAAAATTAACAAATAGTTCAAGTTACGTATATGTAGGTGGGTCCTTGATTTATTTCATATACATAAAGATGCACTCATTTGTCTCGAACATTAAGCAAACACCACTGGCATATGAATGAATGATGTTCGTTGTGCACTTACTTGGTCCCACTGTTAAGAGAAGAAACGCTAGCACCTTGACCTTGGGTTTGGCACGGAACGTGATGTAAACAGTTCTGCCTGTGGTAGTGACACTCTGTGGCTTAGTGCCATTCCGTATGCTGAGAGAAGCCAGCATCTTGTCACCAGAACCTAGACCATCAAACACTTCAATGGTTGCACTGTTGTTCTGGTTAGTCAGCAGCTGCAAGAACTGAAGTGTAAATGTCAGGCCTGGAAGGGTGTAGAATTGCTGCAACATAGACACGACTCACATTCTGAAAAGAACATTTTAAATTTCATGCATTTGGTGAGGTGTTGTACAAGTAAGCAGAAGTACAAAAAAATTGTTTTTAAGATGCTATCCTTAACGCTGAAACACTATAAAGAATTAGTAAATGTGGGCACATTAGTACATAGTATAGCAACATAAGATGCCCAGATGCCTAGCATTCCGTGGAAATTTTTTTTAAATATTTACGAATCTCTATTTTGAAGGTGCAAGACGTGTGTTAACTTTAGCCACCCATACATAAGGCTGTGAATACCAGCAGTGTAGTTTGTCCCCTCTCTTCTCTCTGTGGCTCTCCTGATCCTAGACATGCACCCAAGCCTGTGCTCGTCCTTGGTATTTTTAGGATATATTGCGGGGAGCAGGATGAGTGACAACTTGTGTAAAGTTTTTCCAATACCATGTTTTCTGATACCGGTACGATTCCTTGACACCATTGCCAATACACCGATACCAATGCCCTTCGGAATTAATTTTTTTATTCCAGTAAATATCGTTATGTTGTGATTCCATACAAGGTTATTTTATTTATGAACGTGAGTGAACAAATTATTGCACAAGTGTGTTCTTTATTTGTAATGTTTTTTTTTGTAATAATGTGCATCCTACAAATGCCGAAATATTATCTTTTTGTGTTTAAAGAAAGTAATAACCTGATTTCATCATCTATAATCGATACTAAGGTATCGGCTCGATACCATACCTGATACAGATACTTCAAAAATGGGTCAAGTATGGGAACAACTCTAAACCTGTGCAGACCAAACTTTGTTCCCACTGTTGAGATGCGCTGGAAACCAGTGTATGGGGAGACAACAATAATTGTATCACCTTTGTATCTGAAAGCAAGTATGGCATTTGGGACACCTTTGTTATCTGTAATGACTTATAATGGATTCCTGATAATCAATTGTTAGAAAAGGAGTTTGCAATTGTATCACATAAACAACTACAGTATTACAATTTTCCACTTATAATATAATGCCTGTCATCACAACTTTAAAATAAAGTCAGAATTAGAAAGTGTTAAAGGGGTGCCTCGAGAATGGCTAAGGGTAATAACTGTAAAAACAAGCAAGCAGCTTTTAATTAAACACTGAGTTAAAAGTTAACTTTCTTCCTTAAAGTATAATGCAGTGTGTGTTTTAAGTTGAGCATAGTAAAGCACATATATATAACAGTGAAAGGGTATGGAGAGACAATGTGAATATTCTAAATGTAGAGTTGTTACATTGTTGTGTTGGGTGAAAGGTATGACAATCCAAAATTAATACTGTTGAAGTGGAGAATGATTATTGTGAAATGCCCATTTTATGGCTGGTCATCTCTTCAATGTATGTGGATATCTAAAGAGTACAGGATGCGTGCTAAAGAAGTTTATTCTGATGATACAGGAAACTGTGAAGCTAGCGGCTAAACTTACAAATAGGGTATACATACCCCTAAGGGAGAAAATTAGGGAAAATCTGAAGAACTTGAATCATTAGGCATAAAAACCACAGCTAATTAACCCAACTGGGTAAGTAACTTAACAATAGTGGAAAAAGACAACCATTAAATGATAATATGTCTGAAACCAAAAGCACTAAACAAAGCTATCTCTAGTGAGTTCATAATATTCTGGTCCTGGAATGGGTGAGTTTGATGAGCTTACATAAAGCCTGTGTTCTCTGTGTTAGAGTTGTAAGATCAATTAGAACAGTCCAGGCACTACTGTACATTTAGAGCTCCATTTGGATGGGTTGTAAAGTTCCCTTTTGTTTTATTAAATTCTCCTAAAGTTTGTCAAAAAGTGAGACGTCACCCTCACTGCTCTGCTCAAGAGGCAGGTCACAGCTGCTTGACTCCTGCACTGAGCATGCACGTCTGTGCGTCTTGTGCATGGGTCATCTCTGCCGTTCATGCAGAACTGCGTTACAAAACCAGGTCACAACATATCTGGCCCCAAGTTACAAGAGCGATCTCTTAATTATGCGTGTGAAGTGCCAATCAGTTAATTTCCCCATTAAGCAGAGTCAGTCATTACAGAGGGGAAATGTTATCTAAATGTAACTCCTTTTAAGTGAGGCGTAATAAGTTTGTGAGTGAAAACCTACGTGGTCATGGAACCACTTCCAGACACGAAACCTTGACACTCATAATTATTTTTATAATTTTACAGTAATTTCGGTAAGTGAATATAAATGTAACATGTAAACATCCTAGCAGTTCTGGTTCCCGACATGCCAATTGGCTAAAACTAAATTCTCTATGTAACTTCAGAGTGTTATGTTTATTCATTATATGCCTTCATGTGCCATGCCGGCCCATCCAGGCTTAATTTACATCATTAATGAGAACCGACAACTGCAAACACACTCAGAAACTCTTCCTACATGATTTAAAGTGTCTGAATATTTTTGTTAATTATTTCAGAGTTCATATATGTCTTGTTGCAATTCTCTGTGTACTTGTTGCAATATTGTACTTTATTAAATTTCTCTTTCGGAGTTGGCGGGAGATCACCGGCGTGGAGCCTGGCCATCTCACCTCCACTCCTCAGTCTTGACTTAGTGGCCGTAGGGAGTACACACATGTTGCGTTGCAGGAGCCTTCATATTTTGTTTCTTCACCAGTAATCTGCAATAGCGTAAGTTAGTGTACCGGAACCTTTGTTATTTGTCAGCCATTGTGCTCTCATCTCCATCAGACTCGTAGCCCCAGAAAGTTTACCACTTTAATTTAGTTTCTCATATCGAACTGTACTTTTAGCCGCTCAGGCCTATGGCAGGCCCAATTACCATACCTGCTTCAATCTAGGGTCATTTTGTTGTGTATCAGTGTACTGCCACTTTTGCCAATATAGCTAATTCATGACCCGTGTCTTTGTTTTATTGCTTCGCACGGAAGTACCTTCGGGACCTGGCCCACTCCAGGCACCATATTACGTTGATCAGAGTGTATAGACTTTGTGTAACACATGAACTTCATTTAATTGGACGTGTACATTGTGAGAGGCTCGCCACATGGCTGTTGACCTGCTACCGCCCTGAGAATCATAGTCCACGTGATCACCCCTGTGAAGATGAGCTGGCACCCTAATGGAAAAATGTTCATTTCTGACAAAATTAAGAACTTATCTCATAAAATTTTCAGTCATGTGCCAACATTTGCCTAGAAGCCTAGAATTCAGCATATCTCGCCCTTCACTCATGTCAGAACCACGTTAAATGGTGCCGCAACTTGTGTGGCTTAACTATACATGTCCTGTGAAAAGTGTGCATGCCAAGAAAAACGTGTTTGGAAAATCGCTATTGTCCAGAGAAAATGCACGGGAACAGTGAAACAGTAGCGATCTTGTGTGTGTGATGACCCCCTTTGTCCAGAGGGCTGAAGTCACCCCTAACGTCACCGTCTACCTGTCGCCTGGCATGCATGGTCCGGTTCTGGCACGTGCGAAACACCCCACTCCAGGCAAGACTACCTGGTCCGGTCCAGGAGGCCTCACATGCGTGGGCCACGAAAAACAGTGACTGTGAACAACAGTGACCACAAACAACAGTGACCACGAACAACCGTGACTGCGAACAACCACGACTATGAACATCTGCAACCACAAACAACCGCGACATGTCATTTGCACCGTCTGTGTGGGATACAAGCAGGGTGTGCAAGTGGTGTAGAAAAACTATATCACTGAACCCTAATGCGAAGTTTGACCTGCAAGCATCCATCTGCCATAGCTTACCCCAAGAGGGAGGTGTGCTGTTCGCTCCAGCAGTAATGTCAATAACCAAGGTAACATAGTGTTCGTGCCCCCTGTGCAGTGATGCTAGTGATAATGCAGTGCGCTGTGATCTGTGCCAGCTGGGTGCGTACTTCGCCTGTTTGTTGGTGGGAGAATAGCCCTCCGTGCGGAACAACACATTTCAATGCCAGGACTGTACCTACAACCAGGGCAGTCAACCTGCAGCTGCAAAACTGAAAGCAAGCACCCAGCGAGTTTCTGCCACCAGAGGGACACTCGACAAGTAAGTGCAACGCCAGACTGCGCCACGGAACAAGAAGTACAGGACGTGCAACTTGTGTGACAACAAATACCATTCTAAATGTGTGTCGGACAGTGAGTGCAACAGTTTTCACGAAGGAACATTCCTCTGTGAAGAGTGTGTACCAGTTTACGTCCACAACAACTTAGCAACCACAAATGTAAACACGACTCATGGCGTCATGAAGTAGCCACAGACGGGAGCATGGTGCAGCACACAGATGCTTGCACTGCCGTTCCAGCTACAGAGACCACCACGGGTGTGTGAGGAGTTACCAGATTTGTGCCGGGAACCGCCAACAGCCAGCACCCCAGCCCGTTTCCAGACGCTTCCTACGTTCTCAGGCCAGGGAGCCAAGGACTCATGAGCTTTTCTGGCAGAGTGCACCAGCCATCTGCAATGCTATGGCATTGGAGAGGAGGAGTGGCCAAACATCATAGGCGGGCAACCGATAGGTGACGCCCAGAACTGGTGGAGCTCCATCACAGAATACAACATGACGTGGACACAATTCACCATGAAGTTTACAGCCCGATACACCAGTACTTACACCATGCTCAAGCAACAGCTAGCCTTGTTTTCCGGAAGAGTAGAGCCCACAAGAAAACCTGGAGGCTTTCATCAACCGAAAAACCAGCCTTGCCAATTGACACTACCAACATCTCCCTCCGCAAGAAGTCTTGAAGGCAGTAGTGGAGACAGTGCGACCAGAACACAGGCCCACTCTGCACCCTATATATATATATATATATATATATATATATATATATATATAGTGGCTACCAACGCTTCATGAGAACTGCCGTGAGCATTGCGCATGACTCAGAACCTCGGCAAAACTACTATCTGAACACGTGTGACAGGAAACATGGGAGTGATAGTTTAACGAACAGTGACAGTGATTCAAAGTGCATAAGCGCACTGTGCCAAGGGTTCAACAGTCATCGCACCTAACCTGCCCGTACATCTGATCCCACATAGGGAGACCGGTCTGCATCCACGCCGGGCAAGTGATGCGTCGGCTCAGTCATCAAGCGCTGCCAATGCCAAGGCACAGCGCTCAGCGCAACGGTGCCGCATATGCTGCAACGAACAGTATCATTGGTACTGAGTGTGCCCCAATCAAGAAATTATGGCAACAGGAAATGCCCCAACAGGGTAGGGCCACCAGAGGGGCCTTCCTACTCTGCCAACGTGCTAATAACTTTGCCCCCTGCAAAGGTAACAACCAGCCAGCCACCTAATTGGGACAAGTGAATACAATCATTGATAAACTTTTATGGGTACCTGTATGTATTGAAAGTGTCTCCACTGTTGCCTTAATCGACACCGCCCCATCCCATAATTTTGTTTGCGCGGAACTTATAAGATTTTCGAACATCCACCTACTAAATTAACTGTTGACCCCACCACACTAAATGGCAAAAGTAATATCATTAGTGTTACTGAACTCAATGTCAAAATTAGGGATGCAGAAGTATGTGCTCCTGCCATAGTGTCAAACAAAATTCGCAAAGATGTCATTTTCGACATACCATGGCTTATCGAACAGGAAGTAATAGTAGAAATTCCTAGAGATAGAATTAATTTTGGCAAGCAAGTAAAACACACTGTTTATAAACTACAGACATCTTGAAATTAACCTGCAGCCTGTAACTTTAGACAGTTTTGACCATGGCATTCCAGCCAAATACCATGCTGCTTTTGAGAGTATCCTAAATGATGAAACAAATTACCGTACGTTTTTGCTCCTTCTGACCCCCTCAAAAGAACAAATGTTGCCGAACATTATATAAAGACAGTACACAATGACCCGCTTTGGATGTCTCCAACAGATTACGACACACACCACCTAGGCATCATAAACCATCTAATAGCCGAAATAATATGTTACGATGTAATCAAACCATCAGAGAGCAGGTACAATTCAGCTATCATATTAGCCTGAAAAAAGATGGAGGGTGGCGGTTCTGCATTGATTTTACATCAAAAAAATCAAATTAATGAAATCGCCCCACCCCTATTTATTAGTGTCAACACTGCACTGAACATCCTGGGTAAAGCAGAAATACTTTCATCTTTTGACTTGAAAAGTGGATTTTGCAAATTTTGGTAAAACCTGAGGATAGGCATAAATCTGCCTTCACGGCCCTAGACAACCGCCAATATCAATTCTGCACCATACCCTTTGGGTTTAAGTGTGCCCCTTCAACTTTCCAGAGTATGATGGTGAAGGTGCTTGACGATATAATTTGAGGACTTCACCATTGCATACTTAGATGACGTGGTCATGTAGTCTGAAATTTGGGAAGACCACCTGCGACACCTGGCAATTGTATTTGAAAGACTGGTGATCAATATCCTAACCTGTGCTAACAACAAATGTAGCATTGTGCAGACCTGTTTCAAGTACCTTGGCCACCTAGTTGACGGGGAAAGTAACTGCCCCATGCCCAAACGACTGAACATCATCCAAGACTACACAGGTCCTACCCCACGAAAGCACTTGCAAACATTTTTCGTCCTAATTAATTGGTTAAGGCAGTATGTTTAAGATTTTGCAATGATAACAGCTCCACTCACAGGAATGCTTTCACTTGTCAGGAAGTATGTGGGACGTAAACATGCATGATGCATTTGAGGAAATCAAGGACCATTTCTCACAATTTCACGCAATCTCACGTAGTGACACTACACACCACTTGTACTTACAGACTGACACCAGTCGAGAAGATATCTGTGCAGTGTTGTTCCAGTACAGTGATGATCAGGAACGTTGCATCATTGACTATTCCAGCATCAAACTTGGCAACACAGAAAAGAGCACTACCACTTTAAAAAAGGAGAATGCTTGGTGATCATCTGGTCCATTAAGCAGTATTGTGTTCACCTGGAATACAGACATTTCACGTTGAAGAAAGTTAACCGATACTTATTATGGTTGCTCAAAATTTGCAAAGTCTGCAGTAAACTCACTCGCTGGTCGACGTTACTGCAAAATTTCGAGTTAGTTGTAGAATACATGCCTGAACAAGACAACCAGTTAGCCGATAACTTGTCACGAGCCCCAAACGAGTACGATATAGCTGTTGACAAAAAGGAGTGGCAGACCGTCCTACCTCCAGAAAATTTCACCACTACGCCTGTAGTTCTCCAACAAATTTCTGTAGCACAAAACAACAAAACCTGCTAGCAGAAACATGCATCGATGACCTGTACTTATTCGTATTGAACCAACAACAAATGTCCGCAGAGGTAACGGAAATCAAGGCCCAGTGCAAACAGGAATTGATCAAACGGTGGCAAGTGGTTGATAAACCGCCTTGAGACCCGCAGGAACGATGAGTTGAGTGTTCAGTGTCTCTACGCACTGCTAGAAGCGTGTGCTGCCATCATTCATGTCACCCATAGCAACTGTCTATCCGGACACCTGGGAGAAGCACAAACAATATGAAACATTACTTCGACATATTTGTGGCCTGACCTTACTAAACAGGTGAGGGAATATGTGCTCAACTGTCATGTGTGTAATGTATACAAAACCCGTAAGTTAGATGCCCAACAACAGCAGAGGTTACCCAAGCGTCTGTTTGAGTCAATAGCCCTGGACATAATAGGACCGTTTGTCAAACGGCAAGCGCTTCTTGTTAATTGGAACGGAAAAGGTTTCATGTTTGTGTCAGCTATATGTCCTGCTGAGCATATGCATATGGTACATAGCAGCCACACTAAAAAAGGAATTCTTGCCCAGCTGGTGTTTTCCAAAAACCCTACTAAGTGACAATGTCACCCAGTTCTCCAGGCCACTTTGGAGGAGATTGTGCACAGAATGGCTTCTCTTAAACCAAAATACCAACATCTACTATGCTTGTGAGAATCCAATCAAAAGGAAAAACAAGGAACTCAAAGCGCAACTTCATCTAAGGGTCGGCGAAGACCACTCTTCATGGGCAAAACACCTACCTGAGATAGCTTTGTGTTTGTGCAACTTCACTAACAAGGCTACAGGAATATTTCCCGCTAAGTTACTGTATGGCACTGGCCTCACATGCCTGGGAGAGTTTTCCTACCGTGCACTGGACTCGAACCCAGATGCTGCTGACTTCAAAGTGAGAGGAGGAAAGGAAGCACGGGAAAACATAAATCGCTATGTTTGCAAGAGGTTACCTGGAACCAAGAGACCACCTAAACCCCTGCTACCAGGTGAGTATGTTTATGTTCGGTATGAACCTGTCAGAGATGAAACAAAATTTCTGTGCGTGACTTGCCCCCAAATGGACTGGTCCGCATGGAATACTAGAACGGATCAGTAAAACGTTATATTTAATTCAAACCGGGCCAAGGAAACGATGTAAAGTCCACAGGGATGATATATGATTTGCTTCTAATCCCGACGATGTTGACAACCCATGTCCACCTGACAACCAAGCAGACGTAAATACTATGCCCAAGGCCGATCCTACTGCATCAAATGTGATCACACCAACAAACACCACTGCAACACCAACTTGGATGTCCAATGGCAAAATTTGTGGCCAGTTGATCACTCAGTGCAGTTAGAGTGACGTAACACCTTCCAACCAGAACCTACTCAGTGCTGCCAAAGGGAAAATGACAAACATTCTGCTGTCCAATTTACCCCTAGACAGCACCTGAAGTGAAAGTAAGATGCCAACACAAGGGCAGTCACACCTCGACTTCTGCAGCTTTCCCGTCAACACCTTTTCCACTGGCATGCCCGATGCTGCTGCTCCGTCAGAGTGAAGCAAGAGATACAAACTTTAGCTCACCAAGTACGAACCATAGTGTACGATTGCGGGCTCACTTTACCGGGATGCACGTATGTCAAGACACATCCATTAGACGACCACCCGTACCGTGCACCTGGTGTACATTAAGGTAGGGCATTCACCACTCATAAGACTTTCCATAAAGTGGCTAGTCAGCCAGCCCAGCCTGTACTCCGTCCGGCGTCCACCCCACTGAATTGTGCCGGAGGGAGTACGAGTCTGGTACTGAAGGTCTGACCACCTTTGGACACACCTTTGGATCAAGTGTCGTTGATGGGGAGCCTGAGGATGAACCCAGCCGCCATGCCACAAGAACCGCTACCTCTGATGGCCACCCACGTCCTGGCGCCAGGAGGCATTGAGTCTGACACTTGGACCCATCCACCTGTTGGGAGGATGAGTCCAGCTGCCACACTGAGGAGGTAGGAGCACCACAAGAACTGCTACCTCTGACGGCCAACCAGGTCCTGACACCAGGAGACGTCGAGGCCGGCATTCAGACCCAGCTTATTGTACGGGAGGATGAGCC
This sequence comes from Dryococelus australis, assembly GCA_029891345.1. Taxonomy (NCBI): domain Eukaryota; kingdom Metazoa; phylum Arthropoda; class Insecta; order Phasmatodea; family Phasmatidae; genus Dryococelus; species Dryococelus australis. Next base: position 254,296,162 of record CM056993.1, on the reverse strand, counting down.
CAACTGCCACTGTGAGACGTTAGGAGCACTACAAGAACCACTACTGCTGATGGCCAAAGAGGTCCCGACACCAGGAGGCATCGAAGCCGACACCCAGGTCCAGCTCCTGTTTGGAAGGACGTGCCAAGCTGCACTGTCGAGGCAGAGGACCTCCAAGAACGTCTACCTCCAGCAATTACCCAGACCGTATCAGCCCAGGAGGGTGGTCAAACCGCAGGCCACGATGTCGGATGACGCCAAGACCACTTGCGCTTCCCCTTCTGTTCGGGAGGATGTGCACCACCAAGGCGTCGGGAGGATGTGCACCACCAGGCCGTCGAGGTAGAGGAGCGCCAAGAGTCTTGACCTCTGATGGCCACCACAAGGCACCCCCCCCCCCCCCTTACACCCTCAGGAGGAGAGGGCTCCAGATCATCCCCTGGTGCCTGGTGGCCCCAAGTTGGCCACTACCGAGGACATGAACCAAGGACAAAGCAGCCAGGCTACCAGAGAGATGCCCACCCGTGCCTGCTGCAGCGCCTCTCAACCTGTTTGCTATAGTGTGTCTCCATGACGACCTTCTTCCTGCTTCATGTGGCCTTACCTCAAGAAAGCAGCCTTCAGGAAGTGGGGTTGGCCAAGGAAAACAAAGAATCAAACTCCTCATAGCCAGTGAACCTAGTAGGCGAGTGTTCACCAAAAACAGTGCAAAATGCTAATTAGAACAGCCGTTAACAGCTATCACCAGTACCAATAAACAAAATGAAGAGATGCTATAACAGCCATAAATTGCCGAAACCAGTAAAACCTGTCATAAAAAAGACTGGGTAATTACAGCAAAAATACCTGTAGTAGCCAGTGACATAGTGATATGTAAGAAACCAGTTGTAAAGTTTCAGGATGCTATGCAAATAGTGCCGGCTGTAAAAAAAGTAAGTGATATACAAAATGTGTTGGACATCTCAAGTGTATAACCAGTGAAACAAAGACTTCTCAAGATAAGAAGAAAAATATAGGCCTGTGCCTGTTCTAAATACAGACTTTTTCAAGAAAGAAAGAAAATTGAAAATATTGTTGTAAATATTTCTAAGTGCTTTATTTTATTTGTCTTTAAAGGGTTACCTGTTTTTAATTTTACTTACCAGTGTTTTGTATGTCTTGAAGGTTTACATAATTTGTCTATTTATCTTTTGAAGAGTTACATGTTTTTTTTATATTCTGTAGGTGGTCCGTACATCATTTATTAGTATTATTAATTTTAGTCGTTAAAAGGTACTCATGCTTATTGTAAATAATTAGGCAGATATAGGCCAGCCTAAGTGACAGAAGGCCTAGGGTCGGCCACTCACTTAGCATAATGTGAAACGTAAATTTACCAGCCATGCAACATGTAGGATGGCTTCAAGGCAAGGCCCCTTTTCTACGTCCTCAATGCCACGACAAGTACAGTTATCAGATGTGACACACCACTCACAAGTACATAATTAAAGTGCTTGATTTTGTGCTCACAAATAATTAAGCTCTTGCAGGAATACTCTGTAAATTAATTCACATCTACATAAATAACCACAGCCCTCAGCTGAGCTTGTGAGCAAGCGCCGTAATAACAAACAAAGGAACGTATGCATTCACCCAAAAGCCGACACTATTGCATGACACACTTTCTTTCCCGAGAGCAATAACCCACCAGCCGGTTGGTCGTCCCGCAAGTCAGCCTGCCTGCGCTAGAGACAGACAGTGCTACCTACACTCCACGAAGCTGCCCGACAAGTTACATATCAGAGGTGGCTGATAAGCAGTGCACTGCACTGCATCACAGAGAGCTCACACAGAAGAGGGAATGCTATAGATACCGAACCTGCTTTCTTGCGGGATGACAGTTCTACAACAACTCCAAGGAAGAAAAATAATTTTTTTCTTGCCCAGATGAGTCTATATCTCAGCGGATGCATTTCATGACTATACTACATACAACTTCGTCGTATCTGAGCATGCCTCCACTTCACTACAGGGAGGGTTACAACAGTACTGGGGGCTGCTCAAGTGCCTACAGGATATGTCCCTTGCAACGGGGTGCTATTACAGACATGTCAGCTTGTATTGTTCACCCTCAGTCAGACGTAACGTCAACCTCCCCGAAGTCTGATACTGTACTATTGGCCGAGCGGCCAAGTCCGCCTCCCAAGGTCACGTAATACTACAGCTCACCAAGGGATGATGCTAGCTGCGCTAGCAGAGAGCTTCGCTCGAGGGGCAGCGCTTGCCATTCCACAACACCCCCGCATCTCAGAGGGCCTGCGAACAAGGAGAATATAAGTCCATGCGCTGCCCGAAGATACCAGTTGTCGCCGGCTCTCTTCAGAGCCAAGTTGCTCCGGCAGCTCACTCTACCGCTCCTGGTGCTACAGCTCTCTGCTGCCCTCGAAGTCTTCACGACCAACCAGCATCTTCAAGACTTACCAGTTTTTCTTCAGCTCCTACAGCTCACTCCACCACTCTTGTGCGAAGCTCTCTGCCAACCTCAATGTCCTAGCAACCTATTAGAAGCTCTTCAGCAACCTTGCAGATGCTCTTCAATACTACTCCAGCATCCCTCGAGCTCCAGAAGCTCCCAAAGATGTCGTCAACACTCTTGCCTTACCTGCTGGTAACGGCAATCGCACCAGCACTACCACCTCTGGTAGTGACTCTCAACAGTCCCGTCTGGACAACAGTTAGACATAGTTAGGATAATTTATTTTCATAGCTACGTAGCTGAATCACCTTCTTCAGTTTAGGAATAGGTTTCCTTCACCTGGCTTTACGTAATCTTAACTTCCGTTCAACTCTGGGATGGTTAAGAATTAGTACTGTAATTATTCTTCATTGAATATATACATATTCTTGCTTACTTCTGAGTATTAATTTCATATTGTTACTGTGTTAGTCCTATGTAGACATCACGCCCGTCAGAGTGAAGCAGGAGACCACAAACTTTACCTCAAACAGTACCTTCACCAAGCGCACATACGTCAAGACACACCCAGTAGACAGCCACCCGTACTGTGCACCTGGTGTACAGTAAGGTAGAGCTTCCACCACTCGTAAGACAATCCATAAGGCGGCTACTCAGCAAGCCCAGTCTGTACTCTGCCTACCGCATTGAACTGTGCGAGAGGGAGTACGAGTCTGGTACTGGGGGTCTGATCAACTTTGGACCTACACTCAAGGGTCGTTTACGGGCAACCTGAGGAAACCCACCATCTGTATCCACCGCACTGAACTGTGCCGGACTAAGGAGCACCGGGTGCGCCTCTTGCCTGTTCAGCTTTGGTCTTGGCTATACACATAGCTAGGGACCATCGTCGCCTGCTTCCTTCTTTCGAGGCCGGTAGTTTACCTTCCTGTATGCCATACATACAGAGGAGTGTATGATCAAAGTGCTCTTTGATGATGTAGTCTTTTAGCAAATAAAAATATTAAAATATAAATATTGATGAACAACTTTAATGCCCTTAGTCTTAAAAGTTTTTACACTGTATTATATAATTACACAAAATCATGTATCATGTTAGCTAATTCCATTCCAAGTAAAACTGAAACTAAATTGATCACATGAAATTGAAAATTATGATTCCTAGAAAGAAGAAAATGTCTTGATTCCAAACAATCTTAGTATTAGCTTATATCCGATATTAGGAGTTGGTACTAGTAGCATCCTGATTGATATAGCTTTAACAGTGAGCAATTTACTTCAAAATTATAACATTCAGTTTCTTCAATAAGGACGTTAAAAACTCGGAACATCTATTACCTTAGTACACGTCTTCTCGGAAGGGTTGTATATGTTTTGCTCAACTGTGAACTCAATGGGAAATGTCTGACCAGCAGTTGTGGGCAGTGTACAGAAGTCATACGTCTTGCTACGATCCACACCCTGTGTCATGTCTAGATCGTGACTGACATAGCGAATGCCATCACCTCCATTCTCTGTCACCAGGCAGTTGTCCAACAACACAGAGCCAGTCGAGCTGTTCACGTACAGTCCATAGCCTGTAACATGGCAATCAAAAGAGACAATGTGTATAATTAGGGTTGACAGATTGTTTTAATAGACTGTAAATTTTTCACGTAATAAATATTTTATATGCATTAAACACTAACTGTTTGAATTTAAAAAAAATGTACACAAAATAAATAAAATTTAAAAGCATAAACAATTAAGTGATATTCTATTCACATTTTTATCTTCCGCAGCGAGTAACAAGAGTCCCTCTTTAAAGTATCAACAGTGGTCACCATTACCAAAACCAAATTTTACTTATGAGAGTTTATTATTTTGCTTACAAACACAGAATATATCAGTACTAAGTAAATTATTCCAAGTAGTCCAAATATTGCAAATTCATTATGAAAATCGCCCAAATTGCGACAGTCATATTTTCTGAATTTTTTGTTGCAAACTTTGCTTTGAAGTAGCCCAAACTGTGAATAATTACCCAATCTGGCAACCCTACATATAACAAATAAATGTACCTGTTTTGTCTAATTTTGATATTATTTAATTTGTAATTACATTTGACTGGCAACACTGTTCATTTTTGTACTACACTGTAATAATACTGATGTAATTCTCCCACCTATGCAATTAAATTTACTTGAAGCATTTACATCATGTAAACTGCTAACTGCTGAACAGGAAAACCTTACTTACTGTAATTTTCTTGCAATACAAACAACTTAACATTTATTTTAGCAAGGCAATATAGAATAAAAAGGCTTCCCATTTTTTTTATTACTGTTACTGAATAACTTTGGTTACAGCAATTAACATTCAAAAGATAAAGTATATCGTGCTATTGCTGTAAACACTTATTCCCTTGGGGATAACTTTGGCCCAAATATTAGAAAGTAATATTTACTTTTATAGTTATTAAAAATGAACATTTGGGTGTCTTTTTTGGTCTCTTGCTGCTATTTGATAACTAAACTACAAAACATAATAAATAATATCTGTTACTAACAGTTTAAACAGTAAACAAGCTTACCAAAAATTTGAACAAAAGTTAATCTCAAGGGCTAAAGTAACACCATTTTACAGTAATATATGTTTTAAAAATCTGGATATTTTTTATAATAAATGCTGGTTTTCCTCGGACAAAATTTTGGAAAGATTGTCGAGTCATTATTAGTTACATGTAAGTAACTTTTATTATCTACTTTCAGTGAAAAAAGCATATTTACTTAACAAAATGACTGTGTTAATATTGCGGTACACACTCTATTCAAAAAAACTTATGAAAAATTAATTTTTGTATATGTTTCAGAGGTGGCTTCAAAAAAAATGGAATTTACTCTTCATTCGTGAATGACATATATTACTTCATTTCACAAAAATTCTGAACCACCATTCTGGTAAGTACTGTGAATCACAGCAAAATTGAATGCTACACCAGTTAGAACAACGAACATGTGCGGATTAAGGCAGGTTAACCTTACCCCTGTTGTTTCGGAGAGTGCAGTTGCTGAGCATAACGGGAGCGCCGGGTCGAGTCACGTTGATGCCGGTGTAAGCAGAGCGTGTCACTGACAAGCTGTTGACTCTTGGAGGAACTCCTTCAACGTGCAGAGAAGCACTAGCATTGTAGTTCCTACCAGATCCTGCATACCTACAATCAAACATCAGTACAGCGTCTATTACCTGAATCACTTGTTTTGTTTCTGCTACTTGTGAAGAAATAAATTACATTCTCTCATCTATTCAGTACCTCAAATTACATTCTATTCAGTTTCTAAGTCAGTATGTAAGGGGGCTGATAATTCTAGTTTTAATACAAGAAAATGCCCAATATTTAATATCAATGAAAGACAGTAAGTAAATAAGACAAAAGTGCTTCCGTTTACTTAAACAAACAGCACAGAATACACCACTCTACTGGTGCTTCTACGTGAAACATGTCGCCTGCTGTATATGAATTACTGAGATAGGAGTATGACGTTAACTTTCGCAAGTGATAACTACTGTAATTTCTGAAATGGAGTAGAGTACATATTGTTATTCATGCGCTACTGACATAAAAAAATTTTAAATACTGTAGCATAATTCTTATTTTTAGTAGGATCTTATGTGGAAAAAAAAAATTCATTCCTAACATTATTTTTTGTACCGGATAGGTTATTTTTAAACCATTGGTGTTATAAAATCTTTTCCTTTAGGAAGCATTCTGCTGGCAAGTTACGTACAAATACGAACTTTGGATGACCTGACCTTTACATATAGTAATTTTCTTAATATTCTGTTGCAGTATTTTGCTTTCCATATCTAGCATTATGGATGTACTATCTTGTGTGAATACTATTTAGTAAAATCTCTTAAACTCTACCAGCAGAAGATTTTACCAAAATACATATTATATGCTAAATACAAATATAGACCACACACAGACACACAGAGCATAACTGAGTCTACTTAACAAAATTCTTTTATACAAAAATTGCTTGCTTAAATTGATTATGATTAGAGGTAGTTATGATGGTAAAATTTTTTTTTGTGGGAGGAGATAGTGGGCAAGACAATCATGTTGCAACAGTAACAAAAAAAAAAGTACAAAAAATTTTGCTGAAAAATTATACATCTCAAAATGATTATAAACAAAATAAATAACAATAACTATTTATTCTCAAGATTCGAGATTGAAGAAAAAATTTCAAACATTGCTCCACAAATTATATTCTGCAGACAACGACGACACTTTAGACCTTATTGTTAGGTATGTAAGTAGTTAAAAAAATTTTTGAAGAGGAGGCAAATAGTAAATCAAAATTACGTTTTCCCACACTAGTAAAATTAATATTTGTGATGTTAGTGTTATCTAATGTCATAAAATGAAAATTAATAACACCAGCAATAATTGTTCATAACTTCCCATCATGAAAAACTAAGTGCTTACTGAATTATGGCCACCAAATTAACACTTAATTGATCCACGGATTCCACTTGGTGTTGATACATATCCATGTGAATCTGACACTACAACAGTAATTACCACACATGAAGGATCCATAGCCCATACCGTTGACACCATAAATGTATGTGTCCATCAGCTTGGTGTAGAAAGAATGTTCAACTCATTCAATCACTACATCCTATTCCACTCCTTGATGGTCCATTCAACATGGTCACAGGTTTAGTCAATACAAAGTAGACACTGATGCTTCATTAAAAGAGTGGGCGACAAGTGGGTCATCTGCTGTGGAACTTCACTTTGTTAGTACACTTTGTTAGTAGGATGTGGGTGTTATACCTTTAAAGTTGCAAAGGTCCAATAATTTGCAGATGCTGATGTAGCATTAAGTTTTTATGAGCAGATTTCATCTATGTTCACTAGTTCTGTCAACTTCCATACAACTTACAGTTCTGCCTCTTGGTGGTGTCACTGTTCGAGCTATACTACAGTGTGCTACGCTAGGCTATATTATGCTACAGTATGCTAACCTACATGTGTTTCACACACTAAGCTACACGATGAATGGTTTAGGGGGATTTTAGCTATAGGAAGAACATGACATCTTGTGATTTAAAGTGCATTGGTGAGAATCTTAAATGATTAAATGATGGTGACAGTGACAACTAGGTAGAGGGTTGTTATTAGCACCACTGGTAGATGGCGAAGAAAATAAATGGACGTGGGTGCATGAAATATACAGTAAAATGTTCACTTTCTAAATCTGACATCAAATGGAGGAATTTACTGAACGTTAAGTTGAAAAATGGAGAAATTATTTCCAGCTAACAAAAGCAGAATTTTATGAACTTCTCACACTTATTGAATCCAACACCAAAAAAAAAACTGGTTGGCGGAAGGTCATTTACCCAAAAGAACAACTTGATTATTAGGCCTATATTATATTTCTTGAATGGTTATTTTATATCAGAGTATGTAATTAGGTAGATATAAGAATTATGAAGAACCCAAATGTTGCCACGTTTGTTGATGACCTGGGAAGGGATATGTGCAGTTAAGTGAATAAATACTGTCCAATCCATTCACTCTCCTACTCCAATAACTCCTGGACCACGAGGGCACCATGGTAGCTGATCTTGGTGGATTCAAAGGAGACTGTGCTGCTGAAGTTGAGACCACAGTGAAAAGAGATGAGTTTCCTGACATACATTCCGAACTTGCTAAATAACATTTCTCCTCAGCCGATGATACAGCAGGGAAAACATGTCATTGCACTGGGGGAAGAAAAACTACAACTACATGTGTCTCCACATCTTCATGAGGAGAAATGGGCTTAGCGAAGAAAAACTAAGAAACATAAATGTTATATCACATTGCTTACCGATTTTGGAGCTTCTTTTGCTCCCAGGAGCATCGGCTTCTCAACAAGTCTGCTAACCCCAGCACTATTTTGAAACTAATTTCAGTAGTGGAGAAGGTGGAGTAGGATGGCAACATGCTCATGTTACAAGAGGCAGATTTTCCAAGTGTTTAAAATGGTATTGTTGACAGTTAATGGACAATATGTGGCTTGAATATTGGATGCTACAAGATATGTTTAAAAAACACTCAGAAAAACAGGAACGGTTTCTTTCTCTTTGGTAATGAGTGTAGTTTTATTAATTATACTAAATAAAAAGTGCTTTTAATTAATTCTGGAAGAGATGTTACAATTTGATCTACTGGTTTTTAATCAACGCTCTACATAATAAAATTAATACAATACCAGTATTATTATTTAGTTGAATTAGCATATTGCCATATGTGTTACTGAAGCATGTACAGTTATACAGGTGGTACCTAATAATGAAATAGGTATATCAATATTATTTTACACATAAAAACACTGCCCTTTGACTGGAAAGCTTCTTGGACATACCAGTGCTATGGGGAAAAAAATTATGTTCTTTAAAATTATTTCTCCAGGTACCAGATTCTAGCCTTCCATATAATAAGAATTTACTTAGTGTATACAATCCTGTGCCTGGTTCAATATATGGTTAAGTATTCAAAGTCAAAACAAATTTTATTACTTAGTTATAGTATTGTTAAAAAGAGTTAAGTGTTAATAAAGATGCATAAGATAAACCAGATTATAAATATGTATGCATGGAGCTTTAGAGTGCAGAACAAATTCCACAAAATAAATTTACATTCTCTTTTCCCACTTGATTCCATGAAGGTATGTGGTGCAGTTTTTAAGTCACACTTGCAATCAGAATGTGATGGATAGTATTCGTGTTGGTGATGTAAGGAATTAATTTATGAGCACATGTGTACAAACACAAACGGGAAAAGGTGGCCAGCAGGACAGTTGTACATGCAAAGCTCAATGCATAGCACAAATTATAGATAAAAATTGCCTAGTCGGTAAATTTACTGGCATAATATAGCTTAACATGAGATAGCGTAGCATAGCATAGCCCAATGTGTGAACCTAAGTACTTGCCTTGCGATTTTCGAACGTAATACTGCTTGGTATAGCATAGCATATACTGTAGTATAGCTTTATGTGTGAATCCACTTTCAGACCACTGTTACCGTCTATGTTACTGATGCATCCTAATCTCACGTACCCTACAATCATGCCCTTTTGGAAGTCCTTTAAATCATTACCATCTCCTATTTCCACTAACACTGTTTATAACTAACACATTTCCTCATGTTTACACTGACTGTGTTGCCTGTAGTCAAGGTGGTTCAAAGACAAGATCAGCTGAGAAAGCCATTCATTACAGTTTGGAGGAATGGTCACAATTCAATAAACACTCTGTGTACACGGTGTGTCCAAAAAGTTTGGTGAATAGTCTGATCTATCAAAAGCAACATGGTTTGTACCACACAAGCTAACACACAACGAGAAAGCACACCAGATAGAATTCTCCAAGATTTAATTACCATGTGTGATCAGGATCCATCCTTTCTACGAAACACCATCACAGGGGATGAGACCTGGTGCTAACAGTTCAATCCAAAATCAAAGCAGCAATCAATGGAATGGCATTCTCTGACGTCCCCACCACCCAATAACAGCTGCCTGCAAAAGTCCAAGGGTCCCACAATGTTGATTACCTTCTTCAACAACGATGGCATTATTTATAAGGAATTTGTTCCTGCGGGCCACACAGTGAACGCCACATTCTACGATCAAGTTTTGAAATGGTTGCTCCAATGTATCTGCTGTGTTCGACCAGAGTTGCACAGGACTGGAAAGTGGATGTCGCTGCACAATAATGCGCTTGTGCATTGCACAATCTGTGTGCATCAATTCTTGGCTTAGCGCTGTATACCTGTTCTCAGTCACCCACAATACTCCACATGATCTGGCACCTGCAGACTTCTTTCTGTTTCCCCTCTGAAAAGTGTCTTGAAAGATTTTAATACCATATAGGCAATCCAGCGACGTGTGACAGCGAATCTGCGATCAATTCCTAAAGAGGCCTTTGCGGATAGTTTCCAGAAGTATTACGAACGTTTCCAAATGTATGTTGTGGCAGATGGCGATAACTTTGAAGGCCAAAGAAGATCAGTTGTTCATAACTTCTGCATTATTTATTTTCTGATACCATTCACCAAACTTTTCAATTCACTGTGTATAACATTTTTTTAAATTTTAGAATTTTTATGGTGAGAGGTATTCAACCCCTTTTCCCTTCATTTATTAAATTATTTCTGTTCTCATTTCACAACCATTCAAAGGTACCTTCTTTTAAAACCTTACTAATACAAGTTGCAAATATTCCCATTCACACACAATGCTATGCTCATAATACTAGAGATAACATTCACCTGACATCCACGTAGCTCAGTTCTGACCGTGACACAAGGACGTACTGGGTGTTCTGGTTTGTGAGTGTGCGATCAGCTAATGCATCCTCAAACCGCAAGCCTCTCCAGTGATGAACCACTCCAGAGGATGTCACATGATGACCAGCGCACTGAATACCAAGGTCAGGGTGATAGTCTATATACAGAAAGGAAAAGACATTAAAAGATAAATTTTGCCACAATTATTTAACAAAAAAAGAACATCAAGTAAAAGGTGGTACCAGTAGGCTACCATACTTGGTTTCACATTGCATGGTTTTAGAGATTTGTGTACCTAACATCACACAAAACTCTGGTAGTACTAATGTTAAATAATTTTCATAGTGGTCACCAGTCGTGTACAAAAATCCGCATTTAAAACAGAAAGTGTGAATTTTGTAAATGATTACAGATGTTATTTACGAATTACAGCAACCACACAAAAATCACAACATCATAGGGGTTTTCCATGCATGACGCATGAAATGAATAAAAATATTACACTAAATTTCATTATTGGTGTGGAAAATTTCATACACAATTATTATCTCGTAATCCTGAAGAGAACAAAGCTTTTACTAGCATTTTCAAATATTAAATTATGGCTTAAACAAAAGACAAAGACTGACATGTAACCTATCATTGCACCTGAACAGATATTAAAGGCTGTTCATTGTAAATTGAGAACTTTTAAAATCAACCTTAGAAAAAAGTCGCTACCTCTGCCTGCATATATTTTAATGTGCGCACTGAGTGACATGCACCTGGTAAAGTTGGTAACGGTGGATGGAGAGTAGTTCCATATCTTAACGTCAAATAAAAAATGTTAGGTAACCATTTGTGATAACTTTAATTTTTTTCTTTCGCGCGTGTGTGTGTGTGTGTGTGTTTTTTTTATGCATCAAAATGTAAAAATTACCATATTTGTAGTATTTACTTTTCTAATAATTTCACCATTTCATCTGACTGACGTATGAATAAAGTGATGAGGCCCATGGCAACTTTAATTTTACATAATGTGAAAGAATACACAACGTGCATACAAGTAGATCCTAAGCAGGGCTTTCAAAAGTGCTCATTTTATTATGAACAGCCTATACAAATAATTTCTCTGAAATTACACACCTTAAAGATATGAAAATACAATATTATTTCTTGTTAAGGATTAAGGTATTTAATAAAGGGGCTGCCTGCTGTGGTGTAGTCAGGCTCGTCACCTCCGACCAAGGCAAACTTGGCTCGATTCTTGGCGAGTCACCCAGATTTTTTGCACGTAGGAAACATGGTGGACGTTGCTGTTGATTGCAGGTTTTCTTGAAGCACTCTGGCTTTCCCTACCCCTGCATTCTGCTGCTACTTCATTGTCACCTCATTTCAACTTCACCTCGCTGTTAAGAGCCAACCAGAAACTCTCATTCTATTTATTGCCAAATATTTAAAGTTTTCATCTTTATGGGGGTAAGTTACATTTTTTTTCTGGTTTGCAGGATGTTATAACAATGTCCCTGTCAGTATATTACTGCGCCAAGCTCCTCCTTTTGAAAAAATTGGGGAGGAGGTAGCCTAAAACACTTAAACCACCTAGAGTTGGTGCCTGTACCTGTAACTACGTAACTAGAATACACATATGCATGTAACAAGATTCAGGACTTGGACGAAGACCGAACAATACACAGATTATAATTAGTTCGTTTCCATGATGGGGAACCAGATGAGAGAAGCAGTCCTGGTTTTCAAAACATTTCAACAGGCAGTAACCAGACATGTGTCATGTCATATAACATGCTTGTTACGATGTGGATTATAAAAAAACTTTTAAAAACTATGAGACATTCTCAAATTAAACTCGTTCAAAGGGCATCGTGTAATATGTCGACATTAGAGTTTTGGAAAACAGATGCTAACTAGAATCTAGCAGTATGTGTGGTGCATTTACAGTGTTCTTAAAAATTACTATTGGAATTGAAATTAAAGGTGCAGTAATACAATTCAAAAATGGCTGGTCTGATTAAAAACACATTAAAGCAAGCAATAATTCTGTTTTTAATTGCTGAGGGATCCCAACTAATGGAGATTCTTCCAATAACTGTTGGTGTGTATTGAAAAAAAAGTATGTGTCGAAAATAATCATTACTAATTAGCAGAAAATGTTCCAAAATGGTCAAGAGGAAATAGCAGGTGGTTTGCAGTGACCCAACCAGCCCACATTTGTAACCATGTCCCTTTCATCCTACTGGACCATCAAAGAAATTCACAACTGAGAACTAGGTCAAGCAGCAACAGAAATCTTTATTCATGAATGGAATTCATCTCCTACCCCAACGCTGGGATGTCTGAATGCCATGATTTCTTCCAACAAACACTATGCAGTAAGCTTAATTAAATACTAACTCTATCTATTTGCTTATGTTCCATCTAGCCTTTTATTTTGTAGTCCAATTGCTGCACATCTTGAATGAGTTGTATTTGAACATGCCTTGTATTAAAGGTCATGCCATGCCTACTGATAGGTTTGTGTGAGTGCAGCATAAAATCAATGGAACACTGAGGACAGAACTGGCTGATACATCTAATTTGACTATCACTTCTACATGCAAAGCACAGAACTGGCATATAGGAATAGTCTTTTTGCGATGCAGCAGGCTTTTGGCATTTTATTGGCGGAAAGATCACCAAAGTCCAAAGCTGTCATCTTTCCTAGTGCAAATGTATTTTTTTTTAGTATGTTTTCATATACAGTAGTCTAAAATAGCCATTTTTGGCTATGCTGGAGGCCTTCAAAATGAACAATGTACCTAGTACAAACTATTTTTTATAAGTTCCATTCTTAAGGCAACTAGTATGCATGCAAAATATTTTTGTCATGGGTAATTGAGATCATTTGAGGCAGTTATATTCACAGAATAACGCAGTGTGAGCTGCATACTCATAACAAAATTTTGGGCCAGAATTTTTTAGTTACCATAAAAATAACTAATAATTAAAGCAAAAGAATTATACTTTTAGCATTCAGCAATAAACTACTACTTATGTCAAGTCAAGCTATCATTTTAATTCAAGATCATGCAGAATTCTGTAGAAACTTTTTCATGTGTGTCAGTTTTGAAATAAATGTAGAAAAGAACAAATACAGCTATCAAAAAGAAAAAAAAGTAAATAATAGAGCTAAACTTTGGGGAATGAACTTGTACGTAAGTAAAGAACATAAAATAAAAAATTTTGGGAAAGAACATGAATATAATATTTTCTTGTGAGCTGCATTATTATTCTGTACTGCACGTGACTGATGGGAAGTTCCCTCTACACAGGTGTGGTGGGGGAACCAGTCCATTTCCCGGAAAACAAAGGGTGGGCAGCATTTGTTTGCTTATCGCCTAAGCAGAGTGAAGTCGTGCATGCAAAATATTGGTATTGTTTTTCAAGTCGAGACGAAACCCGCGGTTCATTCACATCACATCTGAATTAAAATTTTCATATAGGCAAGGACATCTAAGATGTTTTTTATTTAGTAATTATACTACTACTTGTACAGGTAACTGTAATAAACTGTACATAGTAATCCTTATTTCAACCCTGATTTCTACCAAAGCTAAAAAGACGAAAGTGACACACAGCCAAGGCCGTGAAACTATAATTATTGTTATAAAGAAGTGTGACAACAAAGCGAAAGAAAGTAACCTAGCTGTTCCTTTGAGTCAAGCAACATGTCGCGCCACATTTTACACAGATGTAAGTGAAGCTACGTTGACTCGTATGGTAGGAAAACCAAGTACAAAATGCATGAGATGCTAACAGATAATTTTTAATACCTGGGAAAAAACACTCTGCTTGGTAAAAAAAAAAAAAACAATACTATGAGTGTAGATGATTCCGACAGATGTGTTGTACATTACTTTTATGTTTGCAAGAAGAAAATTCTAACAGTCCCGAAACTGTTACCAATGATCAAGAATAAAATAATTTTTTATCTCTTTCTTCATGTAAACAAGGATTTTTTGATAAGTAGATGTGCACAGCAAATACCTTTCCAGTTTTCTTCTACAAAATTCATATTTTGCGGTGCTGGGAAATATTATTGTAGTGTATAGAAAGAAAATGTTTTTGCTTTGCACAGTAGCGTAGGCTCCCTTGTCTACCTAGCCTTGTGACATCACCATGCCTCTTTCCAACCACATTCCTTGCAAGGATCTTCCCATCAGTTGCAGACAGTTGCTATCATTACTGAAGTTTAAGTTCAATAAATGTTTACTTACACACATTCCCCATTTATTTAACTATTGTAGATTAATCAATTCCATAATTAATTTTCAATTAATTGGAGCTATGAATTTTTTGTCATTATTATAGACTTAAATTTGAATAATGTAATGCTTTGATTCTATCTTCCCATTCTTATAGTCTTCAGTTTGATGCCCATCCATTTCAAGGAGAAAAACTTGCAAATGGGGAGCCACATATGGTACATTGTGGACAATTCAGTGGTGCAAAGGTTTCCTAGAGTTACTCTTATTTCCTTCTTATCCCAGCTATATATACAGAACAAGACTCTTATGTCGAATTCAGTAGCTGGCACCAGTCAATGCTAGTCCCATCTCAAAAACATTTGTCCTACCTCACATGGAAAAACCATGCACCAATTTAAATTTTTGTAGAGTAAATTATTGTAATAATGCAATAAAGGAAAATTCTGTGCATTTAAATGTTTTTGAAGGCAATAAATATGGCAACTCATGTATACACTATGAAATAAGATCGTAAAACCACTTCCAGGACACATGGAATTTCTGTCTCAATAGATAAATAAAGTATTAACATGGATAACTTTAAAAACAACAATCACTTTCAGGTTTATTTCATGTGTAGGGAGCACTGACCACAGACTCCAGCACCCAGCTGCCTGCTAGTCCAGTCACACTCTGTAAGCTTGGTCTCCGTGCCACGACATTTAGGCTCCTCCAGTAGCAACCTGGGCCTGAAGCCAGGCTGTCGGTCATACCAACTAAGCCAGCCTCCACCTTGGAACCCCAGCTGACGACACAACACTTCCATGTCCGCCACTGTCCAGCTGAAAAACACAGTCATCTCTGGTAACTGGATTGCATGAATCACAGGGAAAGTAATATGTAGGTAAAATATTTTGATCCTAAACTGAATTTCTCCGTTTAAAATTTTCTTGAAAAACCAAATTTTTTGGAGAAGAATTTATTATTTTGGTATAAATTTTTATCAATTTTCCATACTGAAATTCTTATGAACATAATAGTATCTCATTGCAGACATATATTTTTAAAGCACATATTAAAATATTCAATTTAGAATATTGCACATTACACAATATAAGGATACGATACACACGAGGGCTGATTCAGAAGTCATGGCAACTATTGTTTATCTCCTGA
The DNA here is from genome assembly GCA_029891345.1 of Dryococelus australis. Lineage (NCBI taxonomy): Eukaryota > Metazoa > Arthropoda > Insecta > Phasmatodea > Phasmatidae > Dryococelus > Dryococelus australis. The sequence continues at coordinate 254,279,994 of CM056993.1, read as the reverse complement.
AAATGATCCAACACAAGAAACAACACGGATGCAGCAATGTCTGGTAAGGGACAAAGACAAACATGGCTGCTTGAAATCACATTTTTATTTATTTATTCTCGTACATTCTGTATACTTTCATTTGAATGGGTACATATCATATGTGTACGAGCTATTTAACGTCCTTCAAAGTAGTCTCTGAGGTTGTATATGGTTTGTTGCCAGCGATGAGGCAAATGGAAATGTCATCTGTTGCTTGAGATCAAAATGCTGTGATGATGTCTTGTTTGTTGACAAAGCGTTTACCATGCAATGTTCTCTTCACATTGGGAATAAGATCACAGTCACATGAACTGAGATCGGGTGAGTAGGGACCGTGTGGCAAAAGCTCCCATCCTCAATGTGTTGCCCAACATTCAGGACATTTCTCTCAAGCTGCACGACAAAGATGGTACTGCAGAAATAATACATAGCAACGTGCATTTACAGTACAGCCCTCGCGAAAAGGATGACACACTAAAATAATTTGACTGTCATATGACAAAATTATCATCAGCTTTGTGGGTGATAGGTTTTGTCAAACCTTCCGTCTCCGTGATGATCCAGGATGATGCTATTCATTGGACTGTAACTTCAATTCAGGTTTGTATGCTCGTGCCCATGTTTCATCAATTGCAATGATGCTGTTTAGCATGCATGCCATTACCTTCACGGTGAAAGCGTTCTAGATTGATACAACATGTCTCATACTAGGTTCACATCTTTACCTCAGTTAAGTGATGTGGCATCCACTTAGCACAAATCTTTCATACACTTTATTAAGTCCCGCTGTAGAATTTGGCGCACTGACGATGCAGGAATACCTGTATGCTGGGTAATTCCATAAGAGTCCAGCGAGTTTCGTCCATTAGGCACTGATCGACCACAGGCTATAAGTCGCGCTCGGCTAACACAACACGTCCACTGCAAGGTAGGTCAGCTGTTGACTCTATTCCCTGTTTGAAGGCCTCTACCTCCAGGTTTGGAGAGCCACTTGAGCTTAATTTTGATCAAGGATGAAATTTTGAAGCAATTCTTTTCCAAGTGGTAACGAGGACTTTAGGAATGAAGAAAACTCATGCCACAGCATTACACCCTCAGCCAGATGGAATGGTCGAGAGGATAAATCGTACCCTGGAACAGTATCTGTCAATCATCATAGAAGATAATCAGAAAGATTGGGACTCCAAGGTACCCTTATTTCTTCTGGCATATTGTTCGGTGGTCCACGAGTCCACAAGAGTAACACCTTCAAGGATGCTGTTTGGGAGAGAGCTCCGCCTCCCTGGTGACTTGCTGTTCGGAAACCCAGTGGAAGAAGAAGCAGCCACCCCTGAATATGCCCTTAAACTATGTAAAAATTTAATGGACAATCATGAATTAGCCCAGAGGTCCTTAAAATTAATAGTGACAGAATGAAAACACGATATGACCTAAGGATGCCTGAAACTTTTCAAAAAGGACAGCTGGTGTGGTTATACAACCCTCAAAGGAAGAAGGGATATTGCCCGAAGTTACAGAAATGTTGGGAGGGCCCATACATGATCCTGAAACAGATAAATGATGTGGTCAGTCAGATTTGTCGACATGGCGTTCGGGCAAAGCCTAACATTGTCCAAATTGATTGACTGGCACTGGAGAGTCTGTTCGGGAAGAATAGACTTAAGGAGGGGGTAGTATTACACGCAAGATTTCTCGCCTTGCGCACGAAGTTCTGTTACATCCAGGTTGGCGCTGTGGGAGGCTGACCCACCTTCCTCCTCATCATTTCACCATGCGGTCAGCCTGTCACGCCGTCTGTCTCTGGCTGGCATCACAGCTACCCCCCCCCCCCCACCTGGGGAAGTTTTGGATTGATTGACAGTGGCAATACCTGGCTTGACATTACAACCCCTCCTCTTCTCCCTGCTGAGGAGCAGACAAACGACAAACTTAGAGGAGGCGCAAGAATAGTCTAGGAATTGGGGCACTCTGCGCAACTAGGTATTTAGCTTAACTTCTGGGTGATGACCTAGGTCCCTATAAATACTGCAGCGGTCCAGCGGCCAGCAGTCTTTGGCAGAAGCCATCTAGGTGAGTGTGGGCACATAGTCAAATATGGTACGACTGCTGACGAGGTGTTCATGGTGTGAATGGACGAGAAGGCGTGAAACCCGACGAGTGAAGCCTACTATGCACGAGAGCGCTTGGAGAACTGTAGAACATTGTGGACTGGCAGGACAGGGACTAAGCTAAGGTGGGACTGAGTTGACATGTAATATGTATTTTATTGTAAATATTGGAACTGTCAAATATGGGCGCATCATTTACTATATAATTGAATGGGTTTTGATACACTGTTTATTGGGCCTCATTTTTAATTATTTAATTTCAGTGATTTCTTTGAGGTAATTATAAATTGTATAAAATTAAGTCATTAACATTAAACAGCAAGTGATATTCATTTGTTGTGAAATGTTGAGCCGAGACAATTTTGTTTGCTGTTATTGTAATTAAAATTAGAAAATTGTAATTAACTCTTTTATTTAATTAATACCTCCATCCATTAATGAACTTTGTTTAGCCCACTGAATTTTGAGATAGAAATTGTAACAATATTTGTTGTTTTGGAGGATTTTTATGTTATTGCTGCATCCCAGAACACCTCAGCAAGTGTTGCATAGCTACATTATGCACAAACAAAACTAAATGTACTCCCCATAAGATACCTGTGAATATTCCAAGTGAAAAAACAATGCGTGAAGCATGTCTAAACGTAGCAGGAGCCTTAAATCACGAGGCAATTTGCAATAGAAGTACACGTTTTGTGTGTGTAAATAATTTCAACGTTAAGTAGATGTGTTGTTTTCTTACCTCAATTGCATTGGCCAAATTCGTTATACGGTAATGAGTAGTAGGGGAATGTATGTTGACGGACCAGGGACTGAAGAGTCTGAGTCGGAGCAGGCAGAAGAAGCCATGTTAAGTCACCTGACCACCATATTTTATGTCACTGATCTTTTACCAATGATCCATGACCTTGACATTTGACCCCAAAAAAAACAAAGAATTGTGAAAAAATTTTTAAAAATTATAAAAATATATACTATAAACAATTTGATCAAAAATAGTTTTAAAATTTAAAAAAAAATATTATTTAAAATGATTTAAAATCTATTATAAATTATATATTAATTATTTAATATATTATTCAGAAATAAAAAAAATATTTTCCCTTAACAGCTTTTTTTTCTTAACAATTTCCCTTTTTTCCTTTCAAAATTTTAAAAAACTTACATTTCCAGGGGTCTTCCCAGCACTATGTCCAGCAGACGACGGACTCCCTCATCTCCATTCCTTCCACTTATACTTATTCTATCAGATGCCAACATATTTGTTTTTCGTACATAATTTGTTTATATGTTACAAGAGGTGGCCATATTTAATTTTTCTTTCGTCATTTGTTTATACGTGATACTGGAGGCGACCAGATTTGTTTTTTCGTTCGTCATTTGTTTGTAAATGTTACTGGAGGCGGCCATATTTGTTTGTTCGTTCGTCATTTTTTTAAGGCTGCCATGTTGGGAGGTAGCCATATTGATAGGTACAGTCCTCCATGTTTTTTTTATTGTCATTTGTTTTAGAGTTTTTGTCTCAAATTCTTGCGACTACCATATTAGATTTCATATGTTTTCATCACCCATGCACCACCAGGTGGCAGCCATATTTGTTTATGTGTTTTAAGTATAGGATCCACTGTCGGCCCCCACCAATGTTTATCATTGGCTAATTAGTGTTTAGTCGGCAAGCCTCCGCCACCTTCGGTCCATCACTATACTCACTTTAGTTCGACTCCCTCCATGTTAGATTATATTTTTTTCAACACATAGGTACTATCGATTATGCCGCCTGCTATCTGCCCTGCAAAGGGTTTAAATTGTCATATTGATTATTTTTATTCTTAAATGCAAGTATTTTTATTTGAAATATTTCTTATAAATAAAGCGGCAAGGTTTTTGGAATAAAACACAGTATATCTTTTTACATAAAATTGATTGTACACATAAATTATACAGGTTTATTAATCTTCTTCGATGTTCACTGCTCTATGTCTACCTCGGTGACCCAGGAATTGAAGCGATCAGGTAAACCCCACCACTTGAAGTACATCCTTCCATTATGTCGTTTCAGCACCTTCTCGAACCTTGAAGCTGGCGATGCTGAACGACGATTACAAAGTTATAGTGTGAGAACAGTCAGCTGCGCTCATGACAGTATTTTGACGGTATTGTCTCTGCAATTGTAAGATATAAGCCAGTCGTGAAGTATCAGGCAGGATGTGTACATGTTGGCAGGAATATTTCCATGTGTAGTGAATTCGATCCTGCAGTCGATCACGTTGGAGGTAATACGTTCGTCCTGTTTGCTCACATCGAATACAATGAGCGAGGCCAAACTCTTGAAAGTATCAAGGTTCAATTTCGGGGATTGGGTGAGTCCATAATATGCAGTTTGGAATTGAGCGTATGTATAACTGACTGGCCAGCAGGTACTGTCCATTTACAAAGTTCGTGTTCATGTCAATGTATGGGTAGCTTTTGCTATTCAAAAATGTTTTAACATTTTCTATTTGGCATGTGTCGAACTGCCAACGGTTCACTCTCACATTGTGCTGTCTTCTGGTCTGTAGTACAACAATGATGTACCTCGGTTTCTCATAAGCAAAGCTGGGCTTCACCATCCACTTGGTGGGCTGGGTTTCTGGCAATCCGGGGTATGTCTTCAGACTCCATGACATGAAAGCGACATCGATGATTTTACCATATTCCACATTCTGCAACATTTGTATGCATTCTGCTGTGCTCAACTGCACATGAGGTAGCATCCATTCGATAGACTGTAATTTCAGTTTCACTGCCTCTAGGTTTTCTCCCGTATCCACGATGGTGTCCACATGCATATTGGCTAGCATTATCACTAGTTCCTGCTTCTAATTGAAGCTAATTCGTTTGTAGTTTTCGACAAATCCTAATAGCATGGAGAGCGGAACACATACTTCGAACCTGCCTTCGGGATAAATGGGAACACTGTAGCCATCTTCGGTTCCCCATCCTGCCATCTTGGTTGCAGACAGCTCATTCGGCGTGAGTGAAAGGTAATGTTTGATTGTTGAGGTTATACCCACATCTCGCGATTGGTCCACCTCGGCACCATTGAGAAAGTAGGTGATGCAATCGAACATGTGAAGAATTCCATTGCTCGTTATTTTCGTCGATGCTGGATTGGACCCATCTTCTTTCGGCAGAGTCCCTCTGATTCTCAGGAAAGACTGGCAAGGAAGAGTGCCGATATCTTGGTGTTGGACCACTATCCGAACTTCCGATGGTAGTGAGTATGGTCCGATCAGGAACGGCTGGTACGCATAAAGTTCCACCATCGTTATGATGTCCGAAAATGGTTGGCTCTTCGTAGTTTAGAAAATCTTCCATGGTGATCGACCTCGTAGCCGAAACTGCAAAGGATAATCTCGCCAGCATGTGTTAGCTCCTTGGAGACCTGTGACGTACTGATATTAGGTTTTGCACGACACATTCTTTTATAACTTCTGGTCGGCATAAATCTTATTCCCATCTTCTCAAATGCAGGCATAGTGTGATTTCTTCGTTTCGAAAGTTCACCAACTCTCCGTGCTAGTCGCTGGTCACGACAGTCACGACCACTTAGTGTGCTCTCTTCGCGACGACCGGAACGTAAATGATGCTTTGCGGTGACACGACCAGTTTATAACCTGGAGGGACCATAGACGAAAATTTGTGCAGCGTATTGCTCAGCCAGCCATTGAGGTACGTGCCGCTCGCCAAAAATTGCACGTTATTAGCATCACATTGACTGGCAAAATGTTTACGAGTTGCGATGACACGTATGTTTTCCCAGCTTCATAGATGCGTGGTTTGAACCCCAGCAGTTCTCCAATAGTATCAGATTTCATAAAGTCAATATCTTCGTTGCATCTGATAACACTCTTCAGAGTATCGGGATTCCCACGTAGTTCGAATTCTGTGTCGGGGGACACGAAACTTCAATATAACTTGCAATGTCGTATATTTCATAAGAGCCAACGGGAAAAATTACCACCTTTTACCAGGTACAACTTGCAGTTTTTTTCATCAATGTTCGGTATCGCATTGAAGGTTTGAAAAACTACAAGGCCATTGCTCCATTCCCCCTCCAGGCCGAGTGGCAGAAAATGTACCGCACGCAGCTTGGAGCTATGACCCGTTAAGGTCCTTATGGTGTGTAGCCTTTTTGTACAATTATTGGTACGAGCGAACCAGGAAGCGAAGGCACAAATGTCCACAGGTCCACGTGATAGGCAGCTGCTCCGTTTCGTAGTTGTACGTTAGTTTACCATTTCCCAGGTAATCGCGCAGTTCAGTTTTTTCCCATGCAGTGATAACGAAGCCGCTATACCTCCAAGCGAAGCACTGTCCAACTCGAAATTTATCTTCGACGACATTGCCTGCGAAAAATAAACTTGTATTCAAGAATACTTTAGCATGGGATGGCACGCGAATGTGGACTGTGTGTACCTTGGCCAGAGTTATATACCCAAATAGATGCTTCGTGACAACACAAACATGTTGGTACTGTTTCTCATTAACGACAAGAATTTGCGACACGTTTACGACGATCATGTAAATACGGATATGACGCTAACAGATTAAAAAGATATGCGTGCATTGTGCTAGAAAGAGAAATACGGATTTTTGACGATCGTAAAGGATTGATACCTATATAATGGGAGGTACTGGTGTTTTTGATCAGTTCATTGCCAGCCGTTGAGAATGATTTACAGGATATCGAAATTCGTGCAGAGTAGCCTCAAGATGCGTTTTCATAAAGACGACAATGGAGGTTGTCTCATACCAGGAAATGATAAAACTTGTGATATTGGTAAAGAATAATTCGAAACGTTGGCGAACCGAAATATCCAAGGATGCTATTACTAAACATTTCGTCCTCGAAACTGGTAATGACATCATATCGGATCACATAGTATGTTGGGTGAACAAAACGCATTCTTTCGAAACTACCTGTCCGAGCTCGAGGCGAAGATGGAGTGTGTAAAGACAGAGATAGTCAGCGATATGATGGCCATGGATGAGCACGTGACACATGTTTAAAGGCAAATTATCAACGAATAGAATGTAGCATCTGTGCAAAATGAAAAGAATCTGAAAAACCTGGAAGGATATATGACACGTATATTTTATACCTCGATTTACCACCTCGCCACGAAAACAGATATTCAAAATTACAGCAGGGGCATACTAGATGTTTGCAGTGAACGTCTGAGCAAGATCAGAAACATTTTGGCGGAGACTCACGACTAATCCTATAAAAGAGAGCGACAGTGAGAATTCATATAAATGAACAAATTTTAAGCCTATTGCTCGCCGTCTTAGATGTACTCGGGGAGGCTATGGAGCACCCGTAGCTGTGAAGTCCGAAATCGACAATACCGCTAAGCCTTTGAAGAAGCGAAAGCATGATGAAGTACAGTCAGATCAGGACGATGGATCGGATGCGGATTTGCCACACAAGAAGAAAGTACGGAAGAGAACCCTGAAATTTAATGCTTTGGCTCGACGGTACCCACGATCGTACACATCTCGTAATAATGATACGACGTACGGTGTTTACAGGGATAATGATAAATGGTTCCTCGGTGCTGATGAAATATAGTTTCAACCAGGTGGGAGCATCCGAGTTGGCAATTACACGGTACGTGGAACCGCCGGGATATTCGAACTTCTATTTTGCAAGGAGCCCAGGGAGTTTATAGAATCCGACCTGTTGGAATACAAGACTTTGCTCGAACTCCCACATGCGCTTTACCAAAATAACAATCCCGAGACTGGTGTTTATAAGGACAAAGAACAAGAAAAAAAAGCGACATTCTCGCAGAACTCTTCAGCAGCCTAGCACTGAAAAGCGGCGAAGGTCTGAAGAAAATAGACGACGGCAACAAAATCGACTACGTATTCTGGTACGACCCGAACGAGCTGGTGAATAGACTGCAGCTACTGCTTGCTTCGCAAAGTGTTGGAAATTACTGTAACACCAACAAGATAGTTTCAATCATCGAAGAACTTAAGGTGGCGGGCTACATACGATGAGTCAATTGGTCATCGCCAGCTTCAAGGTTCGAGAAGGTGCTGAAACAATGTAATGGAAGGGTGTACTTCAAGTGGTGGTGTTTCCCTGCCCACTTAAATTCCTGGGTCGCCGAGGCGGACATCGAGCGGTGCAAAATAAAATTTATACAAAAGGTATGCTGTGTTTTATTTCAAAAACTGCCCCGCTTTATATATAAGAAATATTTTAAATAAAAATACTCACAATTAAGAGTGAAAAAAAAAACAAACAAATATGACAACTTAAGTAATTTGCATGAATGGTCAATGTCACCATTCAGTACAGGCCGATAGCAGGTGGCATAATCGATACTGTCTATGTGTTGAAAAAAATATAAGCTAACATGGAGGGAGTCGAACTAAAGTAAGTAATTAATGGAACGAAGGTGATGGAGGCTTGTGGACTAAAAACTAATTAGCCAACGAAAACATAGGTGGGGCCGACAGTGGAACACATAAACAAATACGGCTGCCAGCTGGTGGTACATGGGTGATGAAAACATATGAAATATAATTTGGTAGTCGCACGACAGTGAGATGCAAACACTAAAACAAATGACAATAAAATAATCCGGTGCACTGCACCTAGCAAGATGTCTGCCTCCCAACCTGGCAGCCTCCAGTAACATATATAAACAAATGACGAACGAAAAACAAATATCCAGTAACATGTATAAACAAATGACGAAAAAAACAATTATGGCCGCCTCCAGTAACATAAAAAGAGATGATGTAGGAAAAAACAAATATGGTTGTATACGATAGAATGAGTATAGATGGCGGGAGTGGGGGTGAGGGAGTCAGTCGTCTGTTGAACGTGGTGCTGGTTGGATCTCCAGAAATGTAACTTTTGTTTAAATAAATTTTTACATGAGGTTTCATCAATTTTTCGGATTTTTTTTTTTTTTTTTTTTTTTTTTTTAAAGTTTTTAGGGAAAGAATGAGAATTTTAAGGGAAGAAGGGAAATTTTAAGGGAAAAAGGGAAGTTGTCAGGGAAATGGCTGCTGTGGGGAATGTAATTTTTTAATAATTTTAATGATTTATAAATAATTTTTTTATAATTTTTAAAGAATTTTTTGCAATTTTCTGTTTTTTTTTTCATTGCAATCAAGGTTTAAATTTCAAAGGTCAAGGTCAAAGGTCATGTGTCATGGGTAAAAGGTTAATGACATCCAAGATGGCGGTCGGGTGATGTAAAACATGGCGGCTTCTCGGGCTCCGACTCCCCAATCCCTTGGTCGTCAACATACATTTCCCCACTACTGTAATGTTTATTTTAAAGGCAGTGCATGTATGGCCAACGGGCAATTGATGTTAACACAGGTGTGTATATGCACTTTGTTATTAAAATACGAAAACGTTCTTTGTCAGATATAAATACTAATAGCGTTATCTTTGAAAATTGCTTAATAATTTTCAGGCCATATGCTTATGCCTGGTACATAGGCCTAAGTTATAAACATTTATTTAAAAATAAAACCCGTATCATGTAGTAAAGACTACTTAAGTTGGCAACACTGTACCATAACTTGGTTTTGTAAACAAGAGTGTTCTTCATGTTAGTTAGTCTATGACATATTATGTGATATATCAACGTGATATATGGGTCGGCGTGTTCTTTATTATGTTTCTTATGGTTATTGAAATCAGTTGTATTGCTAGTTTCATTGTTAATAAATGTCTTATTAACAAAAATTGACAACACTTACTTCCTGGAATTCGTACAAACGGAGACCCACTTATTGCGGTGTCTAATCTGTACTCGTCCAGCGAGCACAGATGGTCCATCCACAAGACGAACATCAGGAAACTGAGGTAAGGACGGAGGCTCAGACCAAGAAGTTAGCACTATCCTCGCTTCAGGAGTCCCCTGCAAAAAAAAAGTCCAAATTAATCAACATATCAAAATTAATTCCTTAGTAAATAATATTTTATTCATTGTTGCCAAAATAAGTATATGTACTAGCTGTTCAAATATATTAAATTAATAACTATTATTCATGGAAGGTGGTACATCTGAGCCACCATCATAGACTGGTAAAAGTTATCATCATTATTTACATTTTAGAAATTTATTCCGCAGTTCATGGGATGTTTGCAGTTAGAGGCTCGTATTATTTACTTGTGTGCAACTGAAGATATAATGTAATCAATTAGGCGCTATTACGGTTAGATATTGTGCAATAATGATAACTCACGCCGAACATCGCCATCAAAAAATTTATTCAGCTACATTTTACCTTTGGTTAAATCTACAGTGTAGCAAGCAAAGTATTTGTTTTCCGTGATAGATGAGAAAGTTATCCGAACGATGTTTTAGAGTCTGTTTTGGCGCCGGCTGTGGTGCTGTGACATTGATAACTGATGAATTAACCTTTAGTGGCAGAAGTGTTGTGTCAGGGTGGTCTTTAAACTTTGAACCCGAAAATTCTATAAAAACTATAAATAAAAAAAATTAAGGGAACATTTGGGGAAAAACTTCAACCATCCCAATTTTTTTTTTCAGATAGTAAAAAGTTATTAAAAATTAGTATGTATTTTTAAAAATTAAAAAATTATCAAAGACTTAAGTCTAAAGGGTTTATGACTATATTCTTACTTCACAACCTCAAAAAATTTGCAGAACACAATTTTGGTATCGCGGGCAGCAGGCGACTGATACCCCGTCAGTTAATTAATGTTTAATCATCATACACCCTCCCCCTCTCTCTCCTGCACCCTCGCTCCACCCCTCTGCAGCTCCTACCTCTCACTGTTTACCCACGACATTCAACACCCGCCCTCCTCAAACTGCACACTAAGTTCAAGCCCTACCCAGATCTGTAGTAGATAAAGCTTCGCAAAGGGAGGAGTTTGAACTTAATAAAAAATATATTAAATAGGTATATTTGAAAGTTGTTTTCTTTTTTAAATGGTAGGTTAAAATTATGAAGTGCACTCTTCAATCTATAATTTACAATGTTTTGGTAGAAGATTATGTAACTGGTTAAATGAAACTATTTTAGAAAATTATTAATTTCCTATGCAACTTGAAATAAATATACTTCAATTAAAAATCTTACATTTCGTAGAAAGAGAATTGCCCTGCTCGAATTCAAATATATCATTGCGCTCTTACACGTCAAAAATCCAAAAATGTATATTATTTCGTTAGAAAGTTGGTAACTAATTTTCACTGCAGTATCGTCTATGTATTTAGGGTGAGTAGAAAGATAACTACAGTCACCTTGTCCTCACTAAATTTTGTAATATTGTTGGGACATTATTTCTTCCTTTCCGCACTATTGGATATTATTGATGAAATTTTAGAAAAGTAAAATGTCACTAGGTCGATATGGGGAGGGTTTCAACCCCTCAAAACCCTCCCTTAGGTATATACGGCTCTGCTCCTACCGCACCTTTCTTATCGCGATCCATACCCACCACCATTTATTTGCATATGAACCATACCCTCCAACCCTTTCTAACATCCCACACATTACTTCTTTAACATTCATCGTCAGTTGATTAGCAGTACATTTCTCCCTCATATCTCATCCACCTACCCCCTACCCTACACCTTCTGGGAGTCGCGTTAGCGTAGCGACTAAAACACTCGCCTCCTACCAAGACGAGCCACGTTCGATTCCCGGCGGGGTCGCTCCCGGATTTTCGCACTTGGGAATCGTGCCGGATCTCCCGTGTCCCCCACTCTTGCATTCCGGAGCTGCCCCATACTCACCTTACATCGGCTATCAAGACCTCGATGTTCAGAGTAGGCTAAACCTCTCCAATAGTACACCTCCTACGGAAATATTAATCATTACGCATGCGCAAGCCCGTCAGACGGTTCGATACCACTATGCATGTCGCATCTCACATGGAGTGACTGATTAATTCCCTTCGCCCCACCATCCACACATCAAAACAGAAGATTTCATCAGATGTCAAAAAGTTCACGTTAAACTTGTGGTTAAATTAAAGATATCACGAAGGAACGTAATAAAATTCACTTACCACCCGGTAAAAAATCGGTATTTTTTACTGAGAAATTATTTGTAATTTTACAAATGTTTGTAACAGTAAAAAAAAAATGACTGCGTAAAATTGCTAGTTTGAAAAACTGCAAGAGTCGTATTTGTAATGGACCTTAAGAAATGTTTGTACTATAGTGACCCGTATCTACGAGCTCAAGCAAATTGGCGGACACTCAACAACGTAAAACCATATTTTGCTGTTTGTGCAAGAACTAGGGGTGAAGTATAGTGTAGTTGCATGCAAAACCAAGTCTATTGCAAGTTTGAATAACGTAAAACACTGAACACAGCTCAAGTAATCATAATAAAACGAGTGCAGTTTTAATAACACGTGACTCTATTACTCATTAACTGTTAATGTTATGTTTCATATGTACAGAGAAACCTTAAAATAAAATAAATGCGTTCTTCAGAACTGAATAACTTTGCTGTTAGTTTGTAGGTATTTACTGCTATATTTAGTACAAAAATAACTGCACGAAAGTCAAGGTAGTCTTGTGGTTAGGAGCGTGGGATAACGACGCAAAGGAGATGGGTTCATATCCCTGTGCTGGCAAGGTGTGACCTTTTTTTTCGTGAATTATATTTTTTAATTGGTTTCATATTCTCCGTTATTAATTTATCCCACTTCATTTCCAGAAGAAAAAATAATCTTATGTTCCCTTCACAATAATGTAGACTAAGTTGTAATACAAGCCTATCATTTGGAGTTTGCAAATATACGTTTCGCAGGTTTTACAAGATAACTGTTTGTAGTTCTACAAAGGATTTTCTTAACAGCTGTGTTTCCAGTGTACCGCATATTTATTTAAATCAGCAATTTAAAATAAAAACCTTCAACCATCAGACTTTTAAAAGTCTCCCTTTTCCACTACTTGTGAAATCGCACACAGAGTATACCATATCCCTGTTATGTATTTGTTTCTAGATTATGTCCTTGAACCCCACTCTCTCAGAAGTTTCATCACCTTAAAAGTGTTATAAAGAGTTGGGTCGTTTACTGCCACATTTTGTATGGGAATGTGTACCACGAGAAGCCGATAGCTCAATTAGCGTTAGTAAGTAATAAAATTTGAAGCATGACCCCGGCGCTGGACGAGAATTTATGCTCCCTTAGCTCCTTTAGTTTGAAGAGGGGGAGGGGTGGCAAGCCCTTAGGGGCCGTCTTGAGACATTTTTGCTTCTTTTGCAAATCTAATTACATGCTGCATCGAAAATAGAGAAAAGCCTACAACCAAAAAGTAAAGATGAAAGTATCATAAATACACTATAACAACTCATTAAAGGTTGTATAATATACAATATATCAACGCCTCTTGGCGAAGAAAAGCAATTGGGGTGTCCATTTACTCTCATTCTGGTGGATGACCTTTACTTAATTTAGTTAGGGGCGCTGCAAATCCTGCTTCCCCCTCTCTTACTCTACATCCTAGATGTTTCGCCGCTGCCCAAGAAGACACTCGTTCTCCATATCAGCCTTGCAGCGCAGTGTTTTGAAATGGGGATGCTCAACTGTAAAAGTGCTTTGCCAAACGTGTACCCAAGGGTTTCTCCCTCAGGCAGAGAGGAGAACAAGTTGTTAAAAAGCTAACTAATTTAAGTATATTTTTCATGTTACGTCGTCGATGTTGACATCAAACAGAATACAGGGATCTATCCAAGCAGTGACGAATTTAGAGACTCATTAAGTAGGTGTAATCCACATGAGGGGAGGAGCATTGTACACTACGTAGAAATCACATGAACGCCAGTAAGCATTAAGTTTTATTGCTATATATGTATAAATTTCAGTATTTAGTGAATAGGCTATATATGTTTTAAACTACATGTTACTATGCTGTGCGTATGTATAAATACTGCATTATTAACAACGTACTGTACTTCGATTTTAAGAATAATCTCATTTTATCTAGTATAAAATCCAGCTCCAGGGGAAGGGTTCAAGGCTCTCCCCCCCCCCCCCCCCCATCTCCGTTCCACCCACGGCCAACAACTTTTTTATCCACAAGGAACACCCAAAAATGTTGTTAACGTTCAGTTAGATTTATTTTTTATTGTTTAATGTAGTGCCACAGACGCATTACTGTTTACTTCCGTCGACCGGATTAATTTTCGATATTACTGAGTGGTGTCGTGTCTGTGTCAACTGTAGCCGCAGTTTTGTACGTGTAAATAAATTAGGAAATCACATATATATATATATATATATAGTGATGAAAAGTTAAATATGCACCAAAGTACGTACCTGTATATACTCAGAGAGTGTAACAATAATAGCAGTGGTAGGAGAAGTTTGTATGCATTTCCAACCGCTCAGAATGTTCTCATCCAAGCTGAGGCGCTAACCTAAGAATACAATACGAAACATGAACATCCCTCTGCGGAAGACAGGTGATCTTTGCAAGGGAGGTTTGAACCAGTCACGGCTTCAAAGCAAATGAGAAACCGCGAACTACGGCACGGTGGCGGTTTAGAAGGCACAAGAGGGAGTTGATGGTATTGACCTGGCCAGTAGGACAACAACGGCCCGTGTATCCAAGGAAATGTGGAAAGTATTTAGAGCTGGCAACTACAGAGATGAAACAAGACTTTTTTTTTCAGGAAAGGAAGGGCCATGGGAGGGTAGTCCTCAACCGCTCGTCAAGCCACAGCGAATGAGTAAGTGTGTATTAATTATTCACAAGGCGAGGTGGTGACCACAAAGAAATTCCCGTCAGAGGAGTCGTAGGGCCTGACACGCGCCATATACCTCTTTTATAGTCCTTAACAAATATTTAAAAAAAGAAAAAATCGAGTGGGGAGTGAACCCAGGGCGAGGCCACACACGCCGAGTGAAGAGCTTTCCAGCTCATCTGGGAGCCGTAAGGGCCCGTCATCCCCAGACATGACATGAAGTGAGGTCCTAGGATGGAGCGGCGCTGGAATGCAAGGGCGGGGAAACGGGAGTATCCCGAGAAAGCCCGCCGGCAAGCGCCACCGTTGAGCACGATTACCACATGCGAAAATCCGGGAGTGAGCCCGCCGGGGATCGAACCCGAATCGCCGTGGTGGGAGGCGAGCGCCCTAGCCACAGCGCCACCGCTGTCCCACAAAGACAAGTATACACACGAGCAGTACTATAGATACGCCTACTGTGTTGTCGAAACGGCGCCGTGGTCGCTGGAATAGTTGCCAGCCACGACGTTAGACCGCGAGTACAGAAGAGCACAGAACAGGGAAGATACACAATCTCAGCGCTTTGATCGCGGCCAGGTCGTTGGGGTCATGCGTATGGAGCACTCCATCCCTCAGACGTCGTGCAGGCACTGGCATCTCCACAGGCAACGGTGCTAAGAGTGCAAAGGCTGTTCACAATAAAGTGGGCACTTCTGAAATCAACCTTAGGAAAAAGTCACTGCTCCTGCCTGCATATTTTTTAACGGATGCACTGAGTGACATGCACCCCGTAAAGTTGGTAATGAAGGATGGAAACTAGTTCCACATATTAACGTCGAATTAAAACTGTTAGGTAACCATTTGTGATAACTGAATTTTTTTTTCACTCCCCGTTTTTTTTAATGCATCGAAGTGCAAAAATGAGCATATTTGAAAAATATTTACTTTGCTAATAACTTTACAATTTCACTTGACCGACGCATGAAGTGATGAAACCCGTGGCAATGTTGATTCTACATAAGGCGGAAGACTACACAACATGCATACGAGTAGATCTTAAGCAGCGATTTAAAAAATTCTCATTTTACCGTGAACAGCCTATACTATGTGTTCATGGATCCAGGTAAAACCTCCGCGCGCCGTCAAGGACAACTACCGTGGCGTACGACGTGTCGATGGCAGGGATCGCCGTCCGTCGGCTATCTCTGTTGACAACAGTGGACAGTGTCGCAGATCTCTCGCCAGTTCAACGCTGGACCACGACGTTCTGTGAGCAGCCGTGGCATCCAGGACCATCTACCCATTATGGGGTATATAAGCCGTCGTTCCACTTGGATACCTCTGCTCGCCTCATGTCACACGGCGCACTGCCATTGGACCTTCGACGCACGAGAAAAAAAATCGTTTGGACGAGGGACGAGTCGAGGTACACGTTGGTACACGCCAATTGCATCGCCTAGCACATGAAGAGATGGATTCCTTGTTTCAGCACGCCAAGGTTCAGGCCGATGGTGGGGGTATCCTCGTATGGGGTCTGTTTACGTGAGATGAACTGGGTCTCCCATGCATTGGTCATTGTCTTCATCAGTGAACGATACAAGGACCTGCTGGCAGATCACTTCTGCACTTACAGCACCCTGCAGGAGACAATGCACCAGCTTACCGCTACCGAACTGTTGCTCAGTAGTTGGATGAACACTCCAAGGACTTGAGATTGCTTGCCTGGCCCATGAGGTCAGCAGATCCTACCTGTCGCACACATCTGTGATGCTGTCGAGAGGTATGTGCATGCTGTGGGTCCTGCTACGACTGATCTCCGCATCATCGCCGTCATCAGGGCGGAAGGGATGCTGCACGCTACTAATTCAACTGATCATGTATATGTGTGTTTGTGCCGGGTGCTTCAGAACAACACTGACAAACTCCGACAGGTTATTCCTTAAGAAAAAATAAGATTAAAATACCTGTATAAATTGTTTCTAAGTTAATTATTAAGAAAGTTATGAGACCCCAAAAAAAACTCATTAAAAAAATTTTTTTAAGTACCTGCTGTAAAGTAAGAAATTGCAGAATTTTGTTTTGGAGAACGAATATCTTACAGCTCTGAAAACATGTTTGGCAATACCACTCCCCTTCCATGGTGAAAATAGGGCTTGGACTCTTATTTTTAGATAAAACTTTGTAATCCTAAGATGTACGCGAAGACAATTAATGAATCAGCGAGTGTAAGTCAACAAAAAAGGCCCCCTGTAAGAACACTGTAAGTTGAACGATTTTCGAGAAATCCAAACCTAACTCTCCAAACAGAATGTCTGTTGCCTGCCAGGTAAGCAACACACAATCCGCAAGAAAGCATTTTAGAAAAGGATTTTGTGGGGGTGCACAATTTGTGGGGGTGCACAATTTGTTCCCTTAATCACTTTACTGAGGGAAAAGTGTACATATATTTTCGTGAGAGTTTGTCGGTGATATTCAGAAACACTACATGTATGTGTACATTAGTACATTAGAGCATAACTGCGTGCACAAACATACTACACACAGTGTGAAATAGAATAAAAAAGGGAGGGAAGAGAGAGAGAAAGAGAGACTGGTATAAGATTTAAAATGAACGTGGTTACTGTTACTTAAAGACTGAGACTTGTGTCTCCCTGCCCATCCCCTGCCCCCCTCCCTCTAGGCCCACTCAAAAAAGGAAGTGTGCACCTATGTACAGGATATAAAATAAAATACATTAGTGTTTCAGGCGGTCGTAACATAACTCTTGTAATTTGAAGAACGTAATCAAGCAGATGATTATGGCTCGTGTTGACCAGGGCGGTAGAGTGGGTGCAAGGAAAGGTGAAGATAATTCCGCTGTTCTTTTACCTCCTCACCGGCGTGTATCAGCAGGTTAAGAGAACTCTGGTACTTTAAAACTGAGTCACACCTTACAATTAGCGTAGGCATGATGTGCGACTGTTCAGCACTACTGTAGTCCCCTGAGTACCTCCGCACAATGCCGCCACGCCCGCACTTGCTGACTGAAAGTACTCACGACTTGTCTTACATAGCATCCCAGAGGCTCTCTAGATGCCTCTCCCCCTACCACTGCTCCAGCCATTTCCTCACATAGCGGTACTTCCAGGTACTGAACTGATGAGAGGATACTTTCACCGCCTTGCAGCCATACAAGGCCAGGCTCCTGCGAAGTCGGTGCCGAGTGTTTAACAAAAGCCCGCGCTGCGTCCAAGGTCACCAGAAGTTGGTATGGCAGGCAGTTAACGACCGATTGGAACCCGTTAGGTACGCGCAACACTTACGATAAGAAAATTCGTTACAAATGTTAATGAAACTTACTTTCAAAAAGTGTATTGTAACGAGTTGCATGGAGCCTATCCGAGTTCGTGGGGGATGGAAATCTTGATAAAATTAAAATAACTAGATTTAATTTATTTAATTTATAATGCTATAAAATACACACAGCTACTATTTACAGCATTAAAATACCTATATCTAATATTAACACTTATTGTTCACATCATTGAACGCATTACTTAAAGCCCATCTGTAAAGTCAGTATCACTATATGTATAGCCTACTAGCTACAGCCACTTAATCCTCACTTATTATTAGAGAGACGGAAATTTGGCGGATTCATTCAGCAACATGTTAGACTCCACTATTCTTTGTACATTCGAGCCTCGATGGTAGTTCATTGGCTGTTACTCCAGTTTAACACCAGACCAGACACCACGAGACTCGGTCAATTTTCCCCTTGCAAGTTCGTTATTGGCTTGAAGTCGTCAGGGGCGTCATTTACAAACTGTGGCCCAACAAAAGGAGACACTCGAATCTGCATGTGGTCGAACTTATTCTGGACCGAATTCGCGTCTCTACATAGTATTTACACGTATACGATCCATATGCCCCTTACCATAGAGTAAAATAATTCCAGACATGTGCCAGTCACTCATGAAGTGCCACTATCCGAGCCGATCAGTGTGTCACACTCTACTGTACCGGCCGGCGCCCGCACACAGACTACTCACAGACTGCTCAATGTGTTGCCCGAAATTCTGGTGGCGCCACACGCTCCCGGCATGCCGCTAACAGCCGTACAACATTCCAGATTGACACGCGCCGCGGGCTGAGCCAGTTCCGACAGTCTTATTGCGACACGTGGACATCTTATAGTCTATTCGCGGTTTTTTTTTTTTTTTTTAGGTGAATACGTCTTTAAATTTGCAACCATAGTGGGAGGCAGTCTAGAAAATCCGATGATAACAAAATCGAGGGATACAGTTTGGCATTGCAGCTCCGAATCTATCGTCTACATTCAAAATTCAATTACACCACTCGATTGCCAAAGGATCAAAGAATATGTTACGTTGGGCGAGGACTGCGAAGCATAGAGAATACAGTAAATTAATACAGAGCAACAGCTGAGCAAACAAGAGTAAACGTGCTTTCGGAAAGAGCATGCTCTTTCGTATAGGGTATTCACGGTAAATAGAACACATTTAAAAGTCCTGCTTAAAATCTACTTCTATGCACGTTGTGTATTCTTCCGCCATGTAAGATTAACATTGTCGTTGTCTTAATCACTTTATTCATGCATCGGTCGAATGAAACTGTGAAATTCTTTGAAAAGTAAATATCTAACATATCTGCGATAGAAATTATTTAAGTTATCAGAAGTGGTTACCGAACACTTTTTATTCGTCGTTAAGATACGGAACTACTTCTCATCCATCTTTAGCAACTTCACTGGGCGCGTATCACTCAGGGCGCCCGTTCAAATGTATGCAGGTGTTGACAATGACTTTTTCTAATGTTGATTTCAAAAGTGCTCACTTTATCGTGAACAGCCTTTAGTAACGTTTGGGACGTCGCGCCGCCCCGGAAGTTGCATCCAAACAAACGACGCGGTGGCGTGTGGCAACTGTTGATTGCTTCCAGCCGTTAAACACGTCCTTCGTGTTGACAACGCACACGCAGCTGCCATACTTACAGTTTGGCTTTCTGTGCGGGCGAAGTCCTCAGCCAGACTATTTTCTTGCCTGTGTAAAGCAACTGCCTATGGAGCACTGTACACGACTATACAACGTAAAGAACTCATAATAAAGTAGTATAGACACCAGAAAAATATTCAGAAAAGTACGATTTATGCTGTGTATGAAAGAAGCATGTATGAATTTTGCAACATTATAGAATATTTTAATAAAATATACCATTTATGGTATTTTCCACCGCTGTGTTACGTGAATCTTACTCCAGAGTGCGGTAATTATACCTTGCGTATAAAGAGCCATGTTGGACAGCTTGTATGACTAGAAAACAAAAATTAATTTTAAGGTAGAAAATATATACAGCGTGCATACGAAACATGTGTACAAAATCGGGCACGTGATTCGTGACCACAACAGGGGAAGATTGATACAGGACACCCATAGTCCATCTCAAATATTAAGGGCTGTAGCAGCCCCTAAAGGCGGCGGGTGACAAGGATATTACGTGGGATATTAGGCAAAGTACTTATGTTAGAATAACACAAATTGGTATACGGTGCAAGTAAACCAAGATCTTGGATACATGGTAGGTATGGTCCGTCGTACATTTCCCCATCATGTAAATAATAGGGGTTGCACCCTTTGATTGCATGCAACACGTACACCGTAACGTTAGATTGATTGTGGATACCATAAGATGAAGCAGGACGACGTAAGTAGCAAATAAACCTGCTTATTGCAAACCCACCGTTTCCGGTTAAATCGCAAACGAACCGTACAGGGGTAGCAATTACATAGCCTAGTGAGAAGGTAACTCGTCTAGCACCTGGAGAAAGTCAGCGGGGATTCCCCACCGAATGCGTGAAGAGAGAGTGGTGGCACGTAACAGAGAGGTCTTGAGAGAGTCCATGAGGGTGATTGAGGTATGGAGCTGCGCCGGAATGAAAGGGCGGGGCAAACGGGAGAACCCCGAGAAAACACGCCGACCAGTGACTTCTCCCAGAACGATACCCACATGCGAACGTCCGGAGGTGACCCGGCCGGGAATTTAACCCGGTCCACACGTCGTATAGTAATTTTCCCATCCATGTATGGGATTTTTCACTACCATGTATGTGAATTTTACTCCTCAGTGCTGCAATTTTACCTTACACGTAAGGAAAATCATGTTTCCCACACAAGTTTGCGAATATTACCTTACACTTGTCAGGTAATTTTACCATTATTTTTTACAGTGTAGCATGCTAACATATCTCCCAAATATATACTGTATTGTTGCGAAACAGGGTTGACGTAACTCTTACACATAACCGCCTTTACTTATCACATACACCTAGCCAATAACGCCATTTTTACGTCTTTACTATTGTTTTAATAGAACTACAAATGATCAATTTGCTTTGATGCATTTTGCAGCCATATGTACGCGCGTACCAATTTCGAACTTCCCCTCCAGCCTTCTTGTAGTTGTTGGATGAAAAGAGGCGTTCGACGGGGTACGTCGCAGTTGTCACGTTCCGCCATGTGCCATGGGAAATATCACCTGTCGGTGCATCTTCTCCAGCGGCAGATCCGGGTGGAAAATATCTTCCTGGTAACGTCAGGAAACCATGCTCATAGACCTACTCAGTTTTCAACTATCGGTTGTCCTGTGGGTCATTTTAAGAGGCCATTTCCCATTGCTGCACCCAAGATGGAAATCAGGAATCTGATCGTCACAGCATCTATGTAGCGCAAATTTCAGAACAAGGAAGGTTCTGTTCACGGGTCGCTGAGTCATTCACCGCACCGCAGCAGTTCGGGAAATTCGATCTCATCATGAACAAGTGCGGCATCTCCTTCCATTCCCCTTCACTGTTGGGCACCTGGCAAAAAATAATTGAACTGTTGCCTGTTTGTTTAAAACATCAGTAAGAGGTTTTTTTTTTCGGTCCCAAGTCTTCCGTCAGCAGCCGACGAAACCTAATAATCAAAACCATTTGGAAACTGTGTGCGAAAAAAAGTCTCCAAATGACGTGGAAACACTATGCCAGGCCATTCTACACCATGAAATATTTTATTGAATTCAACCGATTGAATTAAACCTACTCAATGCAGATAGCGTTCAAGCGCACTTCGATGGATTGAATTCAGTGGAAATGGAATTATTATTTCAAAGTTATGAAAGACTTTTCACACATACAGTTGTATTCGAAAATCATTAAAGTTTCAACTTAAACATTCTTCTCAAATATTTAAGTTTTAAAGAAATACATAATTAAGTTCAGTAACTCAAAAAAACTCTACAGGTATATATGGAATGTAGACTCCAAGGTAGTGGCTGGTGGCTGTGGCTCCGTGGCTCTGCCGCCATCTTGGATTCCATCATCCATCTTGAATGATATCACAGCCGCCATACTGGATCTGGGTGACCTTGAACTTAACCTCTGTCGGCCAATTTGTTTCCGTCCACTATTTTGTTTTTGCTTTTCAAGCTCTATCTCTCTGTCTTGTATTTTCACTCTCTATCATTCCATCTTGTCTCTCTCATTCCATCTCTTTCTCTCATGTTGCCTTCTTCTCCCGCCGTCTATATAGTTCCTTCATCGCCTGCTAGGGACACTGGTGTCGCTCTCGTTCGGCAACCATGTTGGTTCTAGAGTTGGCCTCTAGGGGCGCTGCTTTTATTTATTTCGCAGAACACAAAATATCGTCAGGAGAGCAGGATCGTACTGCCGAGCCCTGGATCAGCATGCAGACGCCTTAGACCACTCTGCTATCGGGATGTGTACTGGTACAAGTGCTCGAAAGAAGTAAATATATAATATCATGTGTATGGGGGGGGGGGGGAGCTATATTTAGAAAACTTACTGATATTAATTGAATAAGTGAAAGCCAGTTCAACCTTTCAGCCACTATCCCCTCATAACATAAAACGTTTGTAAGCTTACCAAAACATAACAATTAGACAGTCTCACTTGATTGACGCGTGAATTAAGTGATCGGAACCGTCCGAATGATACAAATTGCTACAAAAATAGATATTCAGTATGTATTCAAAATTTGCTCATTGTATTGCGAAGAGCCTATAAATCGGGACACCCGAATTTAGCGAAAATGTTTCCGCACATGCTATATTTTAATACCCTACGGGCAAACCAACTGTTTTTTTTTTTTTTTTTTTGCTTATTGGCGGCGTGTCTCTGTGAGAAGACACTTTATTACTCGAATGGCAAAATAAAAATTTGGTAACTCCGATACTGTACATCTGCGATTTGCTGGCAGACATCTAAGACGCGTAACACCTAGATCATCCAATCACTAGAGTGTATCTGAGCTAAAGTGTTATGAAATACAACTGGCCATTAAATTTTTTCGAGAAATTAGGGTGTCCCTTCTTATAAATAACTAGCCAGTTTCACTTTTCTTCATCTACTATGTGTGGCGGCATTACGGCCAGTCACTTCCAGTCCGCAGTCTGTAAACTGTTCATAGGCCCCTATCGATAATGAGCGTAACGTAAATAACTTTATAGTAACAACTCTGCGCCAAAATTTTACTATAAAAACAAATGTAGTTGTATCCAGTCAAGTCCTGAGTTGTTGTTTAGGACTATCTAAGTATTTTACGTGCTACTACATAATTTATACGGAATCGGATTTATTCGTGCGGTGCCACTTGAAAATCCAACCTCTGTGATACACCTTTGTGTTTTGATTTTAATGTGCGAAGAACTTGAAAACACGCTCTGAAGATCCCACAATTTTACCACGGTCGTCAGCTGGCATTCAACCATGAATTTGACAACTATGAAATGAACACTTAAAAGTCGAAGATGCATTTGAAATTCCGACTGCTTTCCGCTGCAATATGAAACAGTAAAACTATGTTGTGTCGAGGAAGGAAGAATTAATCTTGTTTGCTGTACACTTCTCTACTAGCCTACTTCTGTTTCTTTTACATGTGGTTTGTTGTTTACGTTCTTCACGGTAAAGTCAGCACTTTTTAAGACCGTGCTTAAAAGTTCCTTGCAGCTTATTTGTAGCCTGTCGCCAAATGGTTAATATAAAAATTACCATATGACTAATGACTACAGTGTATTTAGACCTTTCAAAAGTTAAAGTCTGATTCCACAATAAATTTTTTTGTTACTATGTCTGGATGGCCTTAAAAAGCATGAATGTGTCTTGTTTCCTAGTTCTGTACTCTAGTAATGCAGGAAAAGTTTTGAACAGCGACTGATGCATTATAGTTGTTCTGTCCTCTATTTTGTTAGCCACGAATGTTTGTAATGTTGAAAAGGACTTTTAATTTTCTCTACCCTCTCTCCGTCTCTTGTTTCTATCGCTTTCACGAACTGGATGTGGGGAGGGCAACCATAAATCACCCACGTAGTTTAGTGTGAGGGGAGCAAACCCACATGACTGACGCCGAACTACAACCGCATCACTTCCCACCCTAACCCCTCACTTTGACCATAGTGAGCACAAAGCCACTGGCCGCGCGTGTTCCAATTGAAACTATTTGTTTACAAAATAGTCACCACGTCACCCATTTTGTCTACAAAATCTATTACAAATTTTTGTAATTTGAGTTTGCGTTTTGTCAGCTTCGAAGTTGACAAATTACAAAATACAAATTGCCAAAACGTCGCCATGTTAATTTTACCTTTTTGAAACGTGCAAATAAACACATGTAAAGGCGGTTCAAGATAAAGTGAGTACTTTTGAAATCAACTTTAGAAAAAAGTCACTGCCCCTGCCTGCATATATTTTAACGGGCACACTGAGTGACATGCGCGCAGTAAAGTTGATAACGATGGATGGAAAGTAGTTACATATCTTAACGTTGAATAAAAAGTGTTTAGTAATCTTTCGTGATAACTTAAATTATTACTTTCACTTCTGCTCTTTTTTAATTGCATCTAACTGTAAAAATGACCAGATCTGTAACATATTTGCTTTTCTAATAATTCCACCGTTTCACCTGACCGACGCATGAATAAAGTGATGAGGCCCATGACAATGTTAATCTTGCATAAGACGGAAGAATACATAACATTCATACAAGTAGATCTTCAGCAGGGCTTCCAAAAGTGCTCATTTCACCGTTAATAGCCTATATGCGAGGTTATTGGAATGAAGAAATGTGTGTTATATTCACAAACATTATTTCTATTTCACAAAACAAGTTGCAAGAATACTTTTGAAATAGGTAGTTTCTCATGAAACTAATTTTAAGTAACAATTTCACTTCATATTTAATTTTCTTACTATCTTTAAATTTTTTATGGCCCTCTAACAACTTTCGGGAATAAATACCTAATTAATACATTATATTTAACACAGCATTAATAACTAACTAATACAAATATTTAATAAACCATTAATAATTAGTAAATAAACTAATTAATAAGATTTCATGGACTTTAAATTTCGCAATCATGATAGCATCAAAATAACAGCAGGATGAAGTGGTGTTCCAACTAAAGCTTACAAAATTCCAAGTACAAATTACAAAAAACCAAACTCGAAATGCGTGAGAGCGTGGCCACAGAGTAATTGAGACTGCAGAGGTGCGAGCTCCAGCCGTACACGTCGGCTGGCAGCAACTTGCTATACTGCCGCACGCCAATCAGCGCCTGATAACTTGCTCACCAGCCGGCAACGCAGTAGCCAATCAGACACAAGGTGTCCGCTCCAGAGCTACACGCAGCCACTCAGCAAGTGAGTACGCATGCATCAAAGAAAACGCGACGCCAATACGTCTCTGCGAACTTCCTTACTTCGTGGTTCCATTAAACTCCACACAAGTGGAGGTTCGGAAACGTGGGCAGAATAATTTTTATTTAATTTACCAAAAAAAAAAAAAAAGCTTATAGTGTTATAATACAGAATCGTGTATGAAATACATACAACAAACCACAGACAACATACAGGTAACATTGCCAAATAATGAGAAATTCTTTTATAAATACAAAATTTTTTTTCAGCGTCTGAAATTAATAACACATAGAAATATTTGTTTTATACTCGCTCTCCGACTCGGTTTTAGAACTACGATGGATGAATCGGAGATCACGAATCGTAAAGTTCCATTGGCCCAACATCATGCTCAGTGGGACGTCGATCGAACCTAGAACCTGTGGCTTCGGACCAATGTCACTAGATCTCAGTCATATATTTAGTTAGTGTCCAATTCAACAGTTTTAAAATAACTTTTTTTTTTTTTTGGCAGAGGTTGGGAGGAAATTTGGTTTATCAGAAATACTTTCAGCTCGAGGGGTAACCATTGAAATACCTTCCCCGAGTCCTCTGAGGTGAGGTGGTTCGACTTCCATACGAGAACATGTTTAGATGCCGGAGTGTGAGTCATTCCCTAATCGTATCTCGAGGGAGGCGTCGCCTCGGTAGCAAGTACATCAGGAGCGAGAGAAGTGGTCACGCGAGAAAATACACCCTTCAGTTTTTGTTTGTCCACGCGTGACGGAGCTGGATATCGATCAAACTGGGACGCACGCACTCAACAACACCACCCACCGCCGTCGGTTACTTGGGGCATAACTGTTAATGTCTTCCTTACTTGAAGTCCCCGGTTCGATTTTGATTCTAGGCCCCGGCGCAGAGCCGGAAATTATTCGGAACTGGATTCGCATCGCGAAGGATGTGGTGGCAATGCTGTGATGTGTTTTTTTTTTTCCGGTAGGTTTAACCTCTTTGAGGTTTCTTCACACTTTTTGAATCAAACATTTGAGAAATCCCCACATGTATGACGTGTTTAATTATTTTCAAAATATGCCACGCATCACAAGCGTTTTATAACTCTGTTAACATAAAAGTATCTTATTTTTTTGTTAAATTGTTGTTTTAGCTATATTTTATTTATATATGATAATATTTCATTTATAGAAAATTTTGATAAAATCAGTAAGAACACATCTGCGTTGGTAGCGCCTACTAAGAAATAGTTCTAGTGCACAATATTACGAGGGCTGATTCAGAAGTCATGGCAACTATTGTTTATGTCCCGAAAATGACCCAACACAGAAAATGTACTATGTACAGTTGAAAGTGTACAAGTGCGTTTTAAAGGTAACCACATTGAGTATGGAAGCAGAAATGTCCGGCGAGGGTCCAAGATAAACATTACTGCTTGAAATCACCGTTTAATTGATATATTCTCGTACAACCTTTATACGCTCAATTGTACGGGTACGTATCGTACGTGTACGAGCTGTTTAACGTCCTTCGAAGTAGTCTCCGAGGTTGTCCACGGTTCGTTGCCAGCGATGAAGCAGACATCGTTACAGCATTTCGACGAGAGGTGGCGCACATTGACGTATCTCGTGCAGCCAATTGTATTTCCCGTCTGCCTCATCGCTTGATATAAATTATTATTATTTTTTTTTATTTTCACGAAATTTTTCTCCGCCTTTTCAAAGCTTCCCCACTATCACTCGTCCAGAACCTAGAGAACGCTCTCTGATTGATCGATTGGTGATTAAAAGTTCAATGTATTCCAACGCTTTACTACACCCACCACCAACACCAACCACCAACCGCGAGTTAAAATTATTATGGAACCTAAAACCAACCATCAACACCAACCACCTATTGTGCCTGGGGCTTTACACGGGATGTAAACCAATGAATTAGACTACAAGGGTCACTTTGTAACTTTCTGCTTTACTTTCAGGAACCTGAGCAGGAAAACCCAAAGAAAGGAAATTTTAAATAATTCTCACAAATTTTTCCCACTTAGAATATATTAAATAAGATAAAAGTAAATGTGGTGGCTGTATATATATATATATATATATATATATATATATATATATATATATATATATATATATATCTCCTGATGAGGATGACCGACAACAGGCTGACCAAGAAGATCTGGAATCCGACATGCTTAACGAGAAACAGCTGGATGAAGGAAGTTAGAGAGGACTGGAAGGCAATTGGCATTATGGATAAAAATGCCCAGACAATAGTACAAGATAGAATCGGGTACAAGAACATAGTGGAAGGTCACAAATGGACTGACACCAGGATCAAGTTACAACTCACAAAAGCACAGAGAAACAGGAGGAGTGAAAGAATGAAGAGGTATTGGGAAGAACGAAGGTGCGCTGAACAAGACACTCGTGATCCTAATGGGTCATTACGAACTAGAATTATATATATATATATATATTCGTTTCCTGGGAAAGACGTACTCCTAGTTCATTTATGTATAGAGATACGCGTATACGCCCAAAAATTGATTCATCAGGGAGTCGCCTGGTTGAGAATTCAGCACACGGAAATACATGTTAACAAAATTCGGTTTTTGGCGTTCCTGTTATATATATATATATATATATAGACATACACCACCAGGGACTTTTTCAGTAGAAAAATACGTGCTCCTTTGCTATCGAACCCCTTTGTAACATTAATGTTGCCTGGAAATACCAGTACATTTTATAATTAAATTTTAAAAAACACTGAAAAACAAATTGTTATATTTGCTTCGATACAGAGCTTGAAAGTATAATTTCTTACACTTAGGTATTTGTTTCAAGTTCACATATTCAAAATAGGCTTCATAAAACCGAATTTCTTTAACATGTTATTCCCTATACCAACTTCTCAACTAGGCGACAGCCTTAAGCCCACAAGGCATCAGGTACTCCTTTGAGGCTGTCCGTCAGCTCCCTGCTCGACAGATAGCGCGTGAGCGTGGCGCATATCCAGCAGTCGTGTTCTTTCTCCCCTAGCCATCACAGTGCGGAATGCAGATCAGATCTAATGGAGAGGGGGCAGGGAACAGGGAGGGTTCGTGTTTTCCGCGCTGCTACTGCGTGGCCGCCGGAAGCCTTGTTCAAGAGCATAACCACGCCGACAGGAAGTTCTGTCCCCAGTCAGTAACACTGGGTGAGTGCATGTACCACTGTAGCGCGCTTAGTTCACGGATGTTGGCCCTCTACGTCCACCCTGTGCGTGGTCTTCTGCAGGCAGGTGTCGCCCCATGGTAGAAGGGGGGCACGTCGTTTTGCCTAATGGCGTTTTCCCTGACGTTAGGCAAAACGCCTATAAGTTATAGGCTGTTAGGCAAAACGCCTTTAAGTGAAATGCAGTTTTCATATTTAGGCAGAACGCCGTTAGGCAAAACGCTGTTAAAGGAAATACATTAGGGAAAACGCCGTTTTTTCATTAAAGTAACATTTTAGGCAAAACGTAGTTAGGTAAAACGAGGCAAATCACCCTTAGGATATTCGCCTTTAGGGGATTTGCCGTTAGGAAATTCGCCGTTAGGCTATTCGTCTTTAGGTAAAACGCCGTTAGGCAAAACGCCGTAAGGCAAAACGCCTGGTATAGGCTATTCACGATAAAGTGAGCACTTTTTAAGGCCCTTCCAACATACATTAACCATTAATAAATATATTATATTGCAACCTCAGATGTTACCTTTTGAGGGTGGTGGAATGTTTACACTGTGCTTATTAGTCACATAGCAATGTTCACATTAAAAAGTGATGCAAAGATAGAAATTGGCTGAAGGAAAAAATTTTGCAGGGCCTTAAAAAGTGCACACTTTACCGTGAACAGCCTTTACCCGGATGTCACCCGATCATAGCACGCGGGTGTTAGGTCCGCATTGAAAACCCAAAAGGAATGGGGGAAAATATCAGCGTCTCGGACCTTGTAGCCGTTGAGATTGAAACGTTTGTATCGCCAGGATAGTATATGCAATTTTTATGTCGTATTATAGCGAATACAAAAAAAGTTTTATAAAGGATTTTAATGTTTAGATTTTACTTAAACGCAAACCGTCTACACGTGAAGTAAAGCTGGGCTCACAGCCATCCGTCGCATCCGTCAGTCGCCCGTCCGTCCGGCGACATTCAACCAATCGCAGTGCAACTTTTCTTTGTATCCGTCCATCCGTCAAATATTTCCCAAACTTTAACTTTCGACGGACGGATCGGTCACCGCCTACTGACAACATTCCGTACGTATGAATACGCACTTTCAAATGAAATGCAAGTCGGTGGATAATTTTTTTTTGGTTATCTTTCGTGGAAGATGAAGACATTTTAAATTAAAACAGTAATTCAGTAGAAATTCTTATAATGTAAAAAAATCATTTCCCTTAAATGTTTCTTTCTTAAAATATATTTCTAACCAAAATATACTTCCAAATAAAGAAAGACCGCGATGTTAAGTTGTCACACTGAAATTCTGAAGTATAGAAGGATTGACGGACGGCGGATTGCTGTGAATCGCTTTCAACTGGCGGACGAAAAAAACAGACGGATAACTGACTGACGGATGCCAACTGACGGGTGCGACGGATAGTTTGAGTCCAGCTTAAACAAGAACAATTTCTTAATTTCTACACAGTATTTTTAATGGATTACAATCTGGAATTTTTGTGTAATAATAATACTGTGTAATTGCTATAATTAAATATTTTATTTCAGACATACACCATTGCGAAGATTGGCTGTGTTCCGCAGAAAACAAAGGATATGGCTAGTTCTTTTGTCATAGTCCTGGATCTCTGTGCCAATTGCAAGAAATCTCCACTACTGCTTTGCCCTAAATAATAGTTCATTCTACCGCAAAGTAAGCATTAACTTTTGTGTTATTTTTGTTAAAATAGTAAGTCATTATTCTCGTTGTTTGTAATAATTTACACGTGATTCAGCATCGTCAACACTCCGATGCGCCTAGGCTAATGAATTCGCTACTCACTTTATTTTTGCCAGCTTAATTCACTCAAACCCAGTATATAGTCTATTCGCGTTATACTTGTGTTAACTTTTAAATTGAAATTTTATTTATATTTATACATAAATTATATTATATTTGTAGTTAACAATAAAATCAGTGATAAAATAGGCGTGTTTGTAAACACGTTTTGTATTCTTCCGCCTTACATAAAATTAGTATTGCCATGGGCCTCATCACTTTATTCATGCGTTGGTCAAATAAAACAGTAAAATTCTTACAAAAAAAAAAAAAAAACACACAGAAAGCGAAAGAAATAATTTTCAGTTATCACAAAAGGTCGCCTAACACTTTTATTCGACGTTTAGATATGGAACTACTTTACTGGACTAATGTCACGCGTATGAATGCAGGGGTATAGTGACTTTATCACGGATAGACTTTGTCATAGTTTTGCTTGTGTCTAGATAGTATGATTTAAGATACAGCGGTCTGAAAAAGCCGTTTCTAACGAT
This sequence comes from Dryococelus australis, assembly GCA_029891345.1. Taxonomy (NCBI): domain Eukaryota; kingdom Metazoa; phylum Arthropoda; class Insecta; order Phasmatodea; family Phasmatidae; genus Dryococelus; species Dryococelus australis. Next base: position 254,248,921 of record CM056993.1, on the reverse strand, counting down.
GTCCGAGGGCTCCAATATAATGTTGATAGCATGCGGTAGATCTTGAATGCATACCGTTCCGTCATTGTCTGGGGTGTGTTTCATTCTCGTAGAAAACCTGTTGGGAGCACGTGTAAAGACTGTTCACGATAAAATGAGCACTTTCAAAATCAACCTTAGAAAAATATCACTGCCCCTGCCTGCATATATTTTAACGGGCGCACTGAGTAACATGCGCCCAGTAAAGTTAGTAACGAAGGAGAGAAAGTAGATCCATATCTTAACGTCAAATAAACAGTGTTAGGTAATCATTTATAATTACTTAAATTGTTTATTTCGCTTTCTGTTTTGTTACTAAAGTGCCGAAGTGTAAAAATGTCCGAATTTGTACAATATTTACTTTTCTAATAACTGTACAGTTTCACTTGAACGACTCATTAATAAAGTGATGAGCCCATGGCAACGTTAATTTTACATAAGGCGGAAGAATGCACGACGTGTATACAAGTATATCTCAAGCAGGGCTTTCAAAATGCTCATTTTACCGTGAACAGCCTATAATAGTTTGTTCAAAACAACTCGTGTTTCAGACGTGCAGTGTTAAAGTTTCAGAATGTAACCCCGTGTTAAGTTGTTCGTGCTGTCGTTGATGACGCTGTCCTACTCGAGGCAATCCCCCCCCCCCCCGGGCCCTTGTCACTCCACCTAGTACAGAGAGCGGATAAGGTAGATGAGAGTGAAGCAGCGGCGGAATGAAGGAATACCTCGAGAAAACCCGAGTGAGGTGGCGCGAAGGTAAACAACTGGACTCGCGTTCTGTAAGACCCGAATTCGATTCCCTGTCCCACTAATCAGATTTCAGTTTTTTACGGTTTTACGAAATTATTCGAGGCTAATGTTGGGATGCTTCTTCACTGTAAGTCGTGCGTGGCCTACTACTTCTCCGTTCCTCGCTGTCGACGAGACGTTTAGCCGAACCTATAACCAGTGGCGTTTATTCCATAAATTCAAGGCAAGCAATGCTTACCCTAAACATATTGTAAATGTTTGACCCTTTATAGTTTTCACCTACTTTAAACACATTTAATTCTGAGTTTCCCGTTTCCGATTCGAGAAACAGAGTTTTCGCTTTTCGTAACTCCCGTACTCTACTGTACACGCATAGTGCTGCTATCTAGTATTTATTTCCACAAATAGCAGTGACTAGTGATGAATCGAACTCGCAAGCAACAATCCGCCACACGTTCGAGTTCCTCCGTCACTAACAGCGTTCCTTCGACCAGGGTAAGCATCGTTCTGTTTGCATCCTCCAGTCCTACATATTTCCTTGGAAAGTGGATGAAAGTGTCCGGAAAAAGCAGAGTTTTCTTATAATTCGTAATATGCTCTTTAAATAATATTCAGTTTAATTATTATTACATTCAATTCGTTTCCATTTTTATAATTATTTTTAGGTGTTATCAAATGGTAAATGCATATGGAAGGTGAGCAAAGGAGGAAGCTGCTTTTGTAGTAGAAATTTCTACTACAAAAGCAGCTTCCTCCTTTGCTCACCTTCCATATGCATTTACCATTTGATAACACCTAAATATATATATATATATATATATATATATATATATATATATATATATATATATATATATATGTGTGTGTGTGTGTGTGTGTGTGTGTGTTGCGAACCCTGAAAAAACTCACTACACGCCACTGCCTATAACCTATTCACGGTTACTTCACACTTTTCTGAAGCCCTGCTAAAGTTCTACTTCCAGGATATTCCTTCGCCTCGTGCGAACTAAGCTTAACCAAGTCTGGATAATTAAACCAAAGGACAATACACCGAGTTCGTGGGCACCCAGTTGTAATGCGTGGGTCGATTCAGCAACCGGCAATATTTAATATAAACAATCTAAAGTTTAATTAATTGTATTTATGACGGCTTTTGAGAAGCAGTTGCATGATTGGACTCATTCGAGTTAGGTTATGTAATTTTTTTTTTATAAAATGCAGTTGAAAATAATTTAATGTTTTATATAGGCCTATGGCTTACTTTAGTGTGTTTTATTATAATAAGTTAGAATCTCAGCGATAAAAGTCCGACTGATTATAAAAATTGAAATTCCAGCAATAGCTGATTAAAATAATTGATTCGCCTTTCTTAAGGTTTTGCTGATGTTTGTTGGCACAGCCGCAAAACAATTTATACCAACGCCAACCCTGACTTCTGTGCCATGTAACACATAGCACATCACAAACAACCACCACTACCACCATCACTGGGACCACGGTGGCTGAGCGGTTAGCCTGCTCGCCTCCCACCAAGGCGATCCGGGTTCAATCCACGGCTGGGTCACTCCGGATTTTCGCTTGTGGGAATCGTGCCGGACGATGCCGTTGGTTGGAGGGTTTTCTCGGGGATCTCCTATTTCCCCCGCCCTTTCATTCCGGCGCTGCTCCATACTCATACCAGTTACCCTCATCGGCTCTCAAGACCTCACTGTTAAGAACCGTCCAAATCCGTTCACTCACCACTAACCGACCGCCTATTACGCTATTGGTTAGGCTACTTGATGGAGAATAAGTTACAAGGCTCCGACCAGCACAACACCGCAAGCACGACACGACACGTAAGCTAAGCAACCAATGAAATACAAGATAGATCTAACGTGAGCCCGACAATTCTGTCATACGACTAAAAGTGTTGGATTAGAAATTATCTATATTCTTCATCGAGTCGTGTGGCGCAACACACAGAATGTACAACATTGTAAAATTAAATTGTATTATTCATAAGCTCTCCCTACAATGGGAAATATGTAGCTTAAAAGAAAACAAATTAGGGAAATTATTGTATTTAACTCTTATTATAAATAATAATTTTACCTTTGTGTGGATTAGCTATACAACTTTTCACCATCATGTATTATAAATTTCCCGTCTGCCCACCGCGTTTGTAAGTAACGTAGTTAAGCCTTCTAAATGGATCCGAAAAATTCTACTCGTGTCGCGTCAGTAAACTGTAGGGCTATAAATTCGAGCAGCCGTATTGAAAATGGTCATGGTTGCGGTTTTTGTCGTGTCGTGCTGTGCTCGTCGGGGCTATGTGATTGCGGCATAATTGGTGAACGTTGTTCCGACAAATTGCTGACGTGAGCGGCTGGAATTTGCGGAATAATCGGCTGTCTCATCTCTAGACCCATGCGATAAGTACTGTGGTGTGACTGTGCTTAGGTTCCTCCACCTCCGGGCTGGGCTAGTAACTACATGCTCTTCCGCCACGTGTAAACAAAGCGCAAACAAGATAGGATAAAAACACCGAAGAAAAACCGATGCGCCGTATTTATGAGCTGGGCAGACCAATTACAAATAAATATTTTTATACATAACAACGAAAAGTTTTCCAGCATTACTTTCTTAAACATCTATATAAATATGAAAAACGAGAAGTTTACTATATAAATAACGTAAAAAAAACAGTACCCCTATAGGCCGTTCACGGTAAAATGAGCACTTTTAAAAACCCTGTTTAAGATCTACTTGTATACACGTTGTGTGTTCCCCTGCCTTATGTAAAATTAACATTGACTTGGGCCTTATCACTTTATTCATGCGTCGGTCAGTTGAAAGTGCGAAATTATTAGAAAAGTAAATATTGTACAAATCTGCTCATTTTTACACTCAGATGGATTTTAAAAAAATACAGAAAACGAGATAAATCACTTAAGTTATCACGAATCGTTACCTAACACTTTTCGTTCGGCGTTAATATATGGAACTTTTTCCCCCTCCATCGTTACCAACTTAATTGGGCGCATGTCACTCATTCGCCAATTAAAATATATGCAAGCAGGGGTAGTGACTTTTTTTAAAGGTTAATTTCAAAAGTGCTCACTTTATCGTGAACAGCCTTTATACATAAGAACTGGCAACTGTTATCAAATTTCCAAGCAACTGTTAGCATATTTCTTTTTTTTTCCCTCCGTTTTTGTTCATATTGACTGTCAAGTAAATATTACATACGTTAAACTTTCATTTATCATTTGTACTTCACTATACACGACTGTGTACCTACATAACGCCGGTGTTGTGCACTGCGAAACTCATTGCCCAGTGATCTTCCTTGTGAAGAACTGATTTGTAAATCGTGCTATTTGTCTAGGCTAGGTTATGAATAGTGCACACTACTTTGGCCGAACACGAGTCATAGTGTTCACTGATTGTGATAACGAAACAAGCGCTACGTCGGCTTAAGTACAACCTTATCTGCAATATCTGAAGAAAAATTGAATTGCGACTGAAAGGATTAAGAGAAACACGTGTGGTATACATTTTAAATACGAAACAATCAAACAAATCACACGTTGAAAGTTTTTTTTATAGTTTTTATTCAGAAGTCATGATATTCTGTGGAGAGTATATAAAATAATTTTAACAACACAATTATTTGAGCCTAACGCAGGTTACTGACAACTGAAATAAGCTAGAAGTGAGTCGCGTGAATTCATGCCTGTATGGCCGTCAGTTTTGCTGGTTCCTGTATTCTCATTTACAACCATCGTATTGGTTCTTGTAACACCGAGCACTCTTACCATGCTGTGCAAATGTTATTACTGGCCAGATGTCAGCCAATATAATGCCAAGTTGAAAAAGCCCCAATTGATTTTTTTTTTTTTTTCATGGGTAGAATAATGTGACATCCATGCTGTTTGAGTAATTTACACCTTGAGTGTTACTGACGTGATGCCACGTTGCAGCGGACATTATGAAACCTCCTCGCAAAGTAATGCTTCTTCGCCGGGATCTTCAGAGAAAGCAGACGTCGTAACGTTACGGCAAACTCCGTACAACTCAGTCACATTCGCGCGACGTAAAATTACGTCGACGGCAGTAAAAGTGTTCAAGCGACGGCTGCTTTAGAGTAGCGCATGTAGCTCAATTTTTGGAGGGAGGAGATTTCTATCATAACTAGAGTCTTGGTAATGGCCACCTGCGGATCGTTGGTTCAAAATGTGTAAACCAATATATAAATACTATAAATACACTCGATAAACTTCAACATTTTATTCAGCTGGCAGGGTTTTTATTTCATTTAAAAAACTGGATTTAGCAAAACATAGCCTTACACTATTAATTTATATAAATGACTAAAAATACAATTTTTAGGGATTTCCTGCACAGTTTCATGAAAGGAAAAGGGAAACGTACAAAGTTCCGTTTGATAACAGCTATATTTATTTCGCAATTAAATTCGTAACTTTTTTCATTTAAAAAAGCTTGCTTATGAACACACAGTGCCAAACGCAGTTGTATTTTCAGTACTTGCTTTTTTGTAACGCCACTGGAGGGCGTGAGTAATAGTTACGAAATCAAGTTAATACTTTGGCCGAGGCAAGTGTATATCTCAATTCGAGCCAACCGCGAAATTTAAACACAAATAAATAGAATATGTAAATTTACTGTCCATGTGGGAATCGTGCCGGACGATGCCGCTGGTCAGTGGGTTTTCTTGGGGATCTCCCGTTTCCCCGTCCCCTCATTTCGGCGCTGCTCCATACGCACCTCACTTCACCCTCACCGGCTCTCAAGACCTCGATGTTAATTGCCTCCCAAATTTCTTCACACTCTCACTCCATTTACTGCCAGTTAAAAAAAAAAACCTCTCGCATAAGCAATCACGCTTGTTCCCTACTGACTAACTTGCTCGAGGTGTAGTGCGAGGCCTGGCCGGGCCGGCGAGGTAACGGCACCCGGGCCGGACTCGTTAGCGTGCGCCGTGCGAGGTCAGGTAGAGTGAGTGTTGCAGAAGCGTCGTGATTTACTGCCGGAGATATTAGCGACGAGCACTTTCACCGAGGCGAAGCGAGGACAAGACTCTGGTCCTCCACGTCACCATCTCGCCGCCAAGCTGCCAGCGGCACTGGGTGAGTGACATTCACCCAGTAAAGTTGGTAACGATGGATGGAAAGTAGTTCTATATTTTAACGTTGAATAGAAAGTGCTAGATAACGATTTGTAATCACATAAAATTATTTCTTTTACTTTATGTTTTTTAATGCACATAAGTGTAAAAATTACCAGATTTGTAAAGTATTTCCTTTTCTAATAATTTTACAGTTTCACTTAACCGACGCACGAATAAAGCGATGAGGCCCATGACAATGTTAATTTTACATAAGGCGCAGGAATACACAACGTGCATACAAGTAGATCTTAAGCAGGGCTTTCAAAAGTGCTTTACAGTGAACAGCCTACAGCTCGCCCTCAACTGAGCAGGGCTCCTCCCGCTCGAACTGGGCTGTCGCGCTCGTGGCTGCTCAATCTCCGGGATCTGCCCGCCCCTTACTGCGCATGCGTGAGGAATGGATTGGAATGCATCGGACCTCCGAAGCTCCCCGATATCAGCCTTCAAACCTGGGCCAATGGATTCTCCTCCATCACTGGCAGCTCCTGGATGTCTCGCCGAGCAATTTTAAGTGCTCACCCAAGTCCGAAGGAGATTTTGATGGAGAGGGATTGGGTGGCTCCCCTCTTGCAGTCCTCACGTTCACCCACGGCGTGAAGACCCCGATGTCGGCGCAGAAGAAAGAATATGGTGTCGGGGCCACGGATGAGCTGCCCAGTTTTCCGACGCACTCGACGAGAAGCAGGGATGGCCCTTCATTAAATAGCTATTGCCAATATTGTTGTACTGGTTCGCCTGCACAGGAATATTGGCAGCAGTTAGAGTCAAGGGCGCCCAATGCCCACAGACCCGGAATCCTCTTCTTTCAATGCCTATTAAAATGGCACGGATTCCACACCTGCTGTCTCCTAGCAACATTTGCACTATGTTTCCCAAAGTTTTTAACTCTTTTCTGTTGACTGGATTTTTACGGTACTATGCCGGTTTTTCCCAGCCTCTTCTTAATTATAGTTTCAGCTATAGGTACACCAAGGGAGGCAGTCATGGCCCAAAACGGCGGCCATGGCTGCTCAATACTTCCCCGCTATTATGCGCGTCTCCTAGCATGAAACTTCCTTTCCTTTTAGGCGCTTCAAACGTGTTGTAGTGTTGAAAATACTGGTCCTTGTGCCGAAACTACTAAACGTGCCCTTAGTATGTTTTTCCACGAAAGACTATGGTACCCAAGACGAGGAAGGAATGTTACTTTAATGTTACCACGCATGCTGTAAATATTATTTTAGAGTCCTACAATATATAGTTAAAAACTCGTTTATATTTAAAAAAAAAAACACGTTCGACATTGTTGACTATCTGACTTTGACAACTTAGTTGGTTTGGGGTAGGTCAGTGTTGGGTACATGCACAGAAGACGAATAATCGGTCTGCCTCGTCTTAAGCGTTTTAAGTCTATGCTACAAGCTTGTGGCATGGCGTGCCTGACGTAACATGACGTGCCTTGGTGTGAAGATTGTCATATTTCATCTTATGTTACGTTTTCAACGCCGGCCAGTCATAACCAAAAACATTGGAACCACTGTCGTCAAATGTGGACCGATTAGATGTAAAAATATAAAAAAATATTGTGTATTAATCCACCTGCTGGTCGAATGAAGTTTCCCGCCGTCAATAAAATATTTTCATTTACCTTCCCGAGCGATCAGTTTTGCTAAAGGGTCAAGGTCATTGACATCTAACATGAATGAGGAGATGGACAAAGGCCGACCTGGCGAGGGTCGGTCGTGTCGGGAGCTTAGTCGATCCACCTGTCATCGAACCCCGGACGTCCTGCTTGTACATACATCTTTAAATAATTTTTTTTAAGTGAATTTTTTCATTGTGTTGAAGAATTTATATATTTTTCTGGGATACTAAATTTTTTTTGGGTTCAAGGTTATTCAAGGGTCAAGGTCATATGGATCCAAGATGGTGTTTGGGTAACGTCACACATGGAGGCCGGTCGTTGCCGATTTTGCCCCAATTAAAATAAGTTATGCCTGAACATATTAAATTATACTACTAATAAATTTAAAAAGAAATAGTTCTTGCGCAAAATAGTATTACACTGGCACGAAGGCGATGCGTTGTCCCTTTGGTATAATTTTCTAGACTTGGTTAAGCTTTGTTTGCTTTAGGCGGACGGAGGAATATCTTGGAAGCAGAACTGAAGTAGGGCTTCACAAAAGATGGAAATAACAGTGAATGGACAAAATGAATGCAGGTTCAAATGCAGTGAACTGAGCATTTTTGATTCCCTCTTATTTACTCTTATACACATTTTGTATTCTTCCGTCGTATGTAAATTTATCATTGCAATGGGCCTGATCACTTATTTACGCGTCGGTCTAGTGGAACTGTGAGATTGGACCGTTAATACCAATTCGTACGGTTACCTGCTTCACCGATGGTAGCTTAGCCCGCGGATTCCGCGGGCCCGTCCTTTGGTCATTCTATTAAACAAAAACAAAATTTTTTTGAGTGCGTGCAACGCCATGCACTACCTTGGACCTTTGCCTGTCGAAACCCCTCGCCCCGCTCTCCACATCGCTGGGGTGGAGTTGCGCTGACCGGACGGGGATGGTTTTCGCCTTCGAATAGGCCTGAAAGGCGCACTTTTCGACCGATTTCCTTCAAGTTTGGGGGAGGGTTGCCTTTCTGTGCCCCGCCTCCCCCCCATGGGCAGCTAGGTTCTCAGATTCTATATCAGAAGATTGTGTCCGCTCTGTACTCACCAGTGGCGTTGCGTTTACCCTAATTTCATTTGCCCTAAAGTTAGGTTAAACGAAATCAGCATCAATTAAGTTAGGCCAAACTAAATTAGGACAAACGCAGTTAGGCGAAATGCAAGTTTAAGATTTTAGGATAAACGCAGTTAGGCTAATCGAAGTTAGTCGAAACGAAATTAGGCCAAACGCCGTTAAGACAAACGCAGTTTCTGTCAAGAACATTCAAAGATTGTCATTTTAGGGTAAACAAAGTTAGGATAAACCCAGTTATGACAAACGCAATTAGACTTAACGAAATTAAGATAAACGAAGTTAGACCAAATTAAATTAGGTTTAACGAAGTTAGGCTAATCGCAATTAGGCCAAACGAAGTTAGGATAAACGGAGATAGGCCATTCGCTTTTAGGGTAAACGAAGTGTACTCGAAACTGCGACCAGAATATAGCAATTCGCTGATTGGCTGCGCGACGCTGTGGGAACGGGCCTTGTGTCTGATTGGCTACAGCCCGCTGCGAAACATCCCCTATTGGCTGGGCTGCCTGCAGCTATAGCGAGTAGGTAACCAGGCGCCGAGTGGCGAAAGGCGTTCCGCCATGTTGTTGGTCAGTGACGCCATTTTGATGGTCAGAGTGTGCACCTCTGTATGAGCGGCCGCTTCACCTCGGTCTACTTAGTATTCTGTCGCTAGACGAACCCAGCCAGCCAGCCAACCAGGCATGCTGGCTGCACAAGGACCAGGCACCGACCACAATTCAAACAAGTTCGTGTGGCTTCGCTGACAACTCCGTTACATGCTTCAGTTATTAGCAGAATAGATCAATGACTGCATCGTTTGTTGGGAAACAATTCTTTGGTGGGCCAAAGTAAGCATCACATGGCTATTAAGAGCCTGTCTACAATTACGCTATCCCAACCTGCCTCTTAGGGCAAGGATGCGCTGATTGGTGCATGTGACCCTCTGGCGTCATGGCGCTGTCCCAAGCTGCCGTGTCCCAAGTCAACCTGTGTCTCAAGTTGAAGCATTCGGAAAACTGAACTTTCGTCCCAAGTTGTGTCCTAAGCTGATAGAAAAAGAAAAATAATTCAAATACTTTCGCGCGCATTCAAGGGATGTTTGCGTTATTAATGTAAACAATGGATGCGCAAGGTGGGCTTTCTCAAAACAAATTTGATGAAATGCTAATAAATAATTAGTGATGTCTTCGTTCAGGTTGAAAATTTTATTTGAACGCTAAAACTTTTAAAACGTAAGTTAAAAAAATTAAATTTTGATGTCAGTTGGCGAACTTATTTAAAATAAAACCGTTTGAGCTTTTGTTAAAAATAAATGTTCAAATCACGCATTTAGTAAACATTAAACAATCAATAATTCAGCAAATAAAACATGACTACATAATAACAAATAATAATGCGCCGAATTTACTGCCATCTAGAGTCAGATTCTGAAAGTTCACTTCGGACAACTTATTTGTAGACCATATGTGGACTGCGCCAATGTGACGTCACATAACGCCGAGTTTCGGACACGTCCACGTCTACAGGAACGGCCGATTGTAGACAGGCCTTAATAGGAACACCCGAATTTCGCGAAAGGATTTCACACCCAGTTGTATTTCTAACACTTCAGCTCATATCCACTTACTTGATTGGATTATATAGGTGTTACGCATCTAAGGTTTCTGCCCGCGAATCTCAGACGTACAGTATCGGGATTACCTTATTCTCACTAGACAGACAAGTAAGAAAATGTCTTCTCATAAAGACGCGCAGCCAATAAGCAAAAGAAAACTGCTGGTATGTCCATAGGCTATTGAAATCTAGCATGTGCAGAAAACTTTTCGCGAAATCCTGGTGTCCCTAGCTATTATTAACTAAGACTAGTTAAAAACAACTTCTCAGCACTTGTATAGAGTTCTTAAACACAGTAGAAATGTTTTAGATACAATACACAATCACACTTGGCACTAGAAATAAATGACGGCTGGCAAAAAAACGCCACGATGTTACTGCCATAAAATAGACAAGAAGCATCTTCGTTTCACAGCATAGATAACGAACAGTCAAATACCACTCCATGTATAAAACCTGTCGCATTTACTCCACACTTTTTTAATTAAACATTTCGAATCACTCCATATATGAACTGTGTGCGCACGAATGCGGTGCGTTGTCCCTTTGGTGTAGTTTTTCAGAATTGGTTAAGTTTTGTTTGCTGAGGCGGAGTCAGATCGTGGAAGTAGAACTTTACCGGGCTTCAGAAAAGTTGTAAGTATTGGCGTGTGGTGAACTGTTGCAAGGTACGCTGGCGTTAGCTGTGTGCTGTACCCTGTTACTTGCTAGTTTACACTTTCACCACAAGAACGTAGCTCGGCAGCTGACGGCACAGGACGTGGCGTGCAGTGGGTCCTTTACTGCTGACTTGTGAGTGGTCGGAAAACATTCAGTTTCTCTAGGCTGCACGGTGGTTACTGGCTCCTGCTGCGTGCACCGAGACTGTACAGCCGTGAGCAAGCACAAGCTTACCTTGCAACACTTCACCACACGCCATTGGTTGGAAATATCAATAAATTATATATATATATACATACATGCTCAAAGGTTACATACCTGACATTCCAAGGGGAAAGGAGACGCGGGAGGGCATTCACATGATCTCAACTTCGTGTGACATAGGCGTAATGATGCAACTCATCGATCACTTTTCGGGAAGTACTGTAAAGGTCATGGCGTAGAAGAATCGACCAAGCGCTCAGGTTTGGAATCCTGGCCTTGACAGTTTGACTTTTCCTTGCAAGTACATTAATTATTCAGAGCTACTAAGGGAACGTTGGTTACTTGTATGATTCCCAGGAGCCAGGATAACGATAACTGGACGTCTGCGAGTCAAGCTTAGTCTTGTAGATCGATAATCAGCTGTACACGTATGTGTCTCCTAACAAAAAAAAATGTCATTAAAAATAAAAAGCAAACAGGAAGTTACGGATACAACAGCTTAGTTTACCTTCGACGTTTCATATATTTTCAAGCAATTTTACTGATGTCCTCGGTGCGTTGAAGGTTTGGGTTTTGTGCTTTAAAGAATCCATCTAAACGAAAGGGAATTATGTTAGAATCGTTTGACACTTAGAGTGTATTTCTAGCAGATATTAAGCTCGTTAGATTTATTTAAATTTTTGCCTACATTATTTTTTTGATAATGCATATTTTTCGGTTAAAATTTAAGTTGGCCAAAATTAGTTTTTGTTGAAAGAATGCTGTAAAAGTTTTAAACTGAAAAAAATAACTATGCGTCAGTTAAGGATATGTAGTTAGTTAAATGCTGTATTTCTTACAAATCAGGTCTACGATTCAAGTCGTGAGTGAATAAAGATGATTATTCTTGCGAGGTAATAAAACTGAACTTTTCAGTAACATAATATAATAAATATTTTTGGAATCACTGCACATTGGTTATGCCCTAACAAAGCATAACGTTTGCAAACGAACTGCAAACTATAATTAAAAATAAATCCTCGATTTTAATAAATTCTTAAAAATTACATTTTATCGGGATCTTTTAAAATACAGCAAACTTCTTCGGACGAAAAGGGAGAAGGCAGAGAAGCAGGTAAATAGGAAGATGACTTCATAAGACTACTCCAAAAGCAAAGTAGGCTGAAAATTAATTCTAACTCATACAGACACTGTACGTGTAATTTGAGATAAACATTTTGACAAAATAAACTGGTATTTGCATTAGGCGCCGAAGAAAGGTCTTATTTCATTTTATGAACGTACACGGAACTTTGTTTACGGAGAATCACTAACGGTTTCTCCCGTATTACTTTTATAACTCAGCGATAACCAGGATGATAGGGAATAATAACAACTTATTTTGATAACGACGGACGAAGCTAGAAGCATCACTAGCCGGTCCATTTCACACAAAACAAATTTCTTTCGTGTGTTATAGCCGTTACATTTTACGCTCCCTAGTTCATATGTATCAGTGATTTTCTCATAGTGAGAATGCCTGATTTGCCGGAGGTTTTCGGTTCGAGTCCTTGCAGAGTTGGCGATTGTTCAGGTTGGCGTAAATTCTTTTCCAACCACACAACTTCATGTGCTGTCTCACAAAGAACGCGACTAAAAAGTCGCTGCACATGGAAGCGTATATATACTTTTACTAGCTATTATTTACTGACTTTACACATATGTAATCTCACTTTGAAAGACTAACAAGTCACGCATTTACGCTGTTTATGTAAAATTTCTAGTGCTGGTAAAATATTACACCTACAGTAACAGTATATTATCTCCTTCACTGTACGTATAGTTTGACACAAAGACATTTATAGACCTATTATGATATAGTCTGTACACGGTGAAGTGAGCACTTTTGAAATTAATTTTTGAAAAAATGTTGCTGTCCTTGCCTGTCTGCATATATTTTAACGGGCATACTGGCTGGTATACGCTTAGTAAAGTTGGTAATGACGGAGAGAAAGTAGTTGCGTATCGAATTAAAAGTCTCAGGCAAGCATTTGTGGACAGAGAAGTAATTTAATTTAAGTTTTTAACGCATATAATCGTAATTGTTTTGTAAAGGGCTTTTTAACGTCCCTCTGTTTTATGCTTGAAAGCTTAGCAGGGGACGACTTACAGACTAACTTATAACCTAACTTAAATTAACGCCCATGCCTTACCCGGGATTCGAGCCCAGAGCTTCCCGCATCCCAGATCGGTGGCGCACCAACCAACTGCGCCACGGGAGGTCGGCTATGTAAGTGGACGAATTAAGAAATTTGTAAAATATTAATTTTGATAATAACGTAACAGTTTCACTTGACCGAAGCATGAATAAAAAGTTGCCCATTGCAATGTTGATTTAACATATGGTGGAAGAGTACAAAATATGCGTACAAGCAGATCTTAAGCAGGGCTTTTAAAAATGAAAATTTTACCGTAAACAGACTGTAGCATTTTTATTCCGTCATAAAGCACCTAAACACTACCAGTGTTAAATGTAAAGGTACACCGACGTGTGTAAACACACTGCTGTAACGTATATTTTGCGCGTATTTACAGTGTAGCTATAATGATTTTTTTTTAATTTAGAGCCACAGAGTGCAGCTGTAGCACATCACACTGCAGCTACCACTTTAGCAAGCCTTCAGAACTACGGTAGCTCCCTTCCTGTACGACACGGGCAATTGTGAATTCTAAACTCGCCTCCTGACCTTGAGGAATGTAACGTAATCCGCGACACATGAACGTCTGAGCAAGGACGGCCTACAGTACAATGCTGCCAAGATTACTTTCACTTCTCTGCAAATACAACTTGCCTTTCCACTGCATCTAACAACGCTGACTAGTAACTTCTTTAAAACCTTTCTAGGGAGGTGCGAAAATGCCGCGAACCTAATTACATGTTAAAATATTCGTAATTGCTTCTTCCTCATTGAAATGGTGGCACAACTTGAATCCTAACTTCCATTTTTCGACAAGACATTCCACTGAACGAAACGTTTACAGCAAACTGAAGGTGAAAGTTTTTTTTTTTTTTTTTTTATCTGAGAGAGGTTTCGAAAAGTGCCTCCTTAATGCAGTTGTTAGTTGTCTAATCATTATAGTTTTCAAAATATAACACTCAAATTCCGACACAAGAGTGTTGTAGGCAGGTTCAAAGTGTTGAATTAGAGTCTAAGCGTGGTATACTGCATTTGTGTTACAAACTACAAAAGGAACAAAAACAACTTTTCCTCTACAGTTTATTGTTTAAACTATTTATTAAATGAATGTTAACAGTTTCGTTTGAATGAAATATATATATATATATATATATATATATATATATATATATATATATATATATATATATATATACAAGTCTGGCCCTTATTTCCAACCAAATTCAGAGTGTCAAAACTCGCTCACCTGTTTATAAATCGCACTCATACTGAATCAGTATGTTCTGTACACCATACAGATTGCATTAAATGCAATTGGACTGGAAAAAAAAAAATCTAAGAGCAAAGCCTAGTATGCTACTGAATTCGGAATATTAAAACTTTTGCATATTATATCTAGAAAACTATAATGATTTGACAACTAATAACTGCATTAAGGGGGCACTTTTCGAAAGCTCTTTCAGATAACCAAATTTGAAAACAATGTGAAATATCACCTTAAAGCATTTCTAGCGAATCATTTGAATATTTTATACAGGTAACAACTATAGGTAGGGCTACCATTTTCGCGCAGAACTACGCGTCGTCTTAGACTTCAATATTCTACGTGCACACATGCAGCTTTCCTTTGGCTATTGGGCCGCCGGTCTTTGTGTGTGAAGACAATCTGTTACATGCGTGAGCTAATCAGAATTAAGTTGCAACGATACTGATCGTCCGTGATTAGCGGGCAGACAGATAAGGCACGTAAAAATTCAAATGATCCAATGACGAAAGCGGCTCTGAACTAAATGTTTACGAACACAATTTGTCCAGAAATCTTTTCGCAGAAAACAGGTAACTTTTAACTATCGGGATGACCAAACAAAATCTAATAAAAATGGCTACTATTTAGATCATAATAGTTACAACGTTGCGTGTTGTCAACAAGGGTATATCCTCAGGTAGTTCAAATTCTATGAGAAATTACTCCAGAAAGTGGGTGAAATCGAACAGTAAGAAAGTTACTGCAAGTCGTGAAGCGAGAAGGAGAGTAACTGAATTGTTGGCGCCTACTTAATTCTATCTACACGTCAAAGGCCAAGGTAGTGGAAAATCTACAATGATTAAATTTGAATTTCGTGACTGAAAGAAGCCTTATCGACATTAGTGTTAACGTGGTCTCTGTTATTATTCGATGTGTCCGACCATTTTGCCCCGTGTTCAAGAGCGCGATTCTAATTCACTTTTCATCGGGAGCCGATCTACTCTCTGTCTCATGTAACTTGGCAAGTTTTGACAGTTCGACGGAAGTAGCACCAATGTTTACTTTTCGTTTATGTATCCTTTCGCCATAAGCTGGTGCGTCAAGTGGCGGCTGTATATTTTGCTAACACGCTCTCAGCTAATCCACTTGTCATTATAATGGTAAACAAATTTTAAGGTATTTACAGACTGACACCTGTCTAAAAAATTCGTAGGTTATAAGAGTAAAAAAAAAAAGTTGCAAAAAATGAAATATTTGTTAACTCTCATTTCTACATTACTACTTAAGCACGAAGTTTAGTTTGTAACACTCACTACAGCTGTTTTGTGACCACGTAAAATAAAGTGTATTAGGCCGTGTCCGGACTCGCCTGACGTACATACTTGTGCGTACCTATTCCCCGGAAGTTCGAACTGCAAGTGAAGTATGCAAGTATTCAAGTAAACGAAGTTGTATACCTCTCGCGTACTTGTAGAAAAAGTGCCGCAATTTTGAGAAGCAATTTTTAGGTTACAATTGATTTCCGACATAATACTTTTATTTAAAGTTTAATAGGGTAACATTACTACTTCGTAGACATGGAATTTTTAACTCAGTAAATAATTTTCGCAAGGTTCACCTTACGCAAAGGTCTTAACAAGAAATTCGTATTTGGTCTATTTTCCTAACCTACAGAAGCTAAGATAAAGAAGCAAGCCAAATTGCACTGACATACATGCAAGACAATATATGTTAATGTAAATCGAATTGAAATACTATTTAATACTAGATTTAACACCTAAGATTTTTGACAATAATATCAAATTCATATTCGGAATACATATACATTAAAAGTGTTTAGCCGGCTAATAACTGTTTCCAAAGCCAACAATACAGCCTGTCTGAATTCATCAAGTTTGGTGCCAAAGGTAAGTGAAGTATGCAAGGATGCGAGTACGCAAGTATACACCTCAATTCGGACACGGCCTTAGTTAATCTAGAAACTTTTTTCTTATTAGCGTATTTCCTGCTTGTCTGGTGTGCGTCGGCAGTGGAGTCAGAATAGCCAACATAACATTAATTCGTTCACGCATCAGCTGATACAGGATTTTGTTTGTAAATGGCACGTTGTTTATGAGACAGAGAGTACGTTGTGGCAACAACAAGCGGGGTGGAAGCTGCCTTGGCACGGAAGTGTAGTCGCCACTTGCTTATCAGAATATCGAAAACTCCGCTACCCCCGGCTGGCGATAAGCGACTAAGAGAATGAAAATCGCGCCCCTCAAGAAGCACGACTGGTTGGTTGCGATCTCGACCCTCCAACGGGGTAGGAATTAATCACGAATAGGAAATTTCATTCCAGGACTCAAGACCGGGAGTTAAGTTATCCTGATGCGTAAGATAATGGCAAACCACGTCAGAATTATCCTGCCTGAAAGTGGTCCTTGCCACATCTCACCACGCACAGAACTGTCTCTGCGGGGGCCTAATTCTCAGAGCGACAAGTCTGACACGTGACAAACACAACTATGTCTATTCACGGCTACTTCCAACTTGTCTGCGGCGCTGCTTAAGTTCTGCTTTCAAACTGTTTCTCAGCCTCAGTAGGGCCTATTTTAAATTACACAAGAGGAACAACGCAACGCATTCGTGCGGACTCAGTTTAATGATACTTTGCATGAGAACTATTTATCGCTAGGCAT
Organism: Dryococelus australis; assembly: GCA_029891345.1. Classification (NCBI taxonomy): domain Eukaryota; kingdom Metazoa; phylum Arthropoda; class Insecta; order Phasmatodea; family Phasmatidae; genus Dryococelus; species Dryococelus australis. The sequence continues at coordinate 254,231,678 of CM056993.1, read as the reverse complement.
TACCAACAGACCTATTTTCTCTCTGTTTTTATTCATATTAATTATGAATAAAATATAATTATTTGTCAGTAAAATATAAGCAATAATTCAATGTACTCAAAAATATGATATGGGCTGTGCCCGGTAAAATGACCACTTTTTGAAAGCCCTGCTTAAGATCCACTTGTATATACGATGTGTATTCTTCAGCCTTATGTAAGACTAACATTGTCACGGGCCTCATCGCTTTATTCATGCGTCAGTCAAATGAAACTGTGAAATTATTGAGAAAATAAATACCTACTTCAAAAATCTGCTAATTTTTACACTTCGATGCAATAAAAAACATAAAGAGAATGAAATAATTTTAAGTTAACACAAATGGTTACCTAACACTTAATACGACGTTAAGATATGAAACTACTTTCCTTCCATCGTTACCAACTTTACTGGGCGAATGTCACTCAGTGCGTCCATTAAAACATATGCATGCAGGGGCAGTGACGTTTTTCTAAGGTTCATTTCTAGAGTGCTTACTTTATCGTGAACAGCCATAACTATTTTTTAAACTGATGTATAAAATACTTGTGATAGGCCTATATGACATATTTAAGAAACAACGTCGTACACGAGATGATTTTTTTACAAGTTTATTCACAAATAAAGCGTGACTAGACTATAGTGACAAGTAGGTTTTAGTCACGCTACTCGGTTTCCTTAAATTAGTGACAAAAATTATCGACAAGTGACAAGCTACCGACAAGTGGATTTCTATTTTCTGACAAGTGTTTCTTTTAAAAAATTAATTAACTTGTCAGGTTCGCTAGTCAAATTCAAGATTTTATACTAAATTTGGTGATCACGGTTAGTTGGGTAACAAGCTTGCAAATAAGTGGTATATTTGTTATTTTTAAGTTGTTTTCTATAAAATGTGACCACTATTTGATCAGGGGAGACAAATATTCGAATCTTTTAAGGAGAAGAGTACGGAGGAGGCAGAGGTTGTATAGAAACCGGATAATATACACACTCCAAAATGTGTTTCAATTCAACGAAAGATTTTGACTAACTTCAAACAATCTAGAGGAAATGTTAAACTTTACTGGACCTAACTGATGGCATGCCACAGCAAGAAACCACTCTCTGACAGACAAACTGATGATCCAGGTAGCCATACTCTGAATTGGAACTGGAGCTAAACACCGCGCTATATGTAGGGCCATTGTTTATTTATCAACTAATCACAAATGTGACTGAAACTGACAATTATAGCTGAAACGGATGAGAAACAGAAATGCCCCTACTGGTCACTTTTAGAAACAAAAATATCCAAATTGTCACTTGCCAGTACAATTACTATTCGATTGTCGCTTTGAGAAATAGGTATGGCCCAGCTGTGGTTCAGTACAGAGTGTTACGGATTGCACTGACCCCTATAATCTGATATGTGATACTTTCAGAAAATCATCTTGTATACTCAAGTTTATTCTGTGAAACTCTTCGGTGAAGACTGCCTACATTTCAATTTATACGACATCGCTTTTCGGTTTCGTTTGCTAAGAATACGTTTGCGTTGCATATAATTGTATTGTATCGTTTACGTCTTCTTTTGCTATTTAAAGGTTAAAGTGCAGTAACTGTTTTTTCCCCAGAATAATGTGATGAAACCGTTTTCACGTTTTGGTCTGACAGCTTTCTAGGTTCAAACTTAGGAGACCTTGTTATAATGTAGGCCCGTGATTTACACACGGTATTTTCTGAAATTAAAATTACTACCTTCTGCCTACATCTTTGCCTTTTTCTACGTTAAGTTACTTGTTATTTTGAGTTCCTTTTATGAACATTATTTCACAACAAAAGGGTAGCGGTAAATTTGCTTAAACGATATCTGGTTAAACATAAGGCTTTGATTTTACAGTGGATTAGCGATTTTTACCACCAGTCATACTTAGCAATATTTGTTATATTTTTGCGCTCGATTAAAAAATGATTAATTCTCAATAAAGGCTGTTCACGATAAAGTAAGCACTTTTGAAATCAACCTTAGAAAAATGTCACTATCATTACCTGCATATATATTTTAACGGGTGAACTGAGTGACATGTGCCCAGTAAAGTTGGTAACGATACATGGAAAGTAGTTCCATATTCTAACGTCAAATAAAAAGTGTCAGGTAACCATTTGTGATAAATGTATTAATTTATTTCACTTTCTGTTTTTTTTTTTCCAATGCATCGAAGTGTAAAAACTAGCAGATATACAAAACATTTTCTGTTGCAATAATTCACAGTTGCACCTGACCAACGCATGCATAAAGTGACGATGCCCGTAGCAATGTAAATTTTGCGTAAAGCCGAAGACTATACAATGTGCATACAAGAACATCTTAAGCAGGGCTTTCGAAAGTGCTCATTTTACCGTGAATAGCCCATACCAGCTCGCTTTGGAAGTTGACATGGTTAGTTGCGGTATATATGAATGCCCAAGAAATAGCATGGAGCTAGGAACAAAGGAGGTAGGCGGTGCGCGCATGCTAGATGAGTTGATGTACCGTCTAGTCGCTGTGCTCGACTGCCCACGGCACTTGTGCATACGCGCTGCGCAGGAAGCTACTGTATTTCCTGTCGGAACAAAGACGGTCCGTACAGTGCCGTACGTGGCTGTAATAACAGAAACACTGCATACAGTATATGCCGTTCTACACATTCACCAAAAGAGGAGAACTGGCAGAGGCTGTCGGTAAATGTTTGTAAAGATTGTTCACGATCAAGTGAGCACTTTTGAAATCAACCTTAGAAAATTGTCACTGCCCCTACCTTCGTACATTTTAACGGACGCACTGAGTGGCATGCAACCAGTAAGGTTGGTAACGATGGATGGGAAGTAGTTACGTATCTTAACGTCGTATAAAAAGTGTTAGGTAACCATTTCTGATAACTTAAATTATTTATTTCGTTTACTATGTTCATTAATGCATATAACTGTAAAAATTAGCAGATTTGTCAAATATTTACTTTTTAAATAATTAGACAGTTTCATTTGACCGACTCATGAATAAAGTGATGAGGCCCATGGCAATGTTAATCTTACATAACGCGCAAGGATTCACACCGTGCATACAAGTATATAATAAGCAAGGCTTTCAAAATTTCTCATTTTACCGTGAACAGTCTATAGAGAGTCAAGTTGAGAGGTTCAAGTAGGCGGCACGGCACGCGCCGGTGTGAGGTGCAGATGGACCAGCGGTGGAATGCGAAGGCGGCGGAAAACGGGAGTAACTTGAGAAAACCAGTAGTTCGTTTGGAAATGTCCGTCCGCCACGTTTCCCGCATGTGGAAATGCAGGCGAGCACGTCGGGCGGGAATCTCGCCGCTCGAGTCACTTCCGCGGATTTTCTCACGTGGGAAGAATCGTGCCGACTCTCAAGGCTTCGCTGTTAAGAGCTGCCCAAATCTCTGAACTCAACTCAACTCACGTCAGGAATCGAACCCGTTTCGAATTTGTGGAGTTGTCACAGAGAAAGTACGTGGTCGAAACATTGCCGTCCAGTTTTAAAATATTTGTTATTCTGCGCACAATTCACAGCCGCTTTTACTTAAGATTCACTACTTATAAAGATGAAAATAGCACATTTAAGATACTTCGAAAAAAAATAGACGACATTGAAAATATGCAGTATGTAAATTATATTATATCAGCAAGTTTCAGATACGTAAGTCGAATATGTAAGGTCATTAGACGTAGTGTATAATATAAAACAAAGACTATTTACACACATTTTCCGAAATTACGTTTTCAGAGACATTTACTTGGTGTCAAAACACTACGTTATAACAAAGGAATAATTTTAGCAATACTCTCAATTACTTTACGATGTATTATTTTTCTTTCTTCGAATATTGCTGCACAATAAATTTTTTTTTTTTTTTTTTTTTTCCAAAAAAATTTGAAACATATTTTGTTATATTGTAACGGCCAAATACTGTTTTAACCACTTTCGTGACGCGTTGCGAAACTTAAAAGATAAAGTCTTATACCTTTAACAAATATATTAAATTGCGAAACATACTACGCTCTTCTAAGAGAAGTAATCAAGTGCTTTGTTAAAACAAGAACGTACGTTATAATGAATATATTGAATGAACAGCGATTAAAATGACTAGATGATATTAAAGTAATAAGAGAAAAAGAAAAACAATGCGACATAAGAATATAAGTTGTAATATTTTCACGCAAGAATTCTGCACCTTTATCTGGATACGTGTTACCGATTTTATCATTTAAAACATTTTTCTTCTCAAGTTTGTACTTCCACGAAACTAAAATATGTTTGAATACATATACTTGTGTATGATGATTTTATGAAAAGTAAAATTATGTTAATGTAATGAATGTTAAGTTAATGTTTTTCTTGAACTGTAAACTTAAGATATTTCTCTCAGTATGTAAAGTTCTGTTTAGTCTAGTTATCCACACCTATAACGTTTAGTGTTAGCACATTTGACTTGCATGTGTCAATTTACTTCAAAAACATATATTACTAATTAAAAAAAAACAGTGCTAACCAATTATTTGTTGACAGGTGGTATCACAACAATTTATAATATGTACGGCAATATTCAGTTGAAGTGTTTTAAGCACGCGCATGCGACTTAAAGAGTGAATGTACACATTTGAGTCGCTTGTAGTACGAGCGCTCTAGCTGCGCCGACAGCCAGTGGCTCGATGATGACGTCATGCGTGCGAGGCAGTGGTGCCCGCTGGCTCCTACCTCCTCGTAGGACTGCGCCGTGAGAATATAGAATATGCCGTCTGAACTTTTTTTCTAAACTACCTTATTCTAAGTGTTATGCGAAGTTACGACCCGAAGGTAGGGCGGGATTGTTTTGCGTCTCAGGGAAAACTACTAGGAGAATCATGCATAGAGACATGCATCGCGGCAAAGAGGGATTGGGCAGCCATGGCCTGCACTTTAGGGTCATGACTACCTCCCTAAGTGTATCCGCCTGAACTTATTCGCTTCATAAAAAAAAGTTAGTGATAGCTAACGAACAAAGGATATGATACTCTAGCCGGGTGTATGAAACTAACGGACAAAAATGAACTTCCTTATTGTGAATACATTAATTTAAAGAAAAATATTTAAAAATAATGTGCAGCGATTAGATGCTGCCAGCCTAAACGTATTCTGGTATAATAAGCTTGAAGTAATTAGCAGAATTCCAAACAATGTTATCAGTGGCAAGGGATCACTTCATCACATTTAGAGTACGTACGCTCAAGTGTTGTGACTTTACAAGACAGACATTTCATTTCACAGTTCAGTGTGGCAGTAACAACGGCAACAGCTACGTGGTGGGGAGAATAACAGCACGGCTAGCATTATCGCGGGAAAGTATTTGTGTCCGAGTGGCGGGTGTACCCCAGGGCGAGGCAACACCATCCGAGTGACGGGCTTTCCAGCTGAGACCCTAGGATGAAGCGGCGCTGGAATGTCCCCGAGAAAACCCGCCGGCAAGCGGCATCGTCCATCGGGGATCGAGCCCGGATCGCCTAGGTGGGAGGCGAGTGCACTAGCCACTGCGCCACCGCTGCCCCCGAGTAGCGGTGGGGCACAGAGTAGCTGAGAATACAGCAGCACAACTCGCCAACTTCAGTTTTACGAGCCGGCAACATGGCGAAGCGCCATTCGCCATTCAACAACCGGGTGCGAACCAACAAGCTTAAACTCAGGTCCAGCCAACAAGTGATTTTCTTTACGGTTCGTAGTAGCCAATGAGACGCAAGATCCGTATCCAAAGCTTCACTCAGCCAGTCAGCGAACCACTACTCTTGTTTCAAAGGAACCGCCAAAACCAGTTTTGGCGTATCCATACGATATATTCCCATTTGGGCTACTCTGGACCTGTACATGGTGTCGTAAAAAGGAACCAAATCCCCGATAAGGCCTTTGTCGCCGATTTGGCTGATTGTAATATAATTAGATGCCTTACGATTTAAGTATTTGTTCTTACTGTCTGTGGGATTTATGGACTTGTTTCCATTTAGACAATCGAGGTGTAAAGAGAAGGAAACGCTGTATGCCGAATAATAAGCTGTTCTAGCAATGTGCCAATGGACGCGTCATTCAATGGGAGCATGTACATACAATGAGAAAAATCCCTTCCTCCTTTTCACCCTTTTTTACCCTATGCCATCTAAACACATTTCTCTCGGCTTAGTAAATTCTTTCGTCGTCTAAACGAAAATTTGCTATTTTTATAAGTTCCGTGACATAAATATAGCTAAATATTCATAAGCATGTAATTTCGTCTACTGCGGGAATTTTATTTTGATGTTTGCTTTAAAAACTTGATTCCCCACGTTCACCTTGCAGGGGAGTTATTATATTTTGGGCGATCATGGGCTGCTTGCAGTGGCATATTAGGAAACTTGGTTACATAGTAATGTGGCAACCCTGTCCACGGTATTCCGCTTCTGCACGGGTGTTACTCCATATATCTGCGCCACACGCGCTGGTGCGCAAGGCAAGTAGAAGGCTGCAGTACCGCTACAGATGGCGCCCTCAGATAAGGCACAGTGAACTAGAGTGTTCCCGTTAACCCGTACCACATGACGTTGGTTGCGGTTACACGGAACGCAGAACTACTCCATTAAAACAAGTTCAGCTATTGAAGAGGTTACATTACCTTCGAACGAGTTCTGATCGCAGTTGTTTCTCGTTCGAAGTGAACTGTTTCCATAAGCAGTTTCGAACGACTTCTCATCTCTGCTGCGTTCCTGTTGGCTACTTTGAAGTAAACAAGCAGAGTAATAAAATATTGCTGAATTTGGCGGGAATTCCTGCACTTGTTGAATCCATTTAAGTTTAAGGTCGAATGTACTAATACCCACCCATTATGCCATTACAGTAAAATTGTAGGTTTCATAACAATTAAAAATATCAATAGTGATAAATGTTGGCGACTATTACAATTAAATATCATACGTTTTAAGATCAGTGTTTGTTGAGGTTAGAATTTCCATTGATTCTATTCTGGTTTGGGTGTATAACCGCGAAAACACGTTCTGTTTTTAAACTTGTTCAGCACGGCTACCGAATGTATTTAGCCAAATGTGTTTAACAGCACTCGTGTAACCACGGCCGTTATCTGACATCGACACGACTACACACTTTCTTCCTGAGGCGACCTGCAGCACATTTCCTATCCTCCTGCCACTTCCTCCCTCCAAAGTGGAGATTTGGGTGCCTTGAGAGCCGATGAGGGCGAAGCGATGTGATATGGAGCAGCGCCGGAATGCGAGGACGGTGAGACGGCAGATTCCCGAGAAAACCAACCGAACAGCGGCATTGTCCGACACAATCTCCGGGAATCGAACCTGGTTCGCCTAGGTGGGATGCGAGAAGTGTGACCCCTTCTCCTCCGCGGCCACCTACCACAGTGACTTCGCCGCGCTTTTCACTCAGAATTTTTTTATATTTCAATAAAAACCTCCACTGCAGATGATGTACGAACAGGAATACAAAACTCATTGTAACATTTAAATTCCTCTATAAAATATGGCGTAAAGCGTAAAGTGTGCATACAAGCTGCGCAGTAGTTACTCTCCGTGTTCCAATGTTCGACTGCTTTTCAACATGGTTAGAATTTTAGGTTAGGGATATTGCTTATGTACTGTAGGCACTTTGTAAGTACTTCTATACTTACGCCATCTAACCTTTCAATAGGCTACCATTAGAATACTGTATATTCAAGTGAATCATAGCACTTCATTCGTACAAAAGGGCGGCTCTGTTGGAAAATTTAAACGTATACAAACACGTTCCTCAGTGTTGACCACGTGACTCTGACAGTTGCAGGAAGGCCTACTGGCGATGCGATGGGCAAGTTAACTTCTAGAACATGCCTTATCTACCTATCTGCCTCATCTTTAGTCACTTTCAAACTCGCGCGCATTTGTACTGGATCGGAGTGGATTTGATAGGGCTTAGTACTGTCCACCAATGTTATGCCTGAAGGCTTATGAGGGGACGGCTTATAAACTAACTTATGACATAACTTGAACTATCATCCATGCCTTACAGAGGATTCGAACCCAGAACCTCCCGCACCCCAGATCGGAGGTGCACCAATCGACTGCGCCACGGAAGCTCGGCGCACTTGCACTGATTTTGCCATTGGAATACACTACAATCAAAGACAGGATTGCTCAGTCAGTTCCAAAGAAGTCAAGATGGAAACTGGAACATCACACTTGCATTGGCTAATGATAATGAACAACCGACACTGTCTCTAATGTACAACGTGTATCTAAAACATACCGAAAAATTTTGATAGGCTTTTCCTGCGGGGCAAATATAAATATTGATACAAGCATCTCATAGTACAGGTCAAATAGCAAGAGTTGTAAACGCTTCTTAAGCTTGAGAAAATATCCTTCACTGTCATATTTAGGGAACTGCTTGGGGGACAAAAACAAGAGTAATGGTTACTATAATAATTATTGATCCCGTAACAATTAATAAAGCGAATATCGTGTACATATACCAACTCCCTCTCCTCCAGGACATGTGGAAAGGGACTGTTGCCACCCTTATTTCTGCAAAAATTCTATGTTACAGAAAAAATTCCCTATTTTTGACTAGAGATTATTATATTCCGGAAAAATTTGCAACATAAATGTCTATTAAGAAATCGTTTTTCTCTCACCCTTTTCGAGTAAAAATTACGTGTTTGCTTTCACAAAGAAGTGTTACTGCTTGCCAAGTTGGCAACCAGTTCTGGACGTCTGCGCTCCGCGCCGTAGTGGTGTATGGCCATTACATACAGGTGATTTGTGTAACGTGTATCTCTAATGGGGTTTCTAATAGGCGCGGAATATTGGTGTGCGTCATGGTTGTCCCCCAGCCTTATTATGACTGTACTGTAGTTCTTCTCCCTAACAGAGGAGAGGACTGTAGAATAAAAACCCACGCTGAATTGCACGTTGCATACATTCTACTACAAGTCGACAGGGCCAAGTATACGAACTCAGAAATGACAGACATGGTTCTAATATACGGTGATGCACGAGATGCTGTACGAATGTACCATAAGAGATTCCCAGTGCGGCGGCAACCTCATCACGAGACTTTCACTATATTAACGATTACGGTTTAAATAATTATTAACCATTGCTTTGTTTCTGTCCCGCAAGCAGTGTCCTAAATATGACAATTAATGATATTTGTTCACACTTAGGAAGCGTCTACCGCTCTTCCTATTTGACCTGGACCATGGGTTGCCTGTCTAAAACTTTTTATTTCCACCTTAGAAATAACATATCAAAATTTGTCGGAATGTTTTAGATACACGTTGTACATAGGGCAGTGAAGTCTACCGTGATGACAAAAAATAATAACGTGAATTCTGCATATGTTTACGTATTAGATATTTTGAATAGTTTGACCACAGGATATTTGGCATACTTCAAGCCAAAGCATGGCATGTAGTTTGGAAGCACAAAGTTTCTTACTGTGTCATTTCAAAATACGAATTTTCTCCTTTATCCTCTAGGGCAGCAAAATCGCACGTTCCCAGCTAACCTTATAGGTTTACTTAGTACTTTTTACATCGTCAGCGAAGGATTTCTTTTTTAAATTTAAACACTTGATTTTAACACTTTCCTGCCTTTCATTTTCCTTTTGAACAATATTTAGATTTCCTTGTTTACGCTACCGAAAAATACTGAAATCATATTCTGGCAGCTGATGATTAAAAAAAGTTTAGTTTAGAAAGTTATTTACATATACTTCTATCAACTGCACCATGTCTGTAACTCGCACGAAACGATGAACGTCCTCTAACGTTTTTGAAATGTTGTGTCAATGATGTGGAAGAATTAAATCCAGAAATTTCTTGGACTCTCTCCATTGTCGAAGCTGGTTAGGGAGGAAAGGGAACCAAGGGTAAGATAATTTCAGAATTAAAAAAGTTCACCTAAAAAACTAATTTACTGCATTCTTATTACCTAATTTTCGTAATTTTGTAAAAGTGTATTCCTAAATTTTCGCGAAAAATATTGTGTTTGCATTTTTACAATATTTGGCGTAATTGATTTTTGGTTAGTGTTTTTTTTTCTTGTTTTTACAAACTTTCTTATAAATGTTATATTTTTATTGCATTTTAATTTGTTTCTTAGCTAAACATTTTCTAGTTTGGAAATATTTTATTTTTTATTATTTTTACCGTAACCAGTTTCGGCAGTGGAGAAAGTCCAACAAATGGTACTCTGATTCAAATCATTGACTGTGTGCGAATTCACTGCAATGTGCCCTGGATCGCTCGCCCTTAATCCCTTCCCGTGTCATGAGCACTTGTTCCCTTAATGACGAAGCGCGCGTCTTGGGGATTCGGCGTCTTGTGGATTAGGTTACCCTTGTTTGTTATGCATGTTCAGTTCACCTACGCTGCTCCGGACTTTCGTTTGTCTGGATAGAGGGCAGTGCAAACACGTTCACGGCTACACAAAAATTACCGGTGGTTGGAAAACATGATCATTTAATATCTAAATATCTTCAAATTCTTAGGTGCCTGTTCCGCCATCTTTAAAGCTGATTACACAATAAAAATACTTAAGCACAGGGCATAGAACATAACAGTAGAACACTCATACGACCAGAGTTCTCGTGCGAAATTGTTTCACATTATAATATTATTATATATGATATTAATATATTAAATTATTTTTAGCCAACCAAATTTTGCGAAGAGTCGGACGTCAATTGGCAGTGTTCGTAAATAATGTATTTTTGTAACATATTGCAATAGTATGTTGAAAATGAACAACAATTTAAAACATCTTGAATTTTTGCTTTTCTTTTTAATATTTGCTTTAGATATAGTAAACATGTGGATAACCTCTAAACATTTCTGGTAGCAAACTTTTCACATGTTCTTTCCTGTAAATTAATTCATTACAACATTTCTTCGTTTCTGCAGCATACCTTCCACAAACGAAAAAAACAACTTCGCTGAAAATGTTATACTCTGCTCTGATTGGCTGCACAAGAAATGAAATATAACGATTTCCTTTGTGTACTATTGTCACGATCTCTGATGCACACGACCTGTCATTCGCAGTTGTGAATCCATATGTTCGAAAACATGGCGGTCAATTCTTGTGCACACGGTCCATGTACTGTCGTTACTGTTGTGTTCTCAACTATGCCGGGCGCCAACCCACACGCCGCGGACAAATGAAATACATACTTCAAAGAGTATAATTGCGGAAAAAATGCAGGGCTCGAGAAGGACAAGTAACTCGTGCCCTTGGCTGACGAGATCATTCTACGGTGCGTATGTTACTCCACGACCTCGAAGCACTGTTCTAGCGAGGTAAGGGACCTTAGATGACCAAATAGAACATGGCCATTGCGATAGCCAAGAGCGTAGCCAAGGAAGTGGAGATTATCGAGACATATTACTCCCCCCGAAATGAAAATAAAATATTTGAAAATAAAATTTAAAACAATAATTAGGACTTCAATGTTATTAATTATAAGAACTGTGCGATCCCCACTTGGACATAAATGATGTTTAGAGCAATTTGTGGTTCTATACCTGCATATTAGCCTGTTGATTGTACATAAATTTTTGAACTACCTAAACATAAATCAACTAATATCTTGGATATTTTTCACATATGAGAACTTTGCAATCCCCCTTGAACACGTATGATGTTTATAGCATTTTATAGTTCCGTCTCTGTGTATTAGCCCATTGGTAGTAAGTAATTTTTTTAACTATTTTAACATTATAACTTTTATTTTTTTCCCCAAAAATGTAATTTTGAAATCATCCCCCCCCCTTTTTTTTTACCTGCTTCGCCAATAGCGATAGCACAGAAGGGACGTGCGGCATGAACGTCGTCAGCCGAGGAACGTGATGTGTTCGGTCGACTGTGTATACTTTCCCCGCGCCGTACTGGGGCGCGCCACCTGCCACGCCACGTGACGTCACCCGCGGTAACCACTCACAGTAGCAGGAAGCAGGCCACTGGGTTCTCCCGATAACCACCAGCGCAGCGGTGCAGGTGCACTGCTATCGTCCCAAGGACAAGGCCGCACCTCGCCACTGCGATCCGCCTACTATCTGCAGCTGTTTTCCGCATTTGAGGCCACGAAAACGTAGGAGCAATAAGGGCGACCCTGCCACCGCATCAAGTACGCCATCGACCCTACGCGCACGGCTCTCAACTGGCGTGCAGTGTTCTCGCCGTGCTGTGTGTACCTGTGGGACTTTCAGCGGAGACACTATCATATTTATTGATGGAAAGTGAGTACCATAGTTCAATACGGGCTCCTACATGTTTTCACGGTAAAGTGAGCACCTTTGAGGCCCTAGTTTATTTTTCCTTTCAGCCATTTATTCTACTTTAACCATCTATTTAAATAAATATTTCCATGTAAGTTACGAACACAGCGTGTATATTCCACCACACTCGGAAGATGTCTAAGGCTAAAACAAAATGTATTTGTTGACTATTATTCCAAATGAGAGTGTTTTAAAGAGTGCTCACTTTACCATGAATAGCCTACATACAGTATATTGTAGTTCGCTGGTGTCTGTGTAGTATGTTTTAAGATACAGCAGTCTGAAAAAGACGTTTTTAACAATGCCAGAGGCTCCAATATAATATTGTTACGCGCTGTAGTGAGCACCGGCTGCGAACTCCCGTTATGTGCTCAGTCCGACTCTGCCGGGTGACCCACCTCCGCCCTCCCCTCCTACAGGCAGACGCACTCGCTGCCTCCTCACCCCCTCTCCAAAACCACGGGCAGCGGAATGATTGACAGCGGCGTCAGCCTTTGTACCGCTCGGCTCCTGGCTGGCGTCACAGCCCCATCTCACCCCTGCTGGAGATTCCGACAAATGAAGTGGTGGCGCAAGGCTATTCTGGGAATCAGGACACTCGGCGCAACTAAGGAATTAGCGAAACTTCTGGATGACGCACTTCAACCCTATAAATACTGCAGCGGTCCAGCGGCCAGCAGCCTTGGTAGAGGACGGGAGACTACGAGGCGGCGGCGGACGAGGTGTTCATGGCGTGAATGGACGACAGGGTGTGTAACCAGACGAGTGAAGGCTATTGTGCGTGAGGGCGCTCGGAGAACTTTAGAATATTGCGGACTGGCGGGACGCGGACTAAACTGAGGTGATGGACATGTAATACGTATTTTATTGTAAATATTGGAACTTTCAAATATGGACACATAATTTATGAAATAATTGGCTAGGTTTGATACACCGTCTATTGGGACTGATTTGTAATTATTTAATTTCATTGTTTTCTTTGGGGTGATCATAAATTGTATTAATTTAAGTCATTATTTGTAAACATTAATTGATACCAATTTATTGTGAGATGTCGTCGAGTCGAGAGAATTTTGCTCGTAGTTAATGTAAATAAAATTAGGAAATTATAATTAACTCTTTTATTTGGTTAAGGCCTCCATTCCTTAACGAACTTGGTCTAACCCACTTAATTTCGAGAGAGAAATTGCAATGTAACAATATTTAAATATGCGTGACATCTAGAAAGTACAATTCCGTGCTCATTTGGGACGTGGTTTCTTTCCGTAGACTCTCGAGACATTGTTAAGATCTCTCAACTAAACTTTTCGTAGGTACACATATTGGGGAAATGTTATATAGTTTCATTAATAAAACCCGTATTTCAAACACGCTGCAACTTGGGCCACTGTGGCTGAGCGGTTAGCCTACTCGCCTCCCACCAAGGCGATCCTGGTTCAACCCCCAGCCGGGTCACTCCGAATTTTCGCATGTGGGATTCGTGCTGGACGATGCCGTTGGTCGGCGGGTTTTCTCGGGGATTTCCCGTTTCCCCTGCCATTTCATTTCAGCGCTTCTCCATACTCAACTCAATCACCCTCATCGGCTCTCAAGACCACCTCGATGTTAAGAGCCGTCCAAATCTCTTCGCTCATTCACTGTGCGCCGCGATAAAATCTTCCGTGCAAGCTGGGGCGGAAGCTTCTACAAGACCTGCTACCCGAGCTTGCGTGCAAGCATAGGCTTTTCACGGTAAAATGAGCATTTTTGAAAGCCCTGCTTAAGATCTACTTGTGTGCACACTGTGTATTCTTCCGCCTTATGCAAAAATAACATTGCCATGGGCCTCGTCACTTTATTCATGCGTCGCGTCGGTCAAGTACAACTGTGAAACTATTACAAAAGAAAATGTTTTGCAAATCTGCTAATTTTTACACTTAGATGCATAAAAAACAGAATGTGAAAGGAATAATTTAAGCTATCACAAATGGTTACAAAACACTTTTTTCGACATTAAGATTATGGAACTACTTTCCATTCATCGTTACCAACTTTACTGGGTGCATGGTACTCAGTTCGTCCGTTAAAATATATGCAGGTAGGGATAGTGACATTTTATAAGGTTGATTTCAAAAGTGCTCACTTTATCGTGAACAGCCTTTAAACGAGTGGTCTATGTGATAAACCTGCCACACAGTACTTGGTACCACACAAGTAGAGGAGAGTGCATTTTTTATTATCTTACTTTCTGCAACTGTGGTTCGGGAACAATCTTCACTCGCGACTTCAGCATTAGTTCTTTATGCACACAGTCAAACCGTTTTGTCGTGTTAGCTCTAACTTTTGTATTAAACATACACGAATGTTAATCTTAATTCTCTCACAGTGCTGTTTTAGTATCAGTAAAAAGTTACGCGGTATTTTATCTACTAATTATTCTTCTGTAATGGCTTTACTGCTGTTTCTGAAAACAAAATAATCAATATTACAACTATCCTCAGCACCACAGTCCAACAATACACTCTCTCAGATTGACTACAATTTCAAACTTGCAGGAAGCCTTCGATCGAAAGTTGCATGCGAACAATTACGAAAACGTCGATAAAAACGGCTAGCAGATGGCCAAATGTTCCATAGAACTATCCATAGAAGCGAGGATGCAAGCTTGCATGGGATTTTGAATCGTGGTACGTGGGCTTTACGGGTAGCCTACCCCACAACACACGCCATTCCGTTACGACTTCCCCACATTTTACGTGCCCTACACAGTAAAAAAAAATGCCGTGAGCTATTTTTTTGCGTTTGACACTGTGTAGCGCTGTAGCAATTAAGTCAGACATAAAGCCATGTATGAGGGTCAGTCTGAACGTAGCCAGGATCATGAAAGGGGAAGGGGGGGAGTAGGGGGAAATATGTGGGAGTACTCGTCTCTCTACAAGAAAGAAATAAGAAATGATGAAACGATAAGAATTTAAAATCTAAGAGATTTGTCAATTATTCTCTTGATTGCAAAAATAGACCTCAGCAGGCACTTCCAGTGTAAAAATAGACTCAGTTAATGAAACAATAAATATATTAAACTTAATGTTAATGTTCCCCCCTGTCTGAATGAAACTGTAGCTACGCCCATAGAAGTAAGTTTTTATTCATAAGACGTAATTTTCAACATACTACCCCTCTGGCCACTACAAGAGGTAACTAATGCGTTAGTATACAGCTCAAAATAATAGTCGGTGTCATTAGAATGACAAGAAGAGAACTTTCTTTGAAAAATTCGCATGTATTTCAACTTTAACGTTTGAGATTATATATATATATATTCTACTTTATATATATATATATATATATAAAGTCGAAACAGCGAAAATTTAAACATTTGCCGCGAGACCGAAACGTACGTCAGATCTCTGAGAAAGTGCAACATGCCACTTTCGTGACTTCAGGAAACACCTTAGCTGAAACCGAACGAGGTATTGCTTGAATAACTTTGTGCTTAAATAACTAAGAAATTCGTACGAATACGCACTTACACTTTAACAAAACTATGAACGTTATTTTTATAATAATTCAGCATTCTTCAAGTTGCCGTTGATATGTCATATAACCATAAACATCTTTTAACTACGTCCGCGTAGGTAATATTTCTCTGGGATATATTCGTTTAGGCAGCACAACCAGCACATCGGAGTCGCGAGATATATATACTGGCCGGATATGTTCGCCCAGTCCCACAGTGGCCAACAGTCGCCGCGGGCCCCCCACACGTTAAAGATTATTTGATTAAATAAGGAAAAATTTGATGGCCATATTTTGTGTTCAAATTCTATTGTCAAATACTATAGTTGGATGCGAAAATTTGACAGTGTGGTAGGGGCTTTAAGAGCACCCCCCCATATATATATATATATATATGTCAACTCGATATATATCCATGTGTAAAACTGTGACGACAGTGCTGCATAATTGCCGAACAGACTGATGTATTAAAACCCCACGTACAGTCGCCGCTCAGAATTCTAGAGGTAACAGAAGTCACACGGCGCGAGGTTTGTTTGTGCTGTTTTTCATCGCCGTCGACATGCTTCCTTCACGGCCGGACGTCAACCTTCTTTGCCAAGGAGGAGGCGACTTAAATCAGCGCCGGCTCGCCAGAGCGCGGGCCGGCGACTGACCCGGGTGCGACCCGGGCGCCGGGATCAAACGGCTGTGACCTCCTCTCCTCGGGGACGGTCGTGGAGAACACTCGGGTCTCGTAATCCGTTTAGCATGGCTGCGACTCCCCTTCGTCTTCGGCCGCTCGATCCGCCCCTCTGCGATCTTCACCCGTGAATGACGTAGCTACTATTGCGAGACACCCGCCCATCGATCTATTAAAGGTTCTGCAGTGCTACAGGTTGTTCACGGTAAAATATGCACTTTTGAAAGCCCTGCTTCAGATTTACTTGTGTACACGTTGTGTCATCAGGTCATCAGGTGCCAAAAGGTTTCACTTTTAGCAGTGGTCTAAATCGGATATGGCATGGGCGATGCGTGGTGATTGAGGGTGCCAGCTAATGAGACCTGTTTGTGAAAAAGGAATGACGAAGGGACCATAAGGTCAAGGAGTGAGAATGTGATGAATTCATCTGTGTGAGTGTGACTGAGCCCGTTCCCATAGTCTGCAATGTGGTTCGACACCGCTCTTTGCGCCCGGGGGCGAGGTGGCGAGAAATGTTTCTGGTTACCGGGCATTCACCAAAACTAAGTCCGTGCAAACCCGAGCGCACTGAGCCGAGAAACTTGATAAAGGGGATACCGTCGTGTTTAAATTGAACGTGAAAAAAGGCAAAGCGCGGACGCGATAGTTAGTGTGTGTAAGAGTAGTTTAGTGTAATATTTCGTTTTATCTTTCGGACCAGCACGAAGGCGGTTCAAAGTTGCAAAGTTCCCGGTGGAATCCTAAACATCTAAAGAGCCGATTTAGCTTTTGTTTGTGGGAGTTAACGTAAGCTAGAAAGTAGCGCTCCATGTATGACCTTTTAATAAGCATCGGCCACTTTGAGGGGAGGTTTGGTGAGGCCAGCGCCGGTTCCACCGGGAACTTTGTATGCACGTTGTGTATCCTCTCGCTTTACGTAAAATTAACATTGCCATGTGCTACATCACTTTATTAATGCGTCGGTCCAGTGAGACTGTGAAATTATTATAAAAGTAAAATTTTACTAATCTGCTCATTTTTAAACTTCAATGCATTAAAAAGAACAGAAATGGAAATAAATAATTTAATTTTTATCACAAATGGTTACTTAACATTTTTTACTCGACGTTAAGATATGGAACTACTTTCCATCCATCGTTACCAACTTTACTGGGTGCGTGTCACTCAGTCCGCCCGTTAAAATATATGCACGTAGGGGCAGTGACTTTTTTCTAAGGTTTATTTCAAAAGTGCTCACTTTATCACGAACAGCCTTTACCAAGCCGGCAGCCCCGAACTTCAAATGGGGAATTAATGTTAAACGAAATTCCTTCTAATTAGGCCAATTTTAAAGATAACTACTTCAAACAAAAAGTATACCACGTCAAATTTCTTAAGGAATTTCGCTATGTTAAGATATATTGCCGACTGTTTTGTTTAATCTATTTTTGTCCAAAATGTAATATCGAAATTTACATATAACAAAGAAAATTCAATAATTATTTTATTACAAATACTTTTATATAGCTATATTCTCTAAGAAAATCGCGTCAAATGTTTTCTGTTTGAAATAGTTATCTTCAAAATAAACGCAATGAGGAGGAATTTCGTTTAACATTTCTTCCCCTTTTGAAGTTCGCGGCTGCCGGCTTGGTAGAACTGCAGGGCCGTTAAAAGTTTCCCTTCAGCCAGAGGCAGAATCAGGGGCGAGGGGGCACTCACCCGAGCACCCCCCCCCCCCCCAGATTATTGTTTCTTGAAGTTTACCAGTGGCCGCGGAGGCTGAGCTGTAAGATTTCTCGCCTCCCACCAAGGCGAGCCGAGTTCAATCCCCGGCCGAGTCACTCCCGGATTTTCGCAGATGGGAATCGTGCCGGACGATACCGCTGGTCGGTGGGTTACCTCGGGGATCTCCCGTTTCCCCCGCCTTTGCATCCCGGCGCTGCTCCATTCTCGCCTCGTTTCACCCTCATCGGCTCTAAAACCTCGTTATTAAGAGACGCCCAACTCTCTCAACACAACTCAATCCTCCCCCTCCTCGCCACAACATGAACCTTACTGTTTCTTGCAGTTTACGTTGTGTTAAAATTAAAGTTAGCACTATTTTCTATTCGCGGTTTCTTCACCCTTTTTAATCGAACCCTTGAAAAATCAGCTTATGTATAGTGTATTTGGTTGTTACCTAAATATTCCACGTATAACAAGCGTTTTATACTCGTTTCAACGCAAAGTATCTAAATTTTGTTTAAATTAAACTTTTGCTTACATTTTATCTATAAATTATAATATTACATTTCTATTAATATAAATTAGGACTGAGCGACGATAGGTGTGTTGGTAATACCTAGTAATAAATAATTTTTATGGAAAATATTGTTAACGTGAGTACGCACGAACGCAGTGCGTTATGCCTTTGGTGTAATTTTCTAGACTCGGTTAAGCTTTGTTTGCGTAAGGTGGAGGAATATCCTGGAAGCAGAACTTTAGCAAGGCTTCAAAAAATTCGGAAGTAACCGTGAATTGACTACATACTCTATTTTTGTTGCTATTTAAGGACGCGCCCACTTGGAGGTTATAAAAGTCTAAAAAAAAAAATTACATTTAATTCAGTAAGTTCTTGCCTTTTTGCAAGCAGGAATTAACACACAGTGGAAATAAGATACAATAGTATTAAAGAAATAGTACATTGTAAATTTTCTATGATCAAACGTTTCCAATCATACCTCTAAAACTGGAGCTATGAAAAGAAAACGGAGAATTTCTGCATAATAAAGGCGAAGCCGAGCCTTAAGTAGCAACGTAGTCTCTTATAGTCTATTCAAGATAAAGTGAGCACTTTATAAATTAACCCTAGAAAGAAGTCACTGTCCCTGCATGCATATATTTTAATGGGCGCACTGAGTGACATTCGCCCAGTAAAATTGGTAACGATGGATGGAAAGTAGTTCCATATACTAACGTCGAATAAACAGTGTCAGGTAACCATTTGTGATCACTTAAAATTGTTTTTTTTTTTTTTTTTTTTTTTTCCCCGCTTTATGTGTTTTTAATGCATCGAAGTGTAAAAATAAGCAGATGTGTACAGTCTCTACTTTATTTATAATTTCACAGTTTCACTTATCCGACGAATGAATAAAGTGATGAAGCTCATGGCAATGTTAATTTTACATACGGCGGAGGAATACACAACGTTCATACA
The DNA here is from genome assembly GCA_029891345.1 of Dryococelus australis. Classification (NCBI taxonomy): domain Eukaryota; kingdom Metazoa; phylum Arthropoda; class Insecta; order Phasmatodea; family Phasmatidae; genus Dryococelus; species Dryococelus australis. The sequence goes on along the minus strand of CM056993.1, from coordinate 254,211,988 downwards.
AGTAGATCATAAGCGGGGCTTTCAAAAGTGCTCATTTTAACTTGAACAGCCTATACCTGTATTGATTCATAAACTATTTGGTAATTGCAGTGACTCTGAAGAACACGCATCTGTGCTTAAAGAACACAATCGTATTTGAGTTAATTTTTAAATATAACTTATGCATACATATATGTGCATATGTGTTCGTAGGTCTATATAATAATGTATATTCACATACAGATGCACAAATTTCTGTGCATGGCAGAAGGCCCCTCTCCATTTGCACAAACTACTGTATCTGCCCCTTACATCAGATACTTGGTCACCACACTATTTTCCACCATGCTAGTGGAATCAAAGTATATACCCACAATTGTGTTTTGACGACCAGTAATAGGCGTGAAACAACTGATGCGCTCATACTGTATTGAAAATAACAGAAAAAGAATCGTGAAAGAAAATGTTAAACAGTGCATTGTCTGTTACCGTTGGTCTTAGAAAATATTCAGTTCAGCTTTCTTTGCCTAATGCTTGGCATTTTTGCGACTAGAAAAGACAAAAATTGTACAAACACCAAAGAGACAAGTCGGTGGTAAAAAAAAAAAAAAAAAGACGTGACGTTGGACTTGCAGAGCTCCATATTTTCCTACTGTCGTGGAAAACGACCAATTGCACTATGCACGTGCACTATGGGTTGTTCTGTAATCAGGATTTTCTTTGTTCGAAATTGGAAATGGCTAAATAAGGCTCTGAGCCTGAATGCAGCTATTCTGTGGTAGGGCACTCTAAGGAATGAAACGAAGGGTACAATATCGAAGGAACCACCGCAGGTTGCATGGAACCTTATGGATTATAAATGAGGAAGGAGAAATAATTGTTCCTATAGTTGATTCACGGTATCATCGTCCTTTTCTGAAGCCCTGCTGAAGTTCTACTTCCAGGATATTCCCCCGCCTCGTGCAAACTAAACTTAACTATGTGTGGAAGATTACACCAGAGGGACAACGCACCGGATTCGTGCGCACTCTGTTGTAACAGTATTTTGTATAAGAACTATTTCTTACTAGGCGCTACCAACGCATGTTGACTCTGTTTTTATTCAAATTATTTACAAATGAAGTATTATAATTTGTAAATAAAATATGAATTAAAAAAAAAAAACCTTTTATGAAGACACGTATAAAACGCTTGTGAAACAGGGCGTATTTAGGAAGAAACCAAGAACGTCATATATGGGGAGATTTTTCAAAGGTTTGATTCAAAAAGGCCGAAGAAACCGTGAATGGACTATAACAGTGAACTAGGCCTAGACTCTGTCAATTTGTATCGAGAGCCGTCCTCAACCACACATTAATAAAATATTGCTACATTCTCAAATTCATGTGGCAACCTGCTAAACTCCAAACACGCGAATTATCGTGCGACTTCTGCAGTCGAACCATGGCTCAGTCGACACGTCTTAGAGGAGGCTGGACCAGTAGAAACCCTCAACAAAAGAACGGTCGAATCATGTCAAACTGACATCTCACAAAACGTTGGGTTAATTTGAAAATGTCAACGGCTCCAGCTGCTGACGACTGCGATCGCGAATATTTCCCGTCTCCAACTTTTATCATCAATGAATACATTTTATTCGCCAAACAAATGAGACAATTCCTATTTCAAAACTTGTGTGACTGTTTAATCGTCTTCATGCATCTTATCTTTTCAGCTGTTCACAAACTATTCAGGGACTAATAGCATTAAAAAATTGAATTCTCTGAGTCACTTATGGCCTGTTGCACCATTTAAGTTCATCGCTTGATCCGAGATCACGTCCGAACTTGAACTAAGATCGTCACAGGATACTGTTGCACCACTCTAGTTCAGAGCATGCCTGGAGATCGAGATGAACTTCATTTCGAACCGCCAAATATGGTGGTTCGAAGTCTTGATCTTGAGCGGTGTTAAGTATGTTTATTCCCTGGAAAGAATCGTGTTAATATTTAAATTGGTTAGATATGGATTTGGCTGTCGTTTATTGTCGTAAAACCTTAATTGTGACATAGCAGATGCTTAAAATTTTATGAATTTCTTTAATTTATAAAATGTTAATATTTTGTAAATAAATAATGCAATTTACGCTTATCCCTCCTAGCAGACATAACGAAAAACCGGAGCAGCCATTCAAAATATAAAAAGAATATAAAAATATGGCGTCGTTCTCTACATTAGCCACGCCGGAAAGTGAAACACACGTCGAAATCTTCGCTCGTGAAAGAACAAATGTAGCCGACAAATGTAGTTTGAAAATACACAGCTAGCACAAAAAAAATTATACGGAAATATAAAGCATTACGCTAATTCAGAAAAATTCGTACAATCACTTTAGGCTACTTAAAACAGATAATAAATAGTAGTATATAGTTTTCTGTCCACTACCTCCTTCAGATTATTATTTTTAAATAACGAAAAGTGTGTGGTTGTAAAGTTGACCACAGATCAAACACAAAACGCGTTTAATTTTTCCTAAAATAAATTATATTTGTATGGTGATATTTTGCAGCACGTTCAACCATGTTACACAGTTAAGAAATGCTAGTCTTAAAAGATTTCTCATAACTTCAAAATAAATAGTTGCATCATGACGTTACAAAGTGAGAGCCAATCACAAATAGTGTTTCGTCCCAATCCTAGTTCCGAACCGAGATCAGGAGACATAAGGTCGGAACTCGGCCAGTTGCGTTGGTGCAACACTTGTACACTGGAACTCGGATACAACTGAAGATAATGTCTGAACCATACGGTTCGTGGTAGTTAATGGTGCAACCGGGCATTTGTAAAGTGAAGTTTTTGCAGACACACAAGCATCTAATATCGCAATTAATGCTGCTAAGGAGTGCAAAATAGTTGAAACCCACATTACACGCAAATTTATTTCGGATAAACTCAGTTGTTTCGTAGTTAGCTAAACCAGGTAGGCTTCTTCGAAACAGTCTTACTAGGCCTACAAGACCGAACAAGGAGCTGGGGACCTTGCGTCACACCGACCTCACACGGAAATGTGGGTGGAGGAAGCGAGGTCAATTGCCGAGGTCAAGGGTCGAGTGGCACGACGCCCGCTCACAGTTCTGGACAGTTGTCTAAGAGTTCAAGTCATTCAACGGTCGCGTCCCACCCGTCAAAATTGCTATACGACCTTCACGAAAGCCAAAATTGTGCGCTTGGAATTTCAGGTCGTGCTCCAGTTACTTGGGTTTTCAAACCGCTTATCTTCATAAGGCCATGTTTAAAGCACTGTTTAACATTTAACATCGTCACAATAAAATAATAACGACCAGGGGCGTAGTCAGGAATTTACTTCAGGAAAGGAGGAGAGGGAATCGCAATTTTTTAAATATGAAAGCAATAATAGAAAAAAAAAATTACAATCAATGGTCTAATTAATATAGAGAAATGGCAACACAAAATGCAATAAACATCCTCCATGTCCAAGGGAGACCAAACATTACTTATATGAAAAAAAAAATTAAAGTTGTGATAAATTTTAAATTGTATTTTTGAATACTTTATATTCATTTCGAGGGGGTGGGGGGTGGTCTGAACCCTTTCCCCCCTCCTCCCTCGCCATCGCCACCGGGCCATGCCCTTGATAACGACTTTAAGCTGTTATTAATAAATAATTAGATAATTAGTTAATTAAAATTACATGTGTAGTGAACATTTAATTACTTTCGAGTCTAAAATGTTTGAGTTTATTAAAATATTTTCCATTGTACGCGGCATATAAAGTCGTTAAAACTAACATGGCGGGCATTTGGCAATTTGTACGAGTTAATTTGTAATCTTCGTAGTTGACAAAACACAAAACGAAAATTACGAACATACGCCATTGATTCTTTTAGACAAAATTAGTCACGTGGTACATTTAGTAAACAAAAAATTCCGATTGGAACACAGTCTCGGTCTGACGTCAGAATAAACTCAAAATTCAGTTTTTTTTCCTTTCGTGTTTGCGTTTATTGTACGACACATCAGTCCAGTGCATTAACGATCAGTGTTTGAACAGCGTAATTCACAGTAAATCAATTTGAATTACCGCTGACTCTGCTGTACTCATTCATCGGATTACTAAGCATTTATTCGCGGAAGCCAACTGCGCTGATTTGTATTATTTTATACATCTAGCGTTTTTCACGTGCTCGTTTTTACAATATTTCTATCCTTTTGAGTTACTTGCTCCGTGGAGCACTAACTACCTGCCCGCTATGTTCGTTTTCACGACCTTTATTGTCAGAGGGGCCACGGTGTCTGAGCGGTTAGTCTGCTAGCCTCCCACCACGACGATACGGGTTCAATACCCGGACGGGTTACAGGATTCTCGCACGTGGGAATCGTGCCGGACGATGCCGTTGGTCGGCGGGATTTCTCGGGGATCCCCCGCTCCTTCATTCCGACGCTGCTCCAGACTCACTTCAACCACTCTCATCGGCTCTCAAGACCTCGCTGTTAAGAGCCGTCCAAATCTCTTCACTCACTCACTCACTCACTGTCAGAATGACAACACTGTAATTAATTTATACAGCGAGACACAGCCCGTTCACCTGTTCGACAATTTTTGAGCCGTGGACAAGTTGTAACTCGATAAAGTAAATTTTTAACAGATTACGGACTACACTTGTCTTCAGCCCGAGAAATGCTACTTTGAACATTTCCTCGCCCATAAAAATTAAACTCTCGTGGCTATGGATTCATTGCTTTAATAGTTTTTTCCTTTGTTATAGCCACTCAAAAGGACACGATAAACGTAGGTCTTTTTACACAACACAGGGCATTCGCTTGTGGCAGTATCAACTCGGCACCCCAGTGGCTGATCAGGCCCATCGAGAGAAATTCCGGGCCCCTGAGCAATGCGTGCTGTGGGCCCCCCTTCCCCCTCCCCTCCAAAAATCGACAATCTACAATAACATAAATAGTCGTCATCAATGCAAAAAAATTAATAAGTTTTGAGTGGCGACATTAGATTTTTACGTAATACTTCGTTTTGTAAATAAACATTTACGAGTCGGCCCCTGAGCATTGCAGCCCCCCCCCCCCTCCTTGGCGGCCATGTAGCTAATGACTAGCCAATAATGAAAGTTGTACAGCAGAGTAAGCATCTCCGGTGTGGCGAGTGAGTGAGTAGGGAACACAGAGAACAACAGAAGTGGTGTTCCTGCAGTGGTGAATGTACAGACTGTTGGGGAACTGGTGGCCAAACTCCACACATAGGCCGTGGTTGCAGCTGTTAAACACATTCAGTTAAATACGTTCCGTAGCCATATCTGAACAAGTTTCAAAACAAAACGTGTTTTCGCGCTCACACGCCCAAAGCAGAATGAAATCTATGGAAATTCTAACCTCAACAAACATGGAACTTAAAATGTATGACATTTAATTATAATAGCCTCCAACATTTATCACTATTGATATTTTTAATTGTTATGAAACCTACAATTTTACTGTAATGGCATAATGGGTGGGTATTAGTTCATTCGACCCTAAACTTAAGTTAATTCAACAAGTGCAGGAATTCCCGCCAAATTCAGCAGTATTTTATTACACTGCTTGTTTACTTTGAAGCAGCCAATAGGAGCGTAGCAGAGAAGCGAAGTCGTTCGAAACTGCTTATGGAAACAGTTCACTTTGAACAAGAAACAACTGCGATCGGAACTCGTTCGAAGTTAAAGTAACCTCTTCAATAGCTAAACTTTTTTAAGTGAAGTAGTTCTGCATCCCGTGTAACCGCGGCCATATTTTGTTTGGACGAGTAGCAACACAAAAGCCCTGTACACTTACGTGTTGTTATATCGAATAGTCGTGTTCAAAGTTGCGGCGTACAACGCCCGGAGAACATACATGTCGGAATAGTTGCATAGGAAGTAGGTGAGCGACACTGCCTATGTAATAATGTAATGCCATGCGCCTAATTCCTATGCGTGATCGCACCGCATTTTTCTCCAGGCGTAGTACGAAGCAAAGAAAAATTGTACATTTTTCGAAGAAAAAAAAATATACATATATATACATACACACACATACATTAAAAAATAAACGATTTCATTATTCACAAATGTTTATCTAACATTTAACTTGAATGTCGAGACATGACACTACTTTCCCTACATCATTACCAACTTAACTGCAAGCGGAGAAGTTTGGACGGCTCGTAACACCGAGCGAGGTCTTGAGAGCCGATGAGGGTAAAATGAGGCGAGCATGGAGCAGAGCTGGAATGGAAGAGGAAGGATGCGAGATCCCCGAGAAAACCCGCCGACCAGCGGCATCGGCCGTCATGATTCCCACATGCGAGAATCCGGGAGCGACCCCGCCGGGAATCGAACCAGGTTCTCCGCACGCAAGCCATTTCCCCTGTTAAGTTAAATGCAGGTTCGGGAAATAGGCTAACATTTCTCAAAAGATTGATTTCAAAAGTACTCGATAAACAGTAAACAGCCTATACCCATTTGACTGGGCTAATGATAATTCAGCTCCTATAAGCACCGACGTATGTTATTCGTCTTCAGACAGCTAAGCCGTATAAAACACACATGATCCTAGTTATAGCACTATTTACTTGCGTTCAGTACAAAGACCCCTCTTTCCCAGATGCTACAGCCGGAACTCATTTTCTTCTATGCCTTACGTGCCACTACGGACTTTTTAGAAAATATAACATAAAAAAGAGGTCTTGTCATAGTGCATACGGTAGCTAAACATTGCGTTTTAAAATTAAAATACTGTCCGAATATACCTACAACACAATTCTGAAAAAAAAAAAAAAAAAAAAAAAAAAAAATTATAGCCAAACCATCTGTTTCGAAAATAAACCAACAAATCACCAAAATACTGGTTCCTGATATCCGTGACAGATTTTAACATACAACTACATAAAATGTATCAGTCGTTATAGAAGATGTTCTGTTTGCATTAAAAACCTGTGCCTGCTCACAGGCTTATATTCTCGCTAATGACCTGCTACAGAGAATGCTAACAGTTTGTTGGCCGATTCAGTAAGGCGCCACTTGTTACTGCTCATCTCACAAGTTAAAAAAAACTGCTGATCTCGTAACAAGATAAATGCTGATCTTACAACAAGGTCACTGCTAATCTCACGACTAAACTACCGATTTAGTTGATCTTCGTTACACGTAAGTAATAGAAAAGTGTTTCGGAAATTTTTTTGGCGCTAACATTTCAACTTGTGAAGCCACTGAAGTGCCCATGATCCGGCATTACTGACGAGGGAAATGCTTTGATGTGACATGCAACGAGTGAAACAAAACACTGCGTGTTCCACAGAAACGTCACTACATGAATGTTCGGAGTTTCTACAGCTGTGAGCGACTAATTTTTATAACTGACTGGCAAGCACGCACACACACGTGTAGAAATATGTATTTTTTTCCTATTTCGAACATTTTAAATATTTTAGTTCCAGTTTAGTTCATGGTTTGAGATGCTGCTCTTGAGCTGACATAGTATTTGTTCCGTTATACCAGCCAACGACTAATTTGTGTTCTGCCGTCGTGATATGAAGCAGTTTAAACTTGAGCAGTAGAAAGGTTTCCTTACTCACAGGGAATGTCACTGGGTGCAAAGCCTCCCTATGTTGAGTCTCAATCAAGTATCACCTCGTACACGATTGGGTACACAGAGCCTGAATGGCTCATAACTAACTGCTAATCATGACAGTTTCAACAGCCTAAACGCTTGGAAACACTGGAATGTATCGATGCAATGCTATAATATACAAAATGTTGGAAAGCTTTACAGAAAGTAGACAATTTTTTCATATGCTACAGAGCATCTCACTCTTAGATTGTCGCGTGCAGTGTAATGGACATTCACTCTCTCTTTCCGATGCATGATTTCTCTGTCCTTGTTTCTGCTCGAATTATCTTTTTGCAGCTTCAAAAACTATGCCATTTTCGTTGCGTGCGCGCCATGCAATCGCAATGACAGGGTTTATCACAGGTTTCATTTCCAAAGGAGCCGCTTAGTTTTGCGTTGCAAAATTGGATTATCTTAAGAGATGTGAGGGAGGTTAAGAGATAAAATCCTCTTAAACCAGGCAATTTCCTTCGCCACCCATTTGTGCTCAGCCTGCAATTGAAGGGTCGGATACTCCTTAGTATATGGCTGTATTTAGTGTGAAACGAGCCGAACCACTGCCCCCAGCTACAACGACCCATCACATCGGTGGTAAACCGGTTGGGGCGTGTCTGTGTGAGCTAGGAGCTGTCAGCCTAAAGGACTGTGTGAAAAACATGAAGATTCGAATAAGAGAGACATTTATTTCTGTGATATTTAAAGTAATGCATCAGTAGAGAAGGTGGATATCACAAGATATCGTATAACGGGGCCAAAGTTTGATTCACAATTGAAAGCATAACACTAAGCACAGAACATGGGTCGTGTGCACAAGAATTGAGCACCATGTTTTCGAACCTATTAATTCACAACTGCGCATACCAGATCGTGTGCATCAGAGTTTCTCACGTAGTACGTACACAATGGAAATTGTTATATTTCATTTATTGTGCAGACGCATGGAGCAATAGCTAATCAGAGCAGAGTATAAATTTTTCAACGAAGTTGTTTATTTAAAATGGAAGAACAGTTGCGCTGCAGAAACGAATACACGTCGCTTGATATTAAATTTGGATAAAAGAACCGGTAAAAGTTTACGAAGGAATTTTGAAGGTTATTCGCAGATTTGGGATCGCAAAAATCTAAGATTTTAAGGAAAAGCAAAAAATGCTAAATATTTTAAATCGCTGTAAAATTTCAACACAATATCACAATCTGTAAAGAAAATCCGTTATTTATTAACACTGCCAAATGACGTCAAACTCGTCTCGAAATTTCATTAGGTAAAAATAGTACATAAGTATTCAATTGTGAATCAATTTAGTAGCAGAGTTCTGGTCGTGTAGACGTTCTACTGTTATTTTATATGTGCTGTGAGTGTGTGTATTTTGATTGTGAACCCAGTCTAAGTAATGCCTTCCTCCTCCGCAGAAACACTTCCCCGCTGAGGAAAGCCTGATCTGGCTTGGCGCCAGCAGCGGGCGACGCTGTCGTGGTCGCTCAAGCTTCCCTCCTCAAGTGGGTCAACGTCGTCGACTCCTCGCTCCAGCGCGTCGCTACAAGAGTCCCGCCTACGACTTACAAGATAGTCTCACAAACATCCGTCAGTCGCCCGTCCGTCCGGCGCGACCGTCACGCGATAGCAACTTTTTTTTCCCCATCCGTCCATCCGTCAAATATTTCCCAAACTTTAACTTTCGACGGACGACGGATGGGTCAGCGCCTTGTGACGACATTCTTTAGAAGTGAATACACACTTTGACATAAAATGCAAGGCGGTGGATTTGTGCTTGTTTCTCTTTGGTGGTAAATTCAGGAATTAAAAATGCAAACAATAATTCAGTATAAATTCTTATCACGTAAAAAAAAATATTTCTCTCTCAAAAATGTATATTCAACCAAAATATTCTTCCAACTAAAGGAAGATCACGATGTTAAGTTGTCACACTGAAATTTTGCCGTACTGAAGGATTGACGGATGACGGATGAAAACACGAACGGATGTCTGATTGGCGGACGGGCGACTGACGGGTGTGACGGATGGTTGTGAGTCCAACTTTAGCAGCAGCGAATCTAGAGACCCACAGCTACTTGAGTGGCGGGGCACCGTGCACTATAGGTAGGGATGGGAAAAATTCGCGAGTTCAATGACCTGTAGGCTGGATTCCACAGTCATGTGTACACTCGGAGTCTCAGATGTTTGTTGATTGGCTGCTGCCCCATAGAGTAGCCAGTGTTACTTCACACCAGGCAGTATAGCGCTCGCTACTTGTTTCCTTGCAAGTCTGCTATTAGCTCAGAGTCGTCCCGGGCGTGTCTAATAAACTGCGATCCAATTGCAAAGTCGGGTTCAGTGTACACAGCACGTATAGGCTTCACATTCATGACTTAGGCTGTCCGTAATCAGAACATTCAACTTCGTAACTGAGAGTCAACGCCATAGCGACCTCGACAATGGTCGTCACATTTCATCTGTAAATCTAATGAGAACCCGTTTGGTAGTTTCTTTTTATCGACGCGCGTCTCATACACGCGGCACGTAGGCCGGCGCCATTTAGTAAAGATTAAGCCGAAATTGTCGTGTACTGGTGGCATTTCCTCTGAAGAAAATTACGGCTAAACAGTTAATAAATTGCTTCTGATTATGACTTCAGGTGCCCGCCTGCTCGAAGCAACTTTGCGCTATTAAAGGGGGGTAGTATCCACTCTACCTTCAAATTTTCTTACAAATATTCGTACTGAAAATGTATGACCAGAAATAAAAAATCAAAGCTAGGCATGAAATGGACGACTGCTTGCCGATTTTTTTTTTAATTTGTAGGGTTTCAAATATACCTGTATTTTCCCATATCGGACTGAAATAATTAAATAATTAGATAATGTTTGATTACAGTTACAGATGTGACACCTATTATGTAAGAAATATAAGTACGATTTATAAATAACTGTTAAAATGTTCCCTATGTCATGACTAGCTTGGTTTTTAAATATTGACCCCGAAAATTAAGTTAATGAGGAAAATACGTAAATCCAAGATAGCAAGGATACTCCCCCCTTAAGAACAAGGCAAGGGAGCTATAAGGGCGACTCCGGCCCGCGATCTTGGTCTCCTATCCCCGCTACGCGCAATACGCTGAACTAGTTTGTAATGTTTACATCCTGCTGCGTGTAATCAAGTGACTCAGATGGGCGACCCTATCTTTTTACTGGTGGAAAGTCTGAACGGAATTTCAATGCCGGGTCGTATAGTAATATCGCAGATATACATTAATATGTTTTAAGTTACCACAGTTTGGAAAAGCCGGTTTTGCGGCTTTTGGCGGCTGTGTGGTGTCTGTGTTCTTAAGAGTGATTTCGCAGTTTTTTCGCAATGCCTTCCGTTTCAGAGGCTGTGTCAACATTTTCGTTAGCTACCAGGTTTCTTGTCACTGTAAGTTCTGCTGTTCGTTTCTCTTTTCAAGTTAAGATAGTCAACTTTGCAGTAATGATTCGCGGCGCTGTGCATAAGGTTGACTAGTTAGAAGCTAAGCAGGGCGTTTATACCGACAGCTCTACACAACTTCTGGAAGTTACTTCCGGTGGGTAAGAGTCCAAATAACTGAAATAAATTCCAGATAAAATACAGTGCTGAAATCGGTTAAATGAATTAGCCTATATTGTATTTCTACGTTTATATTTACGCATTGCAAATGTCATCTCAGCTGTTCTGGCTTGTAATTAAGACCAATACAAATGTTACGCAATCGGATACACGTACCGGTAATTACTTTATTTATTTATCTATTTTTGGCAAAGAGAAACAAAGGAAGTTCGAAAATCAAGATTAAAGATTTTAAATGTTTTGAATAACATATAGTGTCTATACACATTTACTAATATCGGCAGCGCTCATTTTCTGTACACTAAACAAATTAAGCGAGGGACACGTGTCCTTCGGGGGGAAAAAAAACGAACAATGAAAAGTGTTCTTAGTTAAACTCTTTATTTAAAGTATTTCCGTATTATTTCTGTTCCATTCGCTGACGTTCTTGCACGGGTACACACACTAACTTGTTGACCTTGACTGCAAGCACGCCGTACCACGAAGTGAATCCAAGAGGGGAAAAAAACTACGGATGTTTTGCCAGGTCAACTTCTTATAGCATAAGATGTTTCGTCAAACAAATATCACGGACTTTTTCGACTACAACGTCTGTTTTCACCTAAAACTATTTCTGATGCAATGAAGTAAAAAAAGTCCTTGGCACGCACACTTTCAGCAAACGTCCAAAGTTGAATTGGCGAAAAGTTATAATGTAATATTACAGTAAATCATAGTGCTGCATTTTAAAGACATGTTGCTGACTTATTATACCGACTGTACACATCTTAAAATAAAAGATTTGTTATTTTTGAATGCGTTTAACACATAACACTAAGTTAAAATTTTCACAGTACCGGTATTGCTATATATATATATATAACATTAAAACACCAATTCCCGAATCAATTTTCTTCATTTAAAAAATAAAATTTTATAGTGTAAATGAATACAGTTTTCAAGTTAACGGGTATGTATTAGTTAAATATTAAAGAAATAACTTAATTATGATATTATTCATGATGAACATCTTATTTCTTTAATTATATTTCATACAACATATTTAACCCCAAATATAAATAATTATATTATTACAGTAGTTGATAAAAAAAATATATATTCTTAGAGGTCAATACAATATTTAATTATTTGTATCAATTTATATTTAGTATAAAAAGCCTGGTACGAATAGTTAATAGTCTTACGCTAGATATGTGCTTACTACGCTTACACAAATGAGGTATACCTTCTATATTGTACCAAGTTTTTATATACTAAATATAAATTAATACAAAAATATTAATTTGTAGTAAAGTTTATCATGGCTTTTAGAGCACGTCTTACAAGTTCTACAAATTCTGTAACTACTATAATAATTTTTCTCTTTTTAGTTCATGTATAAATAAAAGCTTGGTTTGAAAAGTTATTTTTTACAGTTAATTTATTATGCCATATTCGGGAAACAATAAACCAATTTCTTTCAAATTTGGCCAAGAAGTTGTGCTGTGATAATCCATATTAAGTTTAATTTTTTAAGTATGTAAGTCTCTTACTTTCTGAATGGCGCCTATACAAATATTTTAGCTTAGTGTGTTATATTTACGAAACTATGTAATGTATTTAAATTTTTCTTCGCATGTTGTATCTATGACTATCATGGAACGTCCTAATGCATAAACTTTTTGTCCTCTATTTATAAAGATCGTCACATGAATAATGGAGGTTTTATGCCATATCTCTAGGATCAATCAACCGATTCATACCAAAATGTCACGCGCAAGTATTGCTACTGTAGAGAATGTAAATTAACATGTGTTATGTTAGGCAGGCATATTTTAATGGTGTTTATATAAAAAATTTAGATTAATTTGATATATCTATGAAACATTTCAAATACATTCAAAGAAATTTGTAGGCAAACAGTATTAATTAGAAGGATAATTCATTCATACATAGTGTATATTTTGCCAGATTTTTTGCAAAGTAGTGTCAGGTGAGTAAAATCAACATTTTGCCATACATCCGGAAATATTCAACTAATTTCCACAACATTTTGCACACCTGCAGAAGGCCATGTAAAGTTGCATTATTTAAGTGAGGTAAATCACTTATTTTCAAAATGGCGGCCACATAAATATTTTGATATATTTAGCATGTATATTTAACCATTTAACAAAATTCAACCAAACTTTTTATGCTGACAGCATCTACTAGACGCACAGTGTGAAGAACACTTTTCTAGGAAGTTTTGTAAGATAGCATCAATAAGGAAAATAAGGTTTTTATGCCTTATCTCTGGTACCAATCAACCGATTTCTACCTAATTTTTCTCACAAGTAGCGTTATGGAAGGCAACGTAAACTTATGATTTTTTAGTAGCTCAGGCACTTATTTTCAAAATGATGGTCACGTAAATCTTTCAGATTAGTGAACACTATCATTCAAAAAATTTTACTGATTGCATCCCAAGTTGATACTCCAAATTGTACCTCTTTAACTTGCCAAGTATTTCCGAATTCGAATCCCGGGTTAGTCACTAGTGTATTTTAATTTTTTGTGCACTATTTCACATATTTCTGGTTTCATCTTTAATGGTATTGCTATCAATGAAAAAATAACGCCAACCTACCATCTAAGCTTTCAAGAACTTCACTAAAATTTATCTGCACCCATGTAGAGGAAAGTAGGATCATTAGTTATCAGTAACTTCCAGTAAAAATTAATTTTATTTATAAATATTTTGTAATTAAAAACATAAATATTCATTGGATGAAATTTTCAAATTTTTAAAGTAGGCCTAATATGTAGCGACACCCGAATTTCGCGAAAAGAATTCAGCAAATGCTAGATTTCAATACCCTACGAACATACCAGCAGTTTCCTTTTGCTTATTGGCGGAGTGTGTCTGTGAGAAGACATTCTGTTAGTTGACTGGCCAATATGAATTAAGTTATTCCGATACTGTACATCTCTGATTCGTGGGCAGGCACTTAAGACGCGTAACATCTACATTACCCTATCACAAAAGCGGAACTGAGCTAAAGTGTTGTGAAATACAACTGGTCGTGTAATCTTTTAGCGAAATTCGGGTGTCCCTACTAATATGTTTACAATAAGGAGCGTGAGAGTGAGAGAGAAAGAGAGGTAGCGAGAGAGAGCGAACCAGATAGAAAGAGACATTGGTAAGATTAAAATGAACGTTAGTAGGCCTATTTTAAAGGAAGTATGGGATTTACCCCCCCCCCTTTTTTTCCAGGAAACCATAAATCGGTGCTTATAACCTAACCCGTAGTCGTGTAGTCATGAATATAGGTGACTACTCACTTCTAGCTTGTCTTAATTTTCAAGAGTGACGTAGCAAGGCATTTCTTAAAGAGTTGTGGTCTCAATGGCGTGGCAGGGGGGTTGGGGGGGGGGGTTACACTGACTGCAGTAATGTTTACGTGTTTTAAAAATGTATTTGTAAATTGTTAACACAATTATTGAAATGCACGTGGCCTGAAAAAAGGTACACTTTCCAAACTTGTAATGAGAGAATAATATTATTTGCTTATCTGTCTATATCGTAAATTCAACGAGTGTACGATTAACTTCGGTCAAAGTGTGTGCGTGTATCCCATCTTGATGATTTTCGTAACTATAGAAAAATTCGTCGTTCATTTACGAAGTTCGTCCTTGATGTTGTATTAGTTCCTATTTAAAATCCTAATGAAATAGGGAATTGATGTAAGTATACCCGGACCAGTTTTGGTTTTTTTTATGTGGAATAAAATATTCAAATAAGTTTTGTTCGAATTACACTCGAGTATAGTCCTCGAAGTGTTAAAATTAAAATTTTCTAAGTGAAATTATTTAAATGTTATTTCCATGCGAGCGAAACTTTCCATTGCTCCATCCAAACAATATGCAACCTAAAATGCCACACACTCGTATGAGCGTCAAAATGTCATCTCACGAATGATGTAAAACTAAAGCCCTCCCTTTTTTTTTCTCCATAGTTTCCTTTTTCCCTCGAAATAAATAAATAGAACCACAACAAATTTAACTCCGTCGTTAAAAAAATAGAACATTTGGAATGCCAACCTAGCTGTAATATCCTACATTAATTACTGGACAGAAGTTAGCTACCCTTAGATTTTCAGTGCTTGCCATTACATGGAACAGGAGGAAGGAGGAAAATGCAAGTGTACATTGTACTCAAAAACATTTGTTTACAAACGTCATTTTCTTCAGTGACACAACAGCTGCGGTGAAAGGATACATTGTGGCAACGCTACTTTTCTAGAACTGTCAAAATTTACCCCACTTAGATGAAATGGACAATAGTATTAGTTTCGTGTTGTCATTATCCCAAAATTAAAAATCCAGGAATCCTTAAAATAAACAGTAATTATTCCAAAAGGTGTTAAGAGTGTCGTTTAAAATTAACAATATAAAACAAATATGACATGAGATTGTCACTAACAAAAATTGTGTTATGAGTAAAAACCTATTTCATGAGCATATCAGCAACTAGCTTTGTGAAATAATGATTGTGAGTATAAAACACATTTGTTTATTCCAGTAAGCTCGTCTAAGTGTGTATTTAAAAGCTTCAAACAGGCAAAACTAATATGGCCGCGATTTGGTAATTTGCATTTTGTAATTTGCTAGCTTCTAAGATGACAAATCGCAAAACGCAAATCACAAAAATACGTCATAGATCTTGTAGACAAAACGGATCACGTGACCATTTCGTTAACAAAAAGTGTCAACTGGAACACGGGGCCTCAACTACAAGTCAAGATTCCTCACAAGGAAGTCGCTCAAAACACCGGATACTGTTTCCGTGTACAGCGACCACCATAAATTCTCTTCGGGCGCAACATTCATTTAGTTATTTATATCTTTTAAAATGGTGAAGTTAAGGCATGTAGCCTTCTCTTACACTTGACCATTTTTTTTTGCAATCACATAAAATTGACTAAAGAATAACAAATTAATGGATTAATTAATGCAAGAGTATCAAACATGTACTACGTATACAATTAGTAAAAAAATATCAGCTCATAAGTACGGACTAGAAAATTTCGCGAGCTCTTTCAGTACACGCTAGACTTCAAACACATGTATATCTCAGTTGTGTTTGCTATCGTATCATAATCTGTTAGTTAAGTCAGGTAAACTCTAAGCCAATAACAGGCGTGTAAGGAAATAAGTACCAATTTCACACGCCACCTGCTCTGAGGTGAAACTGGCTACACAATGAGGCAGCAGCCAGTGAAAAGGAAAATGAGCCTCGAAAATACATAGGACCGTGGAGTTTTGCCTACAGGTTGTTCAAAACGCGAAATTTTCCTGTCTCTACTCATAACAAGTCTGTCATCTTATAAAACTTAACCCTTTCAGACCCACTACAATTTGCGCTTTCAGGTGTTGTAAATAAAATATTTTATGATACGTGCTGTACTTAGGTCGATACAACACTTGTTCCGTTATCACAGCCAATGATCTGTAGACTATATGTTCGTCTACAGTTATATGAATCAATCATGACCTAGACCAGTAAGACGGTTTGCGAATAATTTACCCACAGGTAACATTGTTGGTCTTTGGGCTTCGAAGTGTGCAGAAGAAACCAAGATATTCCCTATACGTGCGTAATATACACAATTGTGCACACTGGATATGAATGAGTTATTGGATACGGGGACCCAAAAATTCTCTTTTAATGTACTAGTGGAGCTGTGCTAGGCAAGCGGCTGTGTGGCAGGCAAGATCTGACTAGAGATGGACGTTATTTAACGTAACAGTTATAATTAAACTGTCACAATTTGGTGACGTGTTACACGAGTAACACGTTCAATCGTTTATCGTTTATACCGTTATTTTCAGAACGTCTTGGAATGCCTCACTTAAACCAACACTAGACTACTGCGCATGCGTAAAAGTTATTTTTTGGAACGTCTTGATTTGCAACTGTGCGCATGCGCGGATGTTATTTCTTGAAACGCCTTGCTTTGGAACATTGAACCATGTAATTGTTACATCCCCGAACGTCGGGACCACAGACTACAGATAAGGTAGACCGCTTATTCGTCTTCTGCGCATGTACCCAACATTGGCCTACTCTACAGGAACACAACTGTCAAAGTCACATGGTCAACAGTGATGAACGTATTTGTTTGTATATTAATATTTAAATGACAGGCTCATTTATGTGAACAAAATATATTTACCAGTTTTAGTTTAATCAAACTGCATTACAAATCTGTTAGAGAAAGTATACAGACATCTGTGATGCCCAGTTGTACCATCGTGGTTCGAAATCGATCCTAGATCGGGTGTAAGATTGGGACGACTGAAAAGTATCCATTCAGAATTGTTACCGTTACAGAAATTTTGCATCCATACTTGCGCAGAAAAATCCGGAATAGTAACCGTTCCGATTTTATTAGCAAAGCACTGCGTTACTGAATACTGAGAAGTATCCATTGTAGGAATGGTTACCATTCCCGATTTTTGTACCGACATTCACATCCCAAATATCCTGTAAAGTGCCTACAGTCGGAATGTTTACAATTCCGGTATGTGTGTTTTTTATTTGTCATCCACAAAAGCCTGAAAACTGTCCACTGCCTGAATGAATGGCAACCATTTAGGTCTGAAGTGTGAAAATATCTTGACAATATTAGAGTAATATTACAAATAATTCACATCCCAAATATCCTGTAAAGTGCCTACAGTCGGAATGTTTACAATTCCGGTATGTGTGTTTTTTATTTGTCATCCACAAAAGCCTGAAAACTGTCCACTGCCTGAATGAATGGCAACCATTTAGGTCTGAAGTGTGAAAATATCTTGACAATATTAGAGTAATATTACAAATAATTCACATCCCAAATATCCTGTAAAGTGCCTACAGTCGGAATGTTTACAATTCCGGTATGTGTGTTTTTTATTTGTCATCCACAAAAGCCTGAAAACTGTCCACTGCCTGAATGAATGGCAACCATTTAGGTCTGAAGTGTGAAAATATCTTGACAATATTAGAGTAATATTACAAATAGTACAAAAATACGATAAATTGCAAAACACACACACACACACATATTATTTCTCAATGCAAATAGGCTACACACAACAATAATTTATGGGGAAACTCCGATCTTCGTTGATGCGTGACGCTTCGCGTCGCCACCTAAAAAAAATTGCCGGCACCTTGAATCACTGATTTGGGTATTTACTCCCCTGCTGGCGGTGGGACTCTGGCTCGGTGCATAATGTTTGACTATGCGTGTACAGTATTTTTAAGTTCGAGGGAGCTACTCTTGAAAATCATTTGTGGGGAAACTTCAAGCTTCGCTGACGCGAAAAAGACAGCTTGGTTACCATTCAGGCAGTGAACATTTTACAGGATTTCAAATAAAACATATTTTCACACTTGAGTCCTGAATGGTTACCATTCAGGCAGTGGACAGTTTTCAGGCTTTTGTGGATGACAACTAAAAAACACACATACCGGAATTGTAACCATTCCGACTGTGAGCACTTTTCAGGATATTTGGGATGTGAATGTCGGTACAAAAATCGGGAATGGTAACCATTCCTACAATGGATACTTCTCAGTATTCAGTAACGCAGTGCTTTGCTAATAAATTGTGAATGGTTACCATTCCGAATGGATACTTTTCAGCCCCCCCCCCCCCCCCTAAGATTTTCACAGAAAACTGTTGCACCCTCTTCTAACATATTTAGTTAGAAGCTCAAGCTCGAATGGTGCCACCAAAGACGTAACCACGATGGTGCAACTGGGCATAAGCCCTTGTTTACAAATCAGTTTTCTAATCTAAAATCAAAACCACGCCATTTTCGCTAGACGTGTTAGCAGGTGAGCAGTTCAATGATAGGACACGGAGATTTGTTGTGCGCAGCCGAGATCGGTCTACCTCATCTTTAGTCTATGGTCGGGACAGGCGAGAAATATTCCACAGTAACCTGTTACAAAAATAACATGTTACTGTAACGCGTTACTTACTTGGAACGGGAACAATGGAACTCGCTGTATGAAAGTAACTGTTTAGCCCATCCCGCGCCCAACAAGATCAAGGCAGCAGTTGCAAGAGGGAGAGGGAGACAGGTACGCCTGCAAGATGGCCGCCAGGCGACGTGGCTGTGGGAGACAGTGGTTCAGCGCCGGAGATGGAAGAAGAGGATTGAAGAGGGAGCAGGAGGAGAAGGCGGCGTCGAACAGGTTTGTGTTTGCGTGAGGAAGCGGTCGGGCTGGTTCGTGTCTTGGGTGTCCACACGGCGATATAGGAGCTCTCGCACGGCCTCAGGCGAGAGAGAACGTAACACTGCGATTTGCTACGACGCTAAGGCGGCCACGTGACTTGGCTTGGGCCGTGTCCGGAATGGCAGATATTGTCCACAAGAGTGAATACAAAAATGGTGACGTATTAGGTATTTCGTATTTTGCGGATGATAGCAAAAATACAAAATGACAGAATCAGCGTCATGTTGATTTTGACCTTCAAAACAAATATGCGAATGAGTAAATACGTTTTTTTTACAAACAACCGTTCATAAAGTACACTACGCATGTTTTAAAAAGAAAGGAAGTGTTTTGCTTTGTTTATATATTTCACAACAAAGTTTTTTAATTAAAGTTGTCATTGCAAAATTTATTATTTTCTTATATATTGACATATTCGGAGCATTCCAGTGATGGTTGTAGAAATATTACGTCCGTTTTAAGCATTATACTTGGATTTAAAAAAAAAAAACGTTATTGTTAGAGCACCAAGTATTTCGCGAATTCCTTCTGTGACGTGGTAGACTTGAAACACTTGTTATTTTCTCCTGCTGCTGTGATTGGATAGCAGTTGTTTGTACACGTCCCGTTTATCTGTGAGCCAGTAATACGAAGGGAGGCGCAGTGCGAGTGAGCTGTGAACTGTCCTGTACGAAGACCTGACTTGATCGCAGCAACCAATAAGCAGACGATAGAGTCTCGAGTGTACATAGGACTGTAAAGCCTAGCCTGCTGCCACATCAATCCGCGAGATACTCGGGCCTCTATTTATTGTTAATGTAAAAATGTGTTACCGCGAGTGCTAAACAAGTGACTGTCGACTTACGAAATGACAAAATACAAAATAACGAATGTGTCATTTCGGACACGGACCGATTTCCACTGAGGTTAAGATGGACCTCGTTGCGTCAGTTTTGCGTTGTTATTTATGTTCAGAGGTACAGTAGATCGGGCAGCAAAGTATCCCACGGCAAAAGCTGACCAAACATTAGAGATTTTTTTTTTGTTCTTTTGTACCCATCTATATTACTATAGGCCGTTCACGGTAAAGTGAGCACTTTTTGAAGCTGTTTCATCAGACATAATGACCAATAAATACATTTCATTGTGGCCTCGGACTTTTGGTTTTCGGTATGGTGAATGTATATACCGTGTTTATCACTCACGTGGCAGGGTTTACATTAACAAGTGGTGAAAGTATATAAATTGGTTAAAAAGAAAAATGTAAATAGGGCTTCAAAAGTGCTCACTTCATCGTGAACGGCCTATACCAACTTCTGTGTGGATTGCTTATTTTGTTAGTTGCATACGATTGCAATTGCACTTTAAGGTTCAGCTTCGTCTATCGTACAGGAATTCTACGTTTCGTGCCATCACTCCAGTTTCAGATAAATTATTGAAAATGCGTGATCATAGAAAAGTTACGTTTTGCGAATCGCTTAATATTTTTGTGCCACATTTTCACTGCGTGTTATTTGCTGGCGGCAAAAAGGCAGAAACATGTTGATAAAATATACACATGTGTTTGACTTTTCACAATTAACAAGCATCGTATTGTATTGTAAAGGGCTTTTTAACGTCCCGCGGTTTTATGCTTGAAAGCTTAGCAGGGGACGACTTACAGACTAACTTATAACCGAACTTAAATTCACCCATTCCTTACCCGGCATTCGAACCCAGAGCTTCCCGCATCCCAGATCAGTGGCGCACCAACCGACTGTGCCACGGAAGGTCGGCGAACTAACAGGCAGCACACACAGAAAATTAAGGACAAAAACATTCAGCAACTCGAAAAATATAAATTTTCTATAGCAAAACATTTTTAATAATTACTTTCAAACCGAAATTAAGAAACGAAAACGAAGAATCTCTGCAAAAGAGGTGAACACGAGCTTCAAGTTGTAACTTTGTACATGTGTGAATGAGAAGTATAGCCTGTTCACGGTAAATTGAGCACGTTTGAAATCAACCTTAGAAAAATGACTGTCCCTACCTGCATATATTTTAACGGGCACAGTAAGTGATATGTGTCCGTAAATTTTGTAACGATGGAGGGGAAAGTATTTCCATATATTAACGTGGGAAAAAAATGTTAGGTAATCATTTCTGATAACTTAAATTATTTCTCTCGCTTTCTGTATTTTTAATGCAGCGATGTGTAAAAATGAGCATATTTATACAAATTTACTTTTCTAACAATTTCACAGTTTCACTTGACCGACACATGAATAAAGTGATGAGGCCTATGACAACGTTAATTTTACATAAGGTGGAAGAACGCACGTGTATACAAGTATATCATAAGCAGGGCTTTCAAAGTGCTCATTTCACAGTGAACAACCTATAGTTTAGGGTACTGCTTACTTGCCGGCTACCTGCAGCTGCAAAATTTAAGTAGGAAATCCCATGTTAACGAAATTATCGCCTCAGTGCGTTCAAGATAGACGTTTCAAAAAAAACTTTAATCTTCACGAATTTTTCTAAGGAGAAAATCCCTACAAGCGTATATTTTCAATATAGACAGACAGTACGTACTTTCTGTAAAACATAAACTTAAAAAATCCCTTGCAAACAGGTTATACGTGTTATGGAAACATCTCTGCGTTTGGGAACTTCTCATAAAAAATTTATGAAGAATATATTTTGTTCGAAACGCCTACCTTTAAAATTAACCCGCTGAAGCGAAATTTCCTTAACATGGGATTTCCTATTAAAATTCCGCTGTCAGACGGTAGACAGTGTCCTTACGGTCTCAAAAATTCCATATCAAAATATCTAAAGGCTGTTCACGATAAAGTGAGCACTTTTGAAATCAACCCTAGAAAAAAGTCACTTCTGATACCTGCATAAATTTTAACAGGCGCACCGAGTGACATGCGCCCAGGAAAGTTGGTAACGATGGAGGGGAAAGTAGTTCCATATCTTAGCGTCGAATAATTCTTATCATTTTCTGTTTTTTTTTTTATGTGCCTTAATGTAAAAATTTGCTGAATTTTAAAATGCCTACTTTTCTAATAATTTTACTCTCTCACTTGACCGACGGATCAAGATAGCGATGGGGCCCACATCAATGATAATTTTACATAAGGCGGAAGAACACACAACATACATACAAATAGATCTTAAGCGGGGCTTTCAAAAGTGCTCATTTTACAGTGAACAGCCTATATGAGTGCAAATAGTCTTTAATTTAGGTTGCAAGTAACGTAATCATTGGCACTTGGATGTAAATGTTTGAAATATTACTAGACCAATTTTTTATATGTACATCTGGCGACCTCCAACTCTAGTGAAGTCGGAGCTGAGCATCAAAACCGGACTCGACAAACGGACAGACGTTGCATGACTCACCACTGCGTGGCGAAGGACGCCCATACACGTGGCGTCGCGTCGCTCGTGTGTGTCTTTCACTGGTGATCCAATTGGCCTTGTCTTATCTGACGTCGCACAGGGACGCCGTGAATCATAATAGGAACCACACACTTCCCGGAACGTGATGCACAGCCTTCGGACGTCGAAGCTGTTACGCAATCCTGGAAGCTGTTTGAGGCGGCCCCTCGCCTGGTTGAAGGAATCTTGCACGTCTGGGTCCTAAAAACGTGGGAGCGCTAGGGGCGACCGAGACTTGCGAATCAACTCTCTCATCGACTCTACGCGCAAAGCACTGAACTGGGGTGCAGTCTTGCCGTCGATAACGCGCCTCTATGAGACTTTCAGCGGAGACCCTGCCATTTTATGACGTACTAAAACACCCGTTTGAGTCATTTTCACTATCACAAAAATACGCATTAGAAAGAAATGGAGGAACTGAAAACCTTATACAGGCGCGTAACGTTTCTTAAATGCTATTCGTAAGCAGATTTCACTCAGACACGTTGGGCGGTTTCTTAATAAAACAGTTGATCTCTGCACACCATACGGCGGCCTACACAGTCGACCACCTTAAAAGCTGCACGAAATATTGCAGTCGCTTCAGAACACGGATAACTGAATACAATGCGAATGAAAACTAAGTCTATACGCCATTCCTCCAAACAGATTTCATATATTAACCCCCCCATCGTTGTTGACGGTTCAATAATGTTTTAAAAATTACCTATAGACTGTTCACGGTAAGCTGCGCACTACTGAAAGCACTTCTTAAGATCTACTTGTATGCACATTGTGTATTCTTCCATCCTGTGTAACATTGACATTACCATGTTCCTGATCACTTTATCCAGGCGTCGGACAAGTGGATCTCGAAACTATTAGATCAGTAAGTATTCTACAAATTGTATCATTTTTACACTTAAATGCATTGAATAAAATAAAATGCAAACGAAATAATCTTAGTATTCACAGATGTTTCCCTGACACTTTTGATTCAACGAAAATACATGGGACTACAGGCTGCCCACGGTAAAGTGAGCAGTTTTGAAAGCCCGCTCATTCGGAATAATAGTCAATAAATATAATTTATTTTAACCTTAGACATTAACTTCCTAGTGCGTTGGAATATACAATATGTTTATTAATTACATGGAAATATTTAATTAAAACAGTGGTGAAAGTATAAAAAATGGCTGAAAGTGAAAAGTAAATACGGCTTCAAAAGTGCTCACATTACCGTGAACAGCCTATACCTTCCCTCGTATTGTATGGTATTGTACAGGGCGTATTAACTTCCCCCGCTGTTATGTCTGAAGGCTTATCAGGGGACGGCTTACAAACCAACTTATGACCTAACCTAAACTAACACCCATGCCTTACCTGGGATTCGAACCCAGAACCTCCCGCACCCCAGACCGGCGGTGCAGCGACTGACTGCGCCACGGGAGGTCGGTTACTTTACCTACGTTGTTGCCAACTTTACTGGGCGCATACTGGTCAGATATGTGCCCGTTAACATACGTGCCGGTAGGAGCAGTGACATTTTCCTAAGGTTGGTTTTAAAAGTTTTCAAACAACTGTGAGTGCAGAGATTTCGGCGGCTCTATAAATCGAGGTTTAGAGAGCGAATGTGGGTGGAGCGGGGTGAGCATGGAGCCAGCGCCGGAATGCAAGAGCGAGGGAAACGGGAGATCCCCGATAAAAACCCGCCGACCAGCGGCATCGTCCAGTACGATTCCCACATGCAAAAATCCGGGAACGACCACGCTGGAAATCAAACCCGGTTCGCGTGTTTGGAAGGCGAGTAGTCTAACCACTACACCACCGCGGCCCCATCCTAGCCGTAAATGATATAAGTTATTTTAAAATAAACATTGCTGACAGCTAAGTACATATAACAGATACATACGGGAGTAACCGGGAACTAATGTCATTTTATTTTAAGCATTTTCTTCTACATTTTTTTTATGTTAAATATATTAACTCAATTTTTAAATATCATTAATTATTTCAATACTTTGAAACTGTATGTATAACGTAAAAATGTTACATGTAAAGTTGTCAACCGCCCTAATGCAGAATTTTGTACTGTTAAATAAATAAATAAAAATGAAAATGCATTTTTCTACCCGTCTTACTAACATTATAATATTTAAATTAATGGACAGTGAAATCTGTTTCTGTTTGTTTGATACAATTTACAGCAGGGATTGGTGTGATGATAGCACAGAGTAGATCAGTATACAGATGTATAATGGCGGCGTGGCAACTCCTTTAATGCGGACGTACCAATTCGCTGATTGGCCGCGAGGCTCCGGAACCGGTCTCAAGCCGGAATTACTATGACTTCACGTAGCACGTAACAAGCAACACGTTCACGTGTACGTGAAACGTAATTTCGGGTAGTATATTATGATGCTTCACGTAATCACGTAACCTTTGTGCAGTGAATAGAAATTATGGGGATAAGTTTCGTTGCTTTTCAGATAGAAAACCCTCGAAATTTTTTATATACTGGCGTATATTTTGTATTTTAATATTGATGTGGCATAAACAGGTTGCAAAAGTATGACGTTCGGGATCCATACAAATTGTAAAAAGTTAGGAGATCGTTGTAACTTCAAGAACGAAATGTCTCTAAAAGATTTAGCCAAGTTTTTTTTTGTGAAGGGTAAGGATGCTATCGATGGGCCAGTTTCATAAAAAAAATACCATAACTATGAAACAGTTAACATTAACATTTTAGGCAAAATGTGGTGAACAGCTGCATCAATGTAGAAACAAAAACTACTGGTTACATTATAACAAGTACCAAAAAGTGTTAATAAAAATTCAACGAGATTTTTACTGAAATGGTCCAACCATGGACACCCCATCGCCAGGAATGGCCCACTAAGTTGCTACGAATGGACCACTACAATGCGTTTAAAAATACTAGTGTTACTTAAATATTTGTTAAACTAACACAACATATATTATACTATTACATTTTCTGGGTATAAATGGCATGATGAAGTATCACTGTTACCACAAAACAATTCTTGCCAAATTGTTTTTAGCTTTAAGGCGTTGTCTTGTCCATAGACAACAGCAATGAAATGATAGCCTACTTCAAACATTAAAAGTCTCAAAATTTGGCCTAACGAAGGCAGTTTTCACAGAAAAAAACATTTTGCCCCTCGACTTACACCTGCACAGTTTGAATGGATCCAAATTTTACATGTCATACACTGGATCATTTCTTCAACAGAGACTTCTTGGCACAACTCACAGTACCAGTCCTTTTCAACATTTGGAGGCGTTCTTGAATCAGCTTAGTTTAATCTTTTTGTTGGCTTCAGAGCAGTAGTTTCTGGTACGCCTACTGGCTGATTACTCTTTCTTTTTCGGTTAGCCTTGCAACCACACCTAGGCTTAGATGTGTACTTATTTCAGCTTCTTCCAAGCTCTTTTTATAAGGGGAATATGTGAGTATTTGAACTCTTTGACTCCCTTTCTTTCCTCGATCAGCCACAGCAATGGCTGCTCTTGGAAGTGGGGAAATGGACTGTATTGAAACTGGAAGCAAATTCCGATTTTCTTCAGCGCTGGTACTAGGAATACTATTTCCTGTTCCAGAGTTGGATGTTTCGTTTCTCGTGACATTTGCTGTGGCTGGTAAATTCTTCGCACATGATGGTCCAGGCTGAACTGCATTGGAAGCTGAACAATGATGATCTTTAAACAGGCCAGGATCGACTGGCCACACACCTGAATGTGCAAATCCACTTATCGCTGTCCCAATAGTAGCTGCTCTTCCATATGCTCTTCCAAAAATCTTTGCGATTTGGAACTGAGTAACACATCGACCTGGATTACATTTTAACCATTTATCGATTTCGTCAATATAATATGAACTGAGTGGTTTAAAGAAAGATACATCCAGAGGCTTTAATCTGTGGGTGGTGTATCCTGGAAGTGCGAGCATAACTATTCCATTTTCTCGAGCTAGATATAAGGCTTCAAGATTCTTTGTGTGGGTGGAATGTCCATCCAGCAAAATGAGCACTTTATTTGTCTGAGTCGGCCGAACAATCGAAATGAAATGTTGCAGCCACTGTACGAATATCTCTTTAGTAATGCACCCGCTGTCGGAATTAAATGAAAAAATACTGTCCTGTGGCGCACCGTCTTTCAATTCGTCTTTACAGCGAGAGCATTTAAAAATTAACATCGGCGGAACGAACTGCCCAGCAGCACTGGCACAACAAACTGCAATAGTTGTAATGCCTCTTTCTCCACTAGAAATCAAACCAACCTGATGTGTGTCCTTGTGTGCAATGACTTTCCGTGTTATTTTTTCAATGCTGGTATTCCACTGTTGTCCATTTTGAAGATACTAGTACCATCTAAATGATATCCATCAACTACTTTCATCAAAACTTCAAAAAATTCCTTTACTCGCTCTGTGTTGAAATCAGATGCCCTAGCCATTGATGTAGCCTCTGGCTGCCTAAGAGAAAACTCTTTGTATTAGTATACAGTATATGCCTGCATGCAGACAAAAAAATATGGCTTAAAAATGGAAGAAAGTTTATTGGTAATATGTTTTGTTAATATTTTGATCGCAGTGAAGGTTGTACACCCCTTGTATTTAAAAAAAACTACGACCTGCTAGTTTTGCTTATGTAGGCCCGAGGTCTTGCAGTATTAAAAATTAGCTTGGTCCTCATAGCTATAAGTAGTAGACACGAAGAATGTATGAGACAGCACAGTTATCTTATCCACGCATTGACTCAGCTACAATTATAGATAGCAGCTCTCTTTCATTCCTGCCTTCCTGCCGCGTAAAATTGTACAGCAGTGATATCTAGGAAATGGTTGCCATGATTGGACCGGTCCATTGATGGGAGTCGGTTCTGGTCCAATGATGGCAACATGTTTGGTTTGAATTTAACCTCTTCACTATCGCGCACATATTAATCGAAAGGACTAAATGCCATATTGAAAAAATATCCAAAGGAACTCTCTTTCATTTAGTAACAACGGCTAATTAGGTGTTATATAATGAGTATAATTTTTCAGTAAAGTATTTTCTCTAAAAATTACATTAACGCAATGAAAATCTCACCTGGACGTGCTGCTCTGTCATCCGTTGCACGAACGTTTTCAAACTAACATGGCGTCACCTCGCGAAGTAGAGGCACGCTTTACACCGCTAGAGTACACTAGCAGTGTCAGATGAGAGAAATGTTGCGGCGGTCCATCAATGGCGCCGGTCTATTTATAGCAACCTTCTCCTATGTGAAATAAATTGTGTGCAACGTGATCTGCAGTGAAAATTGGATTTTTTAAAATGAAATAGGTTTTCGAAAATTTCGAACTTAACAGTAAAATTTTGTATTTCGTTAAAGCATTTTATAATGCTTCGCCTGTGCACTTAACTTGTGTGCACTGAACGAAAATGTCGGAGATAAGTATGTTGCTTTTCCAATTTAAAACTCCTAAAACCCATGTTATACAGGCGTGTTTGTGTTTATTATTGATGGGCAAGAACAGGTTGCGAGCGTATGACGTTCGTGATTTAGTATACAAACTTTGAAAACAACTAGGGCATCGTCATGATCTCAAGAACGAAACGTGTCTGGGAAATGTAGACATGTATTTCGTGTACATGGAATAAATCGTATGTAATAATCTTCAATCTGCAGAGAAAATTTAAAATTTGTTTAATGAAATATGTCTATCATTTTCAAACTTAACGGTAAACATTGTGAATTTCACGCACATTATTTTACACCTCTAAGAAACATAATTAATAAACTGCGGCAATATAAGGCTTCCTAAATTTTTATGGATAAAAAAATAAATAATTTTAGTCGAACTTCTATTACACCTAAGTCCTCGTTCCCGGGAGAAAATTATATGTTTAGGCGGTACATGAATTAAGAACGTGAGCAGACAACAACGCGAAATAAAAACAAACCCATGGAAGGCAAAGATAACAATACAACATCCCTATTGTGATTGGCCAGCGAGATCACGTGGTGTATGGTCACGTGTCACGTAACAAGCAAAAGCCAGACATTGACAAGCTTTTCCATCACGTGAACGTTACGTGAAATGATAGTAATAGGTATTCTTGGAACACGTTAGTCAAGGTATAGCCGGCTTAAGTGAACGTGTCGCTCGTTACGTGTTACGTGACAAGTGAAGTCATCGTAATGCCGGCCTTACGTGGTTGGCGAATAGATAACCAGGCGTTCACTGGCGTATAGGCTGTTCACGATAAAATGAGAACTTTGGAAAGTCCTGTTTAAGATCTACTTGTATACACGTAGCCAACTAGCCCCACCCAAAAAATACCGCCCCTCCGGTAGGTGCACTTCACCACACAGCTACGTTATTATTATTTTTAATAAAAATATGGCTTTCTATAACAGTTTCTGCTCCAAGGCTCATGTAAAAATGCCACATCACGACTTGAAATAGCCTATGATTTTTTATTTATTTTTTTAATGTGCTGTAGTCATGGTGACATTCCAGGGAGGACAAAAAATTTACTCAACTTATACTGAATTTCACTTGTTTATGGTAGCAAAACTCCGAACTTGGACTGCCGATCGTAACAAAATAGAAAGTACTACGTTTCAGTTCATCATCGAGGTCTTGAGAGCCGATGACTGTGAAGTGAGGTGAGTATGGAGCAGCGCCGGAATGAAAGGGCGGAGGAAATGATAGATTCCCGAGAAAACCCGCCGACTAGCGACATCGTCCGGTACGATTCCCACTTGCGAGAATCCGGAGTGAACTGGACGGGTCTTGGACTCGGTTCGCCTTGGTGGGAGGCGAGCAGTGTAACCACTCAGCCACCATGGTCCCCCACTCTAGTAAAGTCTTAACTAAACTACAGTCTTCTAAACACATTAACAAGTTGACACGTACAAATTATGCGTACCTTACACGATTCAGCCTGGTGAATGATATCTTACAGCAAAAATACTCTGAATATGATTTAAACCAGACACGATCTCGTACCTGAAATGATATTAAAAAAAGTCCGTTCGATGTATAAATGAGTAGCACTTACGTCGAGCTGTGAGTAGATGCGTGTAGCGCGTCCGATAGGCGGCTGTGTTTAAATTACGGTAAAAACTCGTAAATGAAGGACAATTTTTTTTTAATGTTTATGAAATCCACTGCACTTGTAAACACAAACGGTATTTTTAAACTGCTAGGAATTTTCGTAGACCGAGCTCACAAACGTGATTTGAAAATCTTATCGCAATATTGACTTAACACACGAAAATTTGTATTTTCCGATAAACTAAAAAAATATTTCAAACTATAGTTTACGAATACTGTGAACGAGATCTGAACCCCGGAGCAAATAATATCGCTTAACGAAAATCGCGGCTAGCACTAGAGATGAAGGTAGGTGCGATGGTCGCCGGTGCATAGTTGCGGTAACCCGCGATCGTAACCTCGTCGGCCGCCAACTGTCTACCCACCCAGTGAAGACGAGAGAGAGCTGGTGAGGTATACATCCGTCTAGTCCAAGCATTGTGACCAACCGAAGATGTTTCTGAGTGTCCAGAGAGCTTCAGATCATGATGAGTGGGGTTCCTGCCACCCCCTCCCACCTTCACCACTCACCTGACTGCTACCCCGGGCTTCCTGCGATTGTCAATGTAGCAAGATGGCGTCAACTGCCTAGTTGCGTTCAGATCGGGAGTCCCTACCTGCTTGTAGCCACCCCCTTTACACCCACCTACAAGCCGTGTCTGCGAGCTCCTGGGGGTTACTCACCCGTCTGCTCGCGATTGTAATTTTTCGCCACTGACTCAAGATGGCGAAATCTGGGTATATGCGTTCAGATGGGGGGAAGGGGTCTGTCTGCTTAAAGCCACGCCCTCCCCCTGCTCGCCAGCAGGCATCCCCTACCTTCCACCCCTTGTCCAGAGGCATGTGCCCCGAAGTCAAGAACCCAGACCAGCCCTCTCACCACTACTACAGAAGCTGCCTTTATGCGAAAAGCGAGTTCTTCTCCAAGGCCATGGTTACACACCGCGACCCCCCCCCCCCCCTTTTCACTGTGAGGTTAGAGCGCGCATTCTGCTGGCTGGAGAACTCCCCGGCCCAAGCACCCCGCCCTCACTGCCGATCCAAGGCCATGCAAGAGCCTGGCGTATTCCCAGCGAATTAAAAAAAAATTTCACAACTCCCGCCGATGAAATTCTATGTACCTGAAATAAAGTTTCTTTAATCCCCGAGATAATCCCCAGATTTAAAATTCCAACAAGTGTATATTTGAATCAAGCAAACTTATATATATATTTAACACATTTTTTTACAAATATTGAAACAAGGCATATATTTATTCGTCTAGCAAACAAAAATACATATTTCACGTGTAGTTTTTCCTAGCCCAAAAGTTTTAGACAGTACTATCATACAGGAAAATATAATATAATCTCGCTAAAGTGTACTTGGGAAAGGCCGTCGACTACAGCAACGTGTTTTCACAAAAGATGCGGGTACGAGTCATTCTAAAATCTTGTGTACTATACCAGCTAACGGATAGCCGAGAATTGAGTGTGTTTAGGGAGCGAGTGAAACTTTAGTCTCAAGAGCCGATGAGGGGAAAACGTTCGGAGTTGGAGCAGCGTCAGGCCGAGCTGCATGCGGGATGAGAGTTTGGGTCATGTGCGGGCGGGATATGTGCACAGCGCGAAGCAGGCGAGATAATGTTTCAGAAAGGCATCACAGTCTACGTCGTGTGCCACTATCGAAAACCGCCTACTTCCAGCCCCCCACAATCTTCCCTTCCCCCGGTAACACTACTCACAAACACCCTATAGCCACCTGCACGCATGTGCTATAGTGGTAGAACTTCCCCTCCGACCAATCCACTCCAGCGACTTCTCTGTGGCGTGAATTACTGGTCTGCAACTCGCCTCCACTATACAATTCAACATATCCCAGTACCCGACTGTGCTTACAACACTGAATTGAATTTTAAACCTAGTATTAAAGATACTCTTTTTGGAATAATGAGAATTTCTTGACATCATTAAAAACATTTATGAATTTTACACTCTAAAAACCGTTAACACCATAAAAATAGTTTACACTGCAAAAATTAATAACGATTTTCGTATAAAACATTTTTAGCATGGGGAATAGTATTTTGCTCTCTTAAAACTAACTAATTTCCCAGAACTGTATCGATACAAGCAAAGAACTATAACCTACCACAAACAATTATGAAACCCAGAAAAGTATTCCGATAAACTAATGATGAAATATGTCAGAATTAAATAAAAAAACAATTATGTCAGAATTAAATAAAAAACACTAAATAACATAGACATCTAATTCGAGAAACGAATTCCGGGAAACAATATCCAAATTCCAAGAACTATATCATGTTACAAATACATTCTAAATAACATTACTCCAGAATCGACCCCAAATGTCTTTAAGTTGAAATATTTGGTGAAAAAATATTTCAATTACAGGAAATAACAACAAACTAAAAGAATCATATCTTACGTGACTTTAAGCTCTAAAATTCCACGAATTTTTATCCCAATTCCAAGAAATGTAACATCAAAAACAACCAATTACATCACATTTAAAAGAAATCAAATGCAACGGAATACTACCCAAACACAATGAATTACAATACGTACCCAACACAACAAATTAACACCTAAATGCGAATTTTCAATTAAATAATTCTATCACAGATACCAATTGAATTACAGATCAAATGTAATGGATTATCACCTAAATGTGAATGACATCACAATAAAAGGATTTAATCACACTGGATTATAGCTCCAACAATAATCCAATGAAAGATAATCCAATCATAAAGTGGATTGATTACACAATAAATTGTACATCCAATCATCATCCAGAGGTTTATTAAATGAAAAAATACATAAAATATTTTTAAAATCTTTTATTTAGTATCAGAAATTTTTTAGAAACATTGTATTACAATCTTTTAAGATCTTGATTCTTAACCCAGGAGTTGTGTGCTTTTGAGAATCCTCTCCATCGAACCAAGGGCAGATCTTCCTTCCTTTTAATGATTTTATCAACCAAATATTTATTTGGAGAACTGACTTATTGCAATTCATGTTCATAAAATCCATCTTTTATTAGTTCTCCATCATATGTTTTATGTAATACATCCTGGGATGTGTTTGTCTAATTGAAATAATTTTAAATATTACAAAATACCAATTCACCATAAATTTTTTCTCAAAAATCCCTAAAGATTCCTTTCTGCTTCCAGATACGTATAAATTCCCCAACTTTGAACTGTGGTTTTCTTTCATCGATGACTTTAACATTATAAATAGTTTTCATTAAACTATTATCCGTAACTTCTTTGAGAGTCATCTTAATAGTTCTATGATATCTCGAATTATAAAATGTAACTATTTCAGGCAAAATATCAACACATTTGTAAGTCCCTGTCGATGTGAAATACTTGTATATTAATTGCTTACTCTATGTATTTTAACATTCCACAACACTGGCTTTAAGCTCCGAATATGTTGTGTAGTAATTAATACCATATTGTCATTTGATTCTGGAATGGTGCAGAAAAATATTCGGTTCCTATGTAAGTTTGGAGCGAATTTGGCTTTCTCTCTTTCAAAACGATCTTCATTGCATCGGTAACCTGTTTCCCAGTTTTGTTTATCAAGGGTATACCTCAACTATATTTCGCATAAACGTCTATTACGGTTGAAATGTACTTATATCCCTAATTGTATTTTGAAAGCAATGTCATTTCACACAAAGTGGCTAGAAAAAGATCATTTAAACCATTAGTTGTAATTCTTCTTATAGCATATCTCATCCTTGCAGGAGCGTGACGCTGAGCAATCTTACTAAACTTCATTTGTAATATAACCATCATCTGTTAATTCTTCAATAATAGAAACAATTTTGTTTGCATGTGAATTATTCCCAGACTCTCTCGAAGTGATGAAAAGTTTTTATCTATTGACCAATTCATTAGGATTGTTCCAATATACAGGTGATGAATAGTGGTTGTCAATTTCATCTTTATATATTCCACTTCCAACTGTATCTCCTATTAAATATATTTTCGGGTGGTTTTCATCTCCTGAACGAATATTAGCATTTGTTCGTCGAATAAGTTCTCTTTATATTTCTGCAAATCGGTGCCAGAATATCCATTTGGAATGTTTATAAATGTTTTTAAACAATAATTCAAATAATCCTTCACTGATATCAGTTACGTAATCACCTATTTAAATTTTATTCTCAGGCAAAAATTTAATTAACAAATCTCCCAGGAACCAGTTTTTTCATGCCGATATACACCAAATCTCATATTGCATTTAGACATAGATAGTTTTAAAGCTAAATAGTGTTGTGTTAATTGAGAAAGAGTTTGAATTTTCTTTGTTAAAGGTTCTTCTTTCATTTTAATTTCCAAAGGTGTTCCTTTAGGTTTATCAAACACAGAATGTAATGCATCCATTCTACTCGTAACAGATTTAAATATTTTTTTGTTTAAAACAGCCCATTCCATACAAGCTTGTTTGGCTTGTAAATATTTCTCTTTCACAGCAGATATAATTTTATGTAATTCAGAAGTAGAGGCCTACATGTTTTGATTATA
Source organism: Dryococelus australis (assembly GCA_029891345.1). Lineage (NCBI taxonomy): Eukaryota > Metazoa > Arthropoda > Insecta > Phasmatodea > Phasmatidae > Dryococelus > Dryococelus australis. Next base: position 254,177,497 of record CM056993.1, on the reverse strand, counting down.
TTACATTAAATTCAATCTATTTATATATGAATTAAGTCGCAGCTTTTCTAACTGATGTAGTACGTCGATTACTTTGGGCTTTTTCAATCTTATCGACTTTACTTAAAACAACATCTAATTTTGCTATAGTTTAAGCTTTCAAATTATTGATAAAATAGTTCATTCATTTTTCCAAATAATTATTTTGTTTTCTCAAATCTGTTTGCATAACTAAACCAAATATTTTATTAATCAATTAATCTCATATATTGCATTATTTGTTCCATTCATGTTCCAAGTTGTTTTGTAATAGTAGCGTTTACCATTTCATTAATTACAACTATTAAATTTTCTTGTATTTCTGTAAGTTGTGTTGTAAAAATTATTTTTTGAAACAGCTTGTTTTTGTAAATATTTTTAAAATACATATGATGTAAAATGAGTCCTTTTGTAAGTTTATTTAACATATTCCTTATTAAAAGTGAACTTGTTTTGGCAAGAAAAATATTTTCTCCCGAGTGACATTTGAGAGAATAGTTCTGGAAGTGAGCACTCTAACCACTTTTCCATAACTACTAATATAATATAATATACCATTCCGGATAAAGCTTGGTTGATATAAACTGGGTTCGAGTCTTGGTTAGGTTATGTAAAATTGTAAAATGGAATAACGAATGAAACACTGTTAATTAAACTAGTATAAATTTGTTCCTGCACGAGAAAAATGTAGATATGCTTAACTGCATAGATGTTTAAACTTAAATGAATAGTGTGGAATTATTCCGATTAAATGTTTTTATCTTTGTAATTTAACCTCGCTTCGAAATCTTATACTTGCAACATTTGCCAATATCTCAAAATTTGAAAAACCATTATGTTTAGAGATCTGAGGTATTAGCAGTGTGACCGCTCCCTGTCCAGACTTATAAACCTTCAAGGTTAAATTTCTATATTTTTCCAATAGTGCCAACCACAGAAACCGATATTTCAGAGGTTGCTGGCTTGAGTCCAACAAACTCCCACAGAACACATGTTGGTTTTATTATGTCCTGGAGACAACCCAGGTGCCTAGCTTTTCATGAAGGAAGCAGCCAAGGATATCCCTATCCCCAGTGGGGAGGGTAGTTCAGGTCAATGATTTTAACCATTAAGAATAGCAAGGTCAAAACATCATCATACTAGGTGTATGAAAACTCTCGAGCAAATATATTATGCTTCATGCTTAATAAAATTAATATTCACTTTTCAAACTCCATTACACAGGGGGGAAAATATACATAAGATGTATATTAAACATGAAAAAAAATTTATGAAACAAGTTTTTACTTCCCCATACTCCAAGCTTTAAAAAAAGCTTTTAAAAATATCTTATAAAATAGAATTTCAACCATATTGAAATCATGATAGGATACATTAACGGAAAATTTCCGTATATGGTTGGCGTAAATATGATTAAGAAAATGGGAACAATTATACTAAAATTAAATTGTACCACGTCTCTTGATTTAGATAAGATATATTGTGAATAATAAAAAAATTCCTTTAAAAGATTAAGTAATCTTAGAGAAGATTAAAAAGGGACTACAGCATGGTTTTAATGGATAATAATACTTCTTTTCTATAAATTATATATTCTTTGATTAAATATGTTGATCTCTAATACATTGCTAATCATTTCAATACATTATTAATTAAAATTAATTAATTTGTTATAATTCAGAAGTTATTTTACCGATAATAAATGTTATTCATTTCTTCGAGTAATAAACTTAGCAGAGAGGCTTGTCTCCAAGGTTAGGGGTGCTGGCTTGAAGATATTTGAAAGTCGGTGTGCAGGAAGGGAGGGGAATGGGTGTTTAAACTTCTGATGTCTGGCTGGAGGGGAGAAATCAGGCTTATCGAGTGTTTTACCTGGAAATTTGAAATTTTTATAAATAGGCCTTCAGTCTCTATGCCCCCACCACTTTTTCCAGTTGTTTGGCAGTTCGGTTCGCTTTGTGATGTCGCGCTTGTATGAAGATTACTTTCTTGGCTTATCTATGCAAGATTTTAACAAAGAGCTTGATGATTTTTAATTGGGAGTATTTCAATAGACTAATCAACAGTTCGGATGATTTAGTGAGTGATTTCTTAACTTCTTTAGAGGAAGAGGAGTTCACCTTCACATTGCAACCAGTGGTGGCATCCTCATCTTCCAAGTTCGTAGCACCATCCACCATGGTGCCCATGTCTTAGAGTGCTTCCACAATGCAATCAGCCATGGCATATACATCTTCCAAGTTTGCAGCACTGTCCACCATGGTGCCCATGTCTAAGAGAGTTTCCACAATGCCATAAGCCATGGCGTCCTCATCTTCCAAGTTTGCAACGGTGCCCATGTCTATGAGAGCTTCCACAATGTTGTCAGCCACGGTGTCCACATCTTCCAAGTTTGTAGCACCATCCGCCATGGTGCCCATATCTAAGAGAGATTCTACAACTCTGCCAGCCATGGTGTCCTCATATTCCAAGTTTGCAGCACCGCCCCCCACGGTGTTCCCACCTACAAAGTTTGGAGCTTTAGACTTAAAAAAAAAGGTGAGCAACGGCTACCAACACCCAAGATTTGCTCCTGTTGTAAACCGGTAAGTTTTATGTCTCCCTCTTTAAATGTCTCTCTGAAAGCTGAATTTACACATAGAAATGTATTGCAGGAATTAGACAAATTTTTAAAATCTAATTTAGTTGTATCACCTGCTCCAAGTCAGACATCTATTGAAATATTGTCACCTGAAAAACCACAACATAAATTGATTTCTCTGCCTCTGCCTATTTTCAATCCACCACAGCAAGAAATAATTCAAAGCCCAATATAAATTACCTCCTTCATCTCTATCACCTTGTTTACTTCCCTCACCACTAGTTCTTATTCCAGTTAAAAAATGCAAACTAAGCTTACATCTTAATCCTCGACATAAAATGTATTGAAAATTCACATTTTCAGTGATGAATTATTCCTTCCACGGTATAATTTCACAAATTTTCACAAATTTTTTCATTATTAAAAATTGTAATGAAATTTTTACTTGTAATACGGTGAAAAGTTTTTTCAGTTTGATTATTGAAAATAAAAAGTTGTAATGATTGTTAAAGAATATTCATTCATTCAGTTGTAACAATTTTGAAAGAAATTTCATTCGTCCATTCATTCATGTTAGTAAGTTTCTTAATAAACTTTATTATTTCAATCATATAATGACGTAATTTTTTTTCACTCTAAACCCATTTTGACAGTGTAATGGTTAACAGGAGAGTTTTTTTATGGTTGAAAAGACTGTTTGGCTTGTACATGTAAATGTTAGAGTATTTGAATATTTTTGAAGTCATACCAGTATATGGTGCGATTATTTTTTTTACAGTTTTAACTATGTAAGATGTAATATACATTAACAATTTAGGTATGTGACATTTTTCAGAAATCAGTGGTAAACAATGTATGTATTTCATTAAAGGTTTGTGATGTAACATGAAGTATCGATTTTAAGTTGTGATGTTTTTCAGAAGGCAATGGCAAAAAAAGTTTATATTTCATTTAAAGTTTGTGATGTAACATGTTTGATGCTAAGTCATATAATTTATTCTGTCTTGAATGCGATTATGAATTTTTTAATAAAACATTTTCTTTCAAGTTAAAAACAAATAGTGTAGGTTGTTATTTATTTGTTAATTCCACACGTCACTAACGTTTTTCAATAATATCTTATGTATAATGAGTGATGTGAAAACAATCTTTTGTTGCAATGCTATGAGTGTGTGTCTATCAGTATTGGTAAGCTGGTGACTTGTATTTAAATTCAAATTTATTAACTTTTTGGCCTACTTTCATGAAGAAGATGCAATTTTCTTGACTTAAAAACTTACAATCATTTTAATTAAAATTTTAATTTAAAAAAACTAACTTTGAAGGGTTATGGGGAAATTACAAAAAAATTATGGAGAAAATCAAACATGTCCGAATGAATGAATCAAAAAGTTTTTCAAAGGAACGAGGCACCAGGTTAAACCCTTCGTCCACTTTGGCTATTCAAACTGAAAGTTGGAGTAGGAGACATGATGCCCTGCTGGCCATCTTTTGTGACATTCCAAGTGGACATATTGAAAGCAAGCCCCGAATACCTTTACAGAGGCAAGTGGAAAAAAGACCTCTGTCCCTCCTTGGCTTGAATCTACGACTGCACCAAACAGAGTCCAGCGAACAATTTAAATATTAAATTTTACCTTTACACAAATTACAGCTCTTAAGATACAACACAATGATGTCTGGAGAAGAAGAAGACAAACAAAATAAAATAAATTTATAAAATTCAAGTCGAGTTATGTAAAAATACTCCTTAAATTTACAATAATTTGGAGCTTTTAGTAGAAAAGTAAGAATAATGTTGAAAATCGCTACATTCCAACTCCTAAGAAAATGATTTCCGCCTTTGTACGTACTTTTTCGTTAAACTTACATACGAAATGGTTAAAATATTAAATAAATTCAAATATAGATTTTTTATGTTACATGGAATACATTTTGCTGTTGCAAAGTTTTTGGTTAGACGTAATGAGAGGGAACACTTTGGTTTGAGCGCTAAGGACTCTCGCCTCCCCGGGCAGGTCACACCATAAATAAAAAAAATACATTGGCAACATGTGGAAGTCGTGTTAGACATTGCCGTTGATATAAAAGTTTTATCAGAGATCTCTCATTTCCCTAGTCTCACGTGCACAACCAGGTCAGACCCGGCGCTTCTCCCTTCTCGTCTCGTTTCCCCTTATTGGCTCTTGAGATCTCGTTAAAATAGATGGACAGTTCTCTCCCAATATGTTTTCTCTCGTATACGAATAAATATACGTCAAATTGATAATAAAAAAAATTTCTTAACGAGTGAATAAAATATGTTTTGTTTGAATACTTGAAAAAATTATTCTTGTATTTCTGTATAGTTTTTTTTTTCATTTACAACTTTCCTGGATTATAGTTAAAAGTTAATGTTTGAATTTAAAAAAAACTAGAGCTTATATAGGAAACCTGATTTCAGGGACTTGTAAAAATATTTTTTTTTCATTTCACTGTTCATATAGTCAACCTGAAACGACAGTGAGTCAGGCGAAATCTCTCGGGGTATGCATTCAGAGGCCTACAGGCTGGCGAGCCGAAGCAGGGAACCAACAGTAGAAAAACGTGTTCTGAATACTGTACCGGGGGAGAGGTGCATAGCCCTGAAGAAGATACTGCAAGGGTGCCAAATCACGAAAAAACACGAAAAAGCTTTCTCAGCGCTGAAGCTGGGGTCTGTAGAACAGGTTTTTTGCGAACACCAGGCGCAATCGATAGTGCAGCTCTTCAGAAAAGTAGAATTTCAAGGCATGTCACCTTCGGGACAAAGGATGCGAGGGGTTCTTGATCCTCAGGAGCTCGCAGACATGGCTTAGAGGGGTGGTAGGGGGTGTCTTTAAGCAGGCAGCCCCCCGATATGAACGCATGTACACAGTTGTCGCCATCTTGAGTCAGTTGCGAAAAATTACAATCGCGAACAGACTGGGGAATGACCCCCAGGGGCTCGCAGACACGGCTTGGTGAGAAGGGGTGTAGGGGGTGGCTACAAGCAAGCAAGGGCCCCCCAATCAGTATGCAACTAGGCAGTTGACGCCATCTTGCTACATTGCCGAAAAATTGACAATCGCAGGCAGCCCAGGGCAGCAGTCCTGCGAGGGGTGAAAGTGGGAGAGGATGGCAGGCAGGTGCCCCTACCCCACCTCTATCTGAAGCTCTCTGGACACTCGGAGCCATCTTCAGTTGGTCATCAATGCTTGGACTAGACAGATGTATACCTCACCACCTCTCTGTTGTCTTCACTGGGCGAGTAGACAGTTGGCGGCCGACGAGGTTACGATCGTGGATTACCGCAACTATGAACCGGTGACCATCGCACCTACCTTCATCTCTAGTGCTAGCCGAGATTTTCGTTAAGCGATATTATTTTCTCCGGGGTTCAAATCTCGTTCACAGTATTCGTAAACTATAGTTTGAAATATTTTTTTAGTTTATCGGAAAATACAAATTTTCGTGTATTGAGTCAATATTGCGATATGATTTTCAAATCACGTTTCTGAGCTCGGTCTACGAAAATTTCTAGCAGTTTAAAAATACAGTTTGTGTTAACAAGTGCAGTGAATTTCATAACAATTAAAAAAAAAACCTTAATTTACGAGTTTTTACTGTAATTTAAACACAATTGCCCATCGGACGTGCTACATGCATCTACTCACAGCTCCACATAATTGCTACTCATATATATATGAACTGACTTATTTTAATATAATTTCAGGTAGGTGATTGTGTCTGGTTTAAATCATATTCAGAGGTTTCTTTTGCTGCAAGATATCATTCACCAGGCTGAATCGTGTAAGGTACGCATAGTTTGTAAATGTTAACTTGTTAATGTGTTTAGGAAGACTGTTGTTTAATTAAAGTAATTTATAGGGACATTTTTGCTTTGTTAATTAATTCATTTAGGAGAGTCAAGGAATTTCATTTTACGTGTGGAATACATTTCTAAAATTCCTACTCGCCAGTCTCACAGGCAGGCAGTCGTGTAAGGTATGTCCGAGAGGCGTCATATATATCTTACTTGTTTAATTTATAAGGATATTTTGCTATAGATTGCTAATTCCACACTCACGTAATTGTGTTATACTTCTCTCTTGAGTAAATTATATTTCTAAGCTCGAGACTCATGTTACGTTTAATTCTATACTGGAGTAATTGCACTTATTATTCACGTAGTCGTTGAAATTTGCGATTTGATGCATGTAATTTATTCATACATAGAACACTCTGAAATTCTCTTGTGTGTAAAATATATTCGTAAAATGCCTATCTACCACCAACATCCCTGAAAACATATCAAAATCAGAAACAATAAGAAAAATAACCCTTAGTACACTCTTGCACTCAACTCAACACCTATATAACACGTTGCAACCCACCACTCTGGTCAGTCGCCTCCAGGGCACCACACCGTCAACATCATACAAAGCTCCCCACAAAAGAAACGAAAGAAAGAAGCACAAGAAAAAATTAAAAAAAAACCAAATAAAAAATAAGAAATTTGATCCTATTAAAAATTAACCTTTTTTTGATTAGCCCTTTCAATTAATTAAACCATTTCATTAAATGTAACCCATTTAATTCTTGATAGGATTTAAATCGGATTAAGGATTAACCCTTTCAATAAAATTGATAATACATCAATTAGCCCCAATTAATACAAGAGGGGGTCGGACCCGTGCGCCCCTACTACTCATTTCACACATAGTACTTGATCTCCAATATGAATAGAACAGATCAGAACACCAATATTAAAAGAATTGTTCATCTTTTTCTAAAGTGATTTAGACTGTCAGATGTGAAGACTTTCTGCAACAGATAAATTTATCAACTTGATAATACCATGTGGCCAATGAACAATGTGTTACGCTTGACAATGTTCGTAGCAGCTTTTTATGACGCTGCTGATACTTTATTTACAAATGAATTTGCCGTCAATGAATGACTGATTACTGGAAGTCGATTTCTGTTATCAGCTTTTAGTTGGCCGCTCACAAAAACGCGCAATAACTTCATTATCAGAGGAACTTTTTTAAGGTATTACTGACAAATAATGGTACTAACGTGCTTATTTCTTATTCTTTCCAACTGAACGAAGACGTCCTACATAATAAACTGATAAACGAGTATGGCTAACCCAGAATTACAATTCACAAGAAACAGCAAACCGAAAGCCAACATGCAATCAGCCATAAATAGATGTTTCCGCCAGCCTCATAACAGTTTATGCAGTATATGTCCTACTTCACAAAAAGTGTACACTCAGGTGTCGAAAGCGTGTCAAAACTTTGTGTGGCGTGCTGTGAACGTAGCCTTTTGTTTCGCTTCTGCGAACAAAGCACTTAACGACGCCCTGACTCGCATCTGGTATCAGCTGTATGTGATGCCACTCGTGCTAACGCAAACTACGTGACACGATGATACATGCGTTAGGCATCTACCTCCACAACACAGTCAAAAAAAGTGGCCGTGTATGCCCAATATGTAGGAATAGGAAAATTTCGCGAATTCATTTCAGGACAAGATAGACATCCAACACGTGTAGACTGATGTCACCTTAACAATTGGATCAAAGTTGATTAGTCACGCCCTGGACTACTCTGAGCCAATAGTACACTTAAATGGAAACTAGTAGCAAATGACATACTGCCAGGGGTGTAGTAACATTGGCTACTCTCTGTGGCAACAGCCACTGAACCAACATCTGAGGCTCGAGTGTACACAGGACTGTGGAGTCTAGCCAACAGGTCACTGAAATCGCGAAATCTTCCTATCCCTACCAATATGTGACCCCAAGACAGGAAATTTGTGGGTTTGTTCCGGAGGTAGGCTATATACGCGAGTCCATTATCTGACCTGCTGCGTTGTTAATTAGTTGTCGCCTTTGTGATATAGTCGGCCATTTTCCTTCGACACATCTGAGAGTTGCTGAAGTCGTATTACGTAGCTTGAATTCAAATAAGTTTCACTGGATTTTCCCGCAGCATTACGCCTGGATGTTTGAAGTCACTGGTAACGAAATATTCTTCACCATCAGTTTACATAACGTTCTCTGCAACGTCATATCACGTCAGCAACACTAACTGTAGATTACTTAAAACAGTATAGGCTGGATTGTGTATTATTCTACATAGGACAGACTAATACTTGGACGGCGATTAGCATAAGTGATCCAAATGCCGAAACACAAATCTTTATATTATAGTACATTCACGGTTACTTCTTACTTTTCTGAAGCCTTGTTGAAGTTATACTTCCAGAACATTCCTCCGCCTCAGGCAACTACAGCTAAACCAAGTCTATAAAATTATACCAGAGGAACAACGCACTGAATTCCTTCGCACTCAGTGCAATAATATTTTCAATAAGAACTATTTCTTACTAGGCATTACCCCCACCACACATATTTTCTCCCTGTTTTTATTAGTATCAATTATAAATCAAATATTATAATTTATAAATGTAATATAAGTTAATGTTCAATATAACCAAAACTAAGATACGTTTATATCAAAAAATGTATAAAACGCTTGTGAGATTATGATATTAAGGAAATAACCAAACACGTCGTACATGGGGTGATTTTTCGACGGTTTAATTAAAAAAGTGTAAAGAAACCGCGAATAGACTATACCCCTTCAGTACTTCTAGTAAGGCATATTTCTTTTTTTAGTGAAGTATAAATAATTACTTCATTTTCTGCCTGTTTTGGAAAAGGTAGCTATAGGCTATTCATAGCAAAGTGAGCATATTTTAAGGCCCTCCCAACAGGCATTAACCACTAATAAATATCTCTTATTGCAGCCTCAGGCATTAACTTTTGAGAGTGGTGAAATGTATACACTGTGTTTATTGGTCACATTGCAATCTTTATATAAAAAGCAGCAAGAAGACGGAAATTGGGTGAAAGTGCTAACTTTACCGTGAACGGCCTATATTATATCAATTAGGCCTATCTCAGTGGTTTTGGTACTTAAATCACGATTGCTAATCGCTGTCCAATTGCGAAATTGCCAACTCATTGTCTTACATCTGGTAAGTAATGAGCGTTTTTCAGTAGTGGGTATAGTATATCTAGTACGCGTGTCTGGTGAGTGAACCAATAGTACAGTTGTAAATGGGAACACGGAGACCAACAGCACTGACTGCCGTACAGTCGTGAATGTAGACGACTCGCATCTATAGTATATTGGCGGTTTTTTCACACTTGTTGTTTGGATCAAACCTTTGTAAAATTACTCCGCCATGCGTGAAGTGTTAGGTTGTTTCCTAAATATGCCATATATCACAAGCGTTTTATACTTGAGTTGACACAAAAACTACTGTAGTTTTGATTAAATAAAAATATTATTTACATTTATATTTAAAGCATAATATCTTATTTATAATTAATATGAATAAAGACAATGACAACATAGGTGTGTTGGTAAAGCGTAGTAAGATATAAATTTTAAACCCCTATCACACTGTCAAATTATTACCTTCAACTATATTTGACAATAAAATTTGAAGATACAATACGCCTATCAAACTTTTCCTTTCAATAAGTTTTAACAAATAATGTGGAATGCGTTTGAAAATGTGTCACAATGCCGAATTTCTTTACTGGGAGAGTATAATTTGAATTATTATTTTTAAATTATTTTTCGTAGTGATATACTGCTTTTCTTTTTCCATGTAGGAAGACATGTAACGAATGTTGTATTTATTTTCGCTTCTTTAACAAATTAAAATTTTATGTATCATAGGTGTTTCCTGCATAGTGACATTTAATGCCTCTGTGTTCGTAATATTATGTGCAATATTCGATTAAAATAGAATTCATGCCCAGACAGCTTCTGCATATATTAATTCTTCATAACCTACTTCGTTTACAGCAATTGTTCGTTATTTTAAAGTTATATGGCGTCCACTTTTGTCGTGTACGATTCTAATCGTCTGAAACTGCCAAACTTCAAAGAAATTTTAGAATCGGTCCAATTTCCAAATGTTGGATAGAAATTGAAGCCAACCAACTTTCTCAGACAATAATGGCGGCGTTTATGACGTTTCGATGACGCCATAACTGTCCAACTTTATTTGACCAAGTTATTGGCAGCAGTTTGACGGAAAAAAATTCGTCAGTATGACAGAGGCTTAAGGCAACATATTATTACACTGAGTGCACACGAATGCGGTGCGTTGTCCTTTTTGGTGTTATTTTCTGCAGTCGGTTAAGCTTTGTTTGCGTAAGGCGGAGGAATATTCTGGAAGGAAAACTTTAGCAGGGTTACATAAAGTTGGAAGTAACCAGGAATTGACCAGAGCTTCCCCACTTGTCGGTAAATCTGTACCGCATTCAAAGTGTTAAACCGGACACACTGTTCGTGCATTTGTATTAGCTTGGTCACTGTTGGCTGACTTGGCATGTCATACGCAGTTACAGGGCAGACACGAGCCTACACAGGGAGGAAGTGGTGCGGCGGTACCTTTGATGTGGCCATACCCACTCTCTGATTTGCTGCGCTGGACCCTGCGAACGGGCCTTGCGTCTTATTGGCCACGGCACCCTGTGGAAGTATCCCTATTGGCTGGGCTACCAGTTACCAGGCGCTGATTCGCGAGCGACACCATTTTGTTGGCGTTTGCGGTATGTTGATATTTATCATCTGTTTTCTTCAGTAGGTACCCTGTGCCGTAGTCCTACCATATGAATTATACCAACGAAAACAATGCTCAGAATATATTAATTCTAATTGGAAATGACGCATTTGCAGACGGATTTTCGCACGTGTGAATCGTGCCGAACGGTACCGCTGGTCGGAGAGTTTTCTCTGGGATGTCTCGTTCCCCCGTCCTTGCATTCCGGCGCTGCTTCCATACTCACCTCACTTCACATTCATCGGTTTTCAAAGCCCCGATGCTAAGGGGCCTCCCTAGTTAAAAAAAACTTTTGGACGCCTTAATGTCACGCCCGGTTATAAGGAATCATTACGAAGACAATGTAAAAAAGGCATTAACAAGCTTCGCGTACTGTTTTACAGAAGAATAAATATAAACAGAATGCTACTTTGAAAATATTGAACGGCCACATTTGTATTTCAATTACCAAATTTATAAAATAGAACACAATATCGATGTTCATCTGTTCTCACAAAATATTTGCATTACATTATTCCACATATTTTTTTTATTAGAATATAAACAATTGCTTACGACAGCCCCTCCACTCCCACTACACGCATGTACAGGAAGTTGGGAGACTGTACCATACGCATGAGCAGGAAGTAGGGAGACTGTGCCATACGGATAAGCAGGAATTTGGGAGATTGTACCATACTCGTACGCACACCTCCAGAGCTGTTATCTTCAAGCCTCTCCTTCGCCCACATGACGGGCCTACAAATCCCTGCCGTTTATAGCCTGCTATCACCCTGACACGCGACACCTGTAGCGATACAAGTCGGCGCATGCGAGATAGCGGCTAGTCCCGCGGACCTGCCATCTGCGTCACATAGCTAGGGGCAACATGATACACAACCTTGCGGCCATTCTTTCGCTATTATTACGAAGCGCTCTTAGCGTAGAGTCTTCACGTGTTACGACCGCCCAATCTAGAGAGGGATCACGCCGTCTTATCGCTGGTGTCCCAGCATAGCACTTGAGTTGACAGGTCCTAAGCCCCAACCTGATTCACAAAGACATGCCCTTCCACAAGTACTGAGAACCGCGTACTCGGTGCTAGCAGGTCTGTTATTGACTCAAGGGGTCACGTGGGCGTGCCTAATAAACGGTGATAGCACCGCAAACGTAGCAGAAATACCCACATGTTTTCAAGTGCAGCTTATTCCACAATGAATTCGCGAAATTTTCCTGTCCCCAAAGATAGCTGATAGACCAGATTGTAAAGGCCTTAACACAACTGAAGACTTCGGCATTTGATTACTTCGTTCCCATTTCTTTTATAAAATCATCAGAACCAACGCAAACATTAAGTAAAAGTTCAAACAATTAAGAAGCGGGCTTGCAATCTTCCAAAAATGCTAATGTTGTTATGTAAAGCATTATCTGATTCTAAGCAAAATAGCCGAGAACATTCCCTTAGTCAAGCGAGCTTGACTTTAAAATAGAATTTATTCGAAACATTTGATAAGTAGACTATTGATGTCAATATTTCCTTCCCTCTTCAGATTCTCAAAAATCCTCGTACCGTTTCCGAACACTGAATAATAACAGGTCTTGTAAATGTTTCGGTTCAGTTCGTTACATAGCAAACTCTCTTCACGGGTTTCAAAATAGCGTTTGTTTAATTTTTATCCGCTCTTAATTATTCAATTTTCGAATTAACAGTCTATGATTTAAAACTCATCTACTGACGATTATAAAACATCTGATAATAATTTGATACGAATAATAGTTTTTGGAAAAAAAATTGATCTCATATTTCCAATTGTAGACACAAATATATCTTAAAATAAATATTACAATACTCTTCCTCGGGTAATATATACTTTAGGTTATAGTTTTCTCCTTTACCGTAATTCGTTGATCAGTGTAGTTCCCACATCATATACAACAAATACACGCTCATGCATAAGTCTGTATGAAAACATAACCGTTTTCGAGATTTTTGTTTCTTCCATTTACCCCCTATCCCTCACAAGCAAAAGAAAACAATTTAGAATAATATATTTCCAGGATGACTAATTACAGAAAGTAATTTTCTAAAGAATGCAGGGAAAACACAGTTCGTCCGAACTTAGTGCATAATGGCGAAATTTTGCTAAACTGTAGGGGGAGTGTCGTCAACTTAAGTAACGTAAAGAATTTTGAACATATCCCTTGCGCAATTTTAGCTATACCAGGTATAATATAATGTACTTACTATATTGGCTCCCTCCCACTAAACATTCAAGAGATTTTGCATAGTAAAAATGTATTTATTCAGATGTACAATTTTTTTATTCCAGTGTCAAAACTAAATTTCCGTTAACGAAAAGAGCACTTTAATTGTAAATCAAATAAATAAACTACATGAGTAAAATGGAAAGGATGCCACAGTGCCTACGTAAAATGAATAGAACAGTGCACGAAACGATAGCAGCTAAATACAAAATAAAATTCTAGTCACTACTTTTCTTTAGCCCTCCAGTCACAAATAAATATATCGTTTTATGGGGTTGAAAGACACAAATTTTTGTTCGAAACTGTACAGGTATCAGTATGATGTTTTGTCATATAGCTGGACAAATAGGAATCTGTTTATACTCTATAATACTGGCAGCAGTTTGTGAGACTAAGGAATATGAAGTATCAACAACGAAGCGGAGTGGAGAGATTTGGGCGGTTCGTAACATCTAGGTCTTGAGAGCCGATGAGGGTGAAGTGAGGTGAGTACGTATGGAGCAGCGCCGGATTGCAAGGGCGAATCAAACGGGAGATCCCCGAGAAAACCCGCCGACCAGCGGCATCGTCCGGCACGATTCCCATATGCGATAATCCGGGCGCGACCCCACCGGGAATCGAACCAGGTTCTTGAAGGTGGGAGGCGAGCAGTCTAACCACTACACCACACCGCGGCCCCATGAACAGTGAATAATACCTCCTACACGCGGGGGTCCTCTTTCATTGTCCGGTGTTTTCTGTTGTGCGCAGTAAAAACGATTATAGGCTGTTCACGGTAACTGGAGCACTTTTGAAGCCCTAGTTACTTTTCCCTTTCAGCCATATTTTATCCGTTAACCACCTTTTTAAATATATGTGGTTGTGTAAGTTATAAACACAGTATGTATACTCCACCACACTAGGTGGTTAATTTCCAAGGCTAAAATATAATACATTTACTGACTCTTAATCCAAATGAAAGGGTTTTCAAAAGTGCTGACATTATCGTGAATAGCCTATAAAAATATTTGCTGCGCAACGTCCCAGCTATAGAACATTGCAACTGCAAGAATTAAGAAATCACAAATATTTTTATCTGGATACCCAGGCATCCAGGAAACACTCCAAGCCATCTCCCATAGGTACATCTGCGAGTGGATTCCACGTCACGTACATAGTTACGTGGAACAATGCCGCCTGTGTGAATACACGCATATTCTGTCCCTTAGGAAAAACACCAGCCTCGGAGGCCCATCGTCCCTTGGACAACCATTGCAGCGGACGTAGTGGGGCCTTATACATGGAGTTTGCCCATGTTAGCCCTTGCAGTCAGTGTCCCATTTAGTTTGGACGTGTAACATCGTCAGCAACAGTTGCCGTCGGTGAACGTGATGGTATAAGTATAGTCAGAAATGAGAACACGGGTATGGATTTTTCTATGGAAGATTTGACCGACTTTTGGCCGTTTTCGTAATTGGTCGCGTGCAATGTTCGATGTAAGGTTTCCTACAAGGTTGAAATTTTAGCCAATCAGAGAGAGGGTGGTAGTCACTTTGTTTATTTTATTTTGAGAAAGAACACGAGATTATTAAACACGAATAAATAGTGAATAAAATACCATGAAAATGTTAACTAATTCTACAGTGTGAAAATTAAGATAAACATTCGTGTTTATTTAACGTAAAAGTAGGAGTTATAACAACAAAACTCTGTGCATGTACACATAATACTGAAGTCGTGAGTGAAAGTTGTTCCTGAATCACAGTTGCAGAAGTAAATCATAAAAAATGTACTCGTCTTTACTAGCGCGGCAACAAGTATAGTTGGCTAGGTTATTCCAAAGAAGCCTCCATAACTGAGTGCATGCAGGCTCGGGTAGCAGGTCTTGCGGAAGCTTCTGTTGGAGGTTGTACGGAAAATGTTATCGTGGCATACGTACTAAGTTACACTCCTGCACGAAACATGCCATTCGAGATAAGAAAACTCCTAGCACGAAATAAATGAAGGAAACGAGGCCTTCTACTGAATAATTTATTAAATTTTGTTGAGCATAAATATATTTTAAAATGTTTTTATAGCTTCCTACCTTTCTTTACACTACTTGCAGTACGACAAAAAAAAAATTAACTATATTCTTTTGTAAATGGTCGAATTAGTAAGTAATTTTCCGCGCTGAAAATTTACAAACACCGCTTCATGATGTTGGTAATATATAGCTTATACATAACTAAGTGGTGGAAAAAACGACAAACCAGGGCTGGGTTAACCATTAAGCAGTATGTAACGACGTGTCTGGGACATCGCGGGGTAAAAAATGCGGGGGTGGGGGAGGGTACTACTGAAACATTACATTGCCCTTAATCTTAACTGAGTATAAAAACAGACGTGTTACGTAAGATTAGTTTTGATGATCTGATAAAAAATACATTACAAAGAGTAGGAGAACACTATTCAAATATAAATTAAATACAAAAAGATACATCGTTTACCAGCTTAGCGTAAGATTTGCCGGATTTCTAAAAAAAAATAATAATAAAAAAATACAATTTTAATGTAGTCACGTTGTGTATATTTTGTATATGTAGACTATGGGGTCACCAATATCGCATGTGCTTAGGGCCTCTAAAGGTCTTCATCCGACTCTATGACAAACCCTAAGGAAAACGTTTGGCGGAAAAATGATATAGGATCGTGTAAGTGAGGCTTCATCGGTTCGACCAAGGGGAAGAACAGATACCCGAAGAGCAGGCGGGTTGCGTCGACGGCTTAGCGAGGACCACAATCTGTGTCACGCAGTCGCACAAGGACAGTCACTGTGTGCCACGGCCCGGGATGCTGTCCCAAGTGTTGGTGCATTGCCCCGTGTCTCTTATCTGTAGGACTGTCACGCGCTCACCGGAGCAATTTTTTTAAATTTAACTACCCTATCCTATTACTAAGTGTTAAATTTGTCCCGAAGGTAGGACGGGAGCTAATTGCGTCTCAGGGCGAACCCCTTACGCCTACAAGGAAGGGAAATCGTGCAAGGAGGCATGTATCGCGGCAGAGAGGGATTGGGCAGCCATGACCAGCAATTGGGACCATGACTACCTTCCTAAGTGTACTTATAGCTAAGCTATAACTAAGAAGAGGCTGGATAAACCCGGCATAGACACCGTAAAAACCCAGTCGACAGGAAATAATTCAAAATTGTTGCCTGCATTAAATAGAAATACTACGGGAGAAAGAAGGTTGGTGATCATTCGTTATTATTAGTAGAGATGAAGAAACTAGTAGAGAGATGGGCACTGTTGTTGTTGTCCAGGAATGGCGCTGGTTTAACCACAGTGATGCTTACACATCACCCTGGTGAGGCAAGTGGCGCTATTGGGCCTCTTTCCTCCAATCTCCAGTAGACTTGGCTCACCGAAGTCGCTCCTACCTTCCGCTATCATGTCTCGTTGTCACAAGTAGCGACATTTCGCGAAAATTCCAACACAAAATTACATTTCTAAACACTGTAGAATCGTCTATAGACTGTTCGCGGTAAAATGAGCACTTTAGAAAGTCCTGCTTAAGATCTTGTTTGCACGAAGTGTATTCTTCCGCCTTATGTAAAATTAACATTGCCATTGGCTTCATCACTTTATTCATACATCAGGCAGGCGAAACTGTTAAATTATTAGTAAAGTAAATATTTTACAAATATGTCAATTTTTAAACTTCAATAAATAAAAAAAAAAACAGAAAGCGAAAGAAATAATTTAAGTTTTCACGAATGGTTACCTAACACTTTCTATTCGACGTTAATATACGGAACTACTTTCCATCCATCGTCACCAACTTTGCTGGCCATATGTCACTCAGTGAGCTTGTTAAAATATATGCAGGCAACGGCAGTGACTTTTTCTAAAATTTATTTCAAAAGTGCTCACTTTATCGTGAACAGCCTTTACCAATCTTGATTTGCTGAATTACATTATGACACATTGTCTGCACGCGAATAACGTAGGAGCCGTGTCGACGTTGCCGAATTACGAGTGGCGCGGTCAAATGTGAAAACGTCTTCTCAAGCCGCAGCAGTAACCGATGGCAGTATACAAACTGCTGTTGGGTGCTTATAGTATTGAAGAACACCGTGTACTCATATTTTTTCGCGAAAAATCACTTACTCTATTCAACTGTATATTATAGTCCATTTGCGGTTTCTTCACACTTTTGTAATCAATTCTTTGAAAAATAACCCCATGCATTACGTGTTTAATTGTTTCCCATACATATCATTTAGGTCCTAGCACAAACGTGCTATACTTCTGTTAACATAAAATTACCTTATTTTTTGCTTAAATTTAACTTTTACTTGCATTTTATTTGAAAATTATGATTCTTAATTTATAACCAACACGAATGAGAACAGGGAGAAAATATGAGTGTTGGTAAGGCCTAGTAAGAAATAGTTCTTATGCAAAATATTATTACACTAAGTGCGTAAGAATGTGGTGCGTTGTTCCTTCGGTGTAGTTTTCTACACTCGGTAAAGCTTTAACATAAGGCGGAGGAATATCCTAGTAGAAGAACTTGAGCAGGGCTTCAGAAAAGTTGGAAGGAAACCTTGAATACACTATAATCCATTCGTGATTGATTCCAACTTTTATGAAGTACTTTCAAGATAGTCCTCCGGCTCACGCAAAATTGAACATCAATACGTTAGAATGCAACAGAAGACTATTGTTCATGTTATTAAAATGATTCGGAAATATTTTTTGGAAAAGTTTTACGCCATTCACCCGTATTTCAATTTTATCTTTTGAGACAAAATTTGAAGTCAAGAACTTTACCGCAGGCGATAACAAATTGTCGGATTTCAAAGAAATTGCCACACGCGATTTCTGTGACTTAATTAAACATTTGGCTGAAAAGAAACTTTGTGACAAAATAATTTTTCGAAATTTTTCTGAATTTACTATTTATTTAAAAACTCTCATATTTCCGCTAAAAGACATTATGAATGTTATTTTTCAAACGATTACGCATTTAAATTATGTTATCGATATTGTGTCACGAAACCATAAAATACCCGCAAAATTGGGCTCTTAAGAGGGTATGGGACATAAACTAAATCAAAATACGTCAACTGAAGTTAACAGATGCATATATGTCGCATAACACCTTGCGCCACAATAATATTCATAAAAATTTACGTCATAAATAACTCGGCAGAAATATATCATTCTGGTAAAATATTAGCTCTCATAGTTAGTAAACACAATTCTGTATGATCATAGGCGCCAACTAGTTTCCAGAAGGAAGCAAGTCTGAAACTTTCTGTGACACTATTCACGTTCATTTAAATGTCCCCCCCCCCTCCCCCGCGCACCATTTGTATGTTTGTGCATGCTGTTGTGCACGTATATAATTCTTCTTTTATGTGGGTTAAGGTTTTAAATATTTACACAAGACTATTTCTAATAAGATATTTATATTTTTATTTTCAATTAAGACCTATAAACAGGATATATTTTGAAAATAATGAGGTAAGCAGTCTACAATAATAAGCTATAAATACTTATTACAAACTGAATTAGTGACCAGCCACTGTTTGTGAACACAGGGGGGAAACGCCCCTGCTAACTGAAAAGTGGAGGGGTGACCGCCCCCTTTATCACTCCGCAGTGCTCGGAAATTATGTGTAGGACTTCTCTTTCTTCACTTTTCTCTATTGGTTTCCAAAAAAATAAACTACGGTTAGTCTCTTAAGCGTAAATCTATATAGACCTACATTGTCACGTTAATGAGAAACGCCTTGTCCACCTTACTGAGAGAATTGAGAGATTTGGACGGCGTTTAACAGCGAGCTCTTGAGAGTCGATGAATGTGAAGGGAGATGAGTATGGAGCAGCGTCGGAATGCAAGGGAGATCCCCGAGAACACCCGCCGACCAGCGGCATCGTCCGGCACGAATCTCACATGCGAGAATCTGGGAGCGACCTCTCCGGGAATCGAACCCGGTGCGCAAAGGCGAGAGGCGGGTAGTCCAACCACTACATCACCGCAGTCCCGTTCCTTTACTGGGTTCCGGAGGTTTCTCCCCCCGATAATTTTTTATTTTATTTTCAAGGTTAAAAATAAGTAGTAATTAAGCTTATACCATTACAAAATCGTGTGCGCGTTCTTGCAGCACTTCTTCAAAATCAAAATTAAAATTACATATTTACATATTTTCACCACGCAAGGCTAGCAAGGGACGGAAGAAATGTGTATTCTTGGAGGTGGCTATCGCCCTCGTCGCCCCTCTCGCGTACGCCACTGCTAGTATAGGCTGTTCACGGTAAAGTGAGCACTTCTGAAAGCCCTGCTTAAGATCGACTTGTATACACGTTGTGTATTCTTCCACCTTATGTAAAATTAACATTGCCATTGGTTTTGTCGCCTTATTCATCTGTCGGTTAAATGAAACTGTGAAATTATTGAGAAAGTAATTACTTAACAAATCTGCTCATTTATACAATTCGGTGCATTAATTACTAAATAATAAATTAAACGAAAACTATAGCTTACAGTTAACCTAGTAGAAAAATAATAGATGAAATATGCAATTATATTAATATATCCTATAGAATAAATTTCTAAAATTATATCTTTAGAATAAAAACCAGATAATAAAGGCATCCCACATAAACACAAACTAGCAATAACAAAACATAAACACGTTAAAGGTATTTGAAAAAATAAATTACCTAAACAACAGAAAGTGAAATAAATAATTTTAAGTTATCAGAAATGGTTACCTAACACTTTTTATTCGACGTTAAGACATGGAACTACTTTCCATTCATCGTTACCAACTTTGCTGGGCGAATGTCACTCAGTGCGCCCATTAAAATATATGCAGGCAGGGGCAGAGACTTTTCTCTAACGTTCATTTCTAAAGTGCTCACTTTATCGTGAACAGCCTTTAGATATAGACGGTCGGCTCTAGCAGCCGGCGAAGCCAACAGCAATACCGGGGGCGGAGAAGTGCGATGATCGAGAGAAGTGTAAACAAACCCAGCGCTCGTAAAACCCACTCCCTCAGCCGAAGGGAACGTGCCGACTGCCTGACATTCCTTCCGAGGCGAAAGGAGGAGGAACTGTTCCGAGCGCAGTCAGCGACTTGCGTCCTGACCTACATAGCCGCCTTCGCAGCAACACACAACCACAGCCCCGACAGAGAATGGACGGGCGGGCGAGCGAAACAGCGTATAAAGGCTGCTCACTATAAAGTGAGCACTTTTGAAATGAATGTTAGAAAAATGTCACTGCCCCTAACTATAGTCCATTCCCTACTGGAAGCAACTTTCTCGGAGCCCTGCTAAATATATACTTGCAAGCCCGTTTCGTATTCTTCCGCCAAATGTAAACAAACATTGCCATGTGACTGCCATGTGACTGTCAAAATCAATGTTTACATGCCATTGTGTGTGCACATGTGTTCGTATACTTTCGCTACACCTAAAAAAAAAAAAAAAAAACATTGAAATGTGACTTCTACTTTTATACCTGTCAAAGGTGTTGTTTACTGTTTACAGCTTTTCATAGAATTCTGTCATATTCCAAAAACCATTCCGCATGAATATTTACAGTTTAGGCCTCTAAAATTATTTAGGTCAGCTTTATGACGTTTTAAAAATGCCTGAATTGACAACAGTTCTAACGGTTATTTTACATTAATATATTTGTTTTCAACGACATAGCACAATACATGTAATGCACGTTAATATTTTGCCGCAACTGTGTTTAGATTGTTATAACTGCGGGGTAAAGAACTGTAGTATTTAACCTTTTGTTGTTGATATGTGCTGGGTCATTTCTTTAAAAGGACGCCCTTAGTGGGAATAAATATCAAAACGAAGAAACAATCAGTCAAACGAAAAAGGGTACATTAAATTCAAGCACGCAACTCGTGTTGCTCATTTTTGTCATACAAACTTAAAAGATAGCGGTGAACATGAACAGAAATAAGCCTACGATAATTTTTATTCCGCTCATATTTCTATGTAGTGCTAGTTACTGTTTATTAGGGTTATTGGAATTTATCGGGCTAGGCTTAGTATTTTTATGGAATAGTGGAATATTACGTTACACGACTGTGTTTCAAACCCCTTGGGGCAAAGGTGCGACGTTGTGATAAATAAACAGACGTGGATGTAAATAATTAACTTCGTCATAAAAATAGTTCACAGTTTAAACGTATAAATAGTGCTAATCAAATATTTGAAATCACGCACACACACAGGGCCAGCGTATCAACCACGATGCGCAAAGGCACGCCATTTCACAAGCAATGATTAACGAAACACATGTCCAAAATATATTTATTATTGCCGTGAAAAAAAAAAAAAAAAACAGATTTATCACAACATCGTAACTTGCCCAGGTATGTTTAAAAAACACGTCTAAAAACGAGATGAGGTAATTTTAAGTATTTTTCGGAACAAGTATAATTTACGCTTCGTTTGGCAAAAAGCAACGCACCATGTCATGGCTCGCCACGTCTGCCAACTTCACTTGATAACTGCCCCGCCATCATATCTAAATATATTAAAATAAGTATTCAAACATTAAAATCTCTTTTCAGTTGTAAATTACAATTACAACAATAGTTATTTAGCTGTAATAAGTATGAAATATGTTACAATTGAAAACATGTATAATTTATTTGATTTCTAGCGAAGTGAAACTTCCCGAGTGTGAAAGAGACAGAAAAATGAGAGAGAGCGACAAGCCTCGCCCAGCAAACAGTTGCTTTCAGTTGCCATCTTGTTCGATGAAACAACACTGTACCGTTATGGCCTACTCACGATATTTTCCGCTGTTATTTTAAACTGTAAAAATGAGATATGTTGCCATCGGGGCTACCTAAATAGTTAAATATTTCAATAGGCACCGTTTAATTTACAAATAGTATACTAATAAACTAGGTTAAAATAATATTGTAACTGTGAACTATTTCTTACCGACCGTTGCCAACACGTCGCTGCTCTCACTGTTGTTATTTCATATTTAAAAATAAATAAATATTACACGCTATAGAAGATATTAAGGCCAAGTTTAATTTATTCAATAATACAGTACTCTACAGCTATATGCTATTTACTGTAAAGTGAGCACTTTTGGAATCCCTCTTATTTGGAATAATATCCAATAAATACGTTTTATTGTAGGCTTAGGCGTTTTCTTCTGAGTACAATGGAATACGTAAACTGTGTTTATTCCTTATATGGGAATATTTATTTTAAAAGGTGGTTAAATGATAAGAATGGCTAAAAGAAAAAGTAACTAGGGCGACAAAGCTGCTCACTTTATCGTGAACTGCCTATAACCACAGTGTTATATATTTGTGGAATACAGGCTATTGAAAAAACAGGTTGACTTGCTATGTCTAAGGTGTTTTTCAAAGGATGATTTTCATAAGTCGCTTCCAATCGGGAATGGTCTATACATATATTCTAAATGGCGCGCTGAGTGACATGCGGCCAGTAAAGTTAGTAACGACGGATGGAAAGTAGTTCCTTATATTAACGTCGAACACAAAAAATTAAGGTAACCATTTGTGATAACTTACATTTACATTATTTCTTTCGCTTTCCGTTTTTTTTTTATGCATCTAAGTGTAAAAATGAGCAGATTTGTGAAATATTTATTTTTATAACAATTTCACAGTTTCACTTGGATGCCCATGGCAATGTTAATTTTACATACAGTGGAAAAATACGCAACGTGCATATAAGTAGATCCTCAGCAGGGCTTTCAAAAGTGCTCATTTTACCGTGAACAACATATACATCCAACATTTGTTTGTAGAGCATACAGTCCTAGGGCATTGCACGCACCTAGAACCTGCCCCCCCCTTTTTTTTTGTCACCTTGCCATCCCCTACCTAACTCGAACAGTCATTCAACTAACATAGTTTGAGCCACTCCACGGCCACCCAAAAAAAAAAAAAACCCGCGTTATTTTCCTTCTGTTTAGGTTTTTTTTTAGATGTTTTGTGATAATGCTTCGGCGACCTTCATCCATTTGGTACTCTCTCAATCAAATAGCTTTAATTTTTTGCTGTGTGGTTTTAAAGTAATATAAATTCCTCCAAGTTCCCGTGTAGTTTTCTCCATGTAGCCAAAATTTTACCCCAAAATTCTCAGGCTTTTCCTGACCGCATAATCAACCTGTACACCTTTTAACGCTGTACGTATTACATATGTGCAAATGTAATTTTCGGCGTTATAACGAACACGTTATTTTTGTTTGGAAATTTACGTACTGTTGTATAACGCTCGCCATTTGCCGCGATCAGTAAACATGAGTTTGTGTTCGATGTTGTTGGTAGCAGTTGTCTATTCAGTACGGAATATACAGTAGTCTCCCATCACATGAGACACCACCCTCGTTTACGTATTGTATACTGTTTTCTGCTGTGTGCAGTGTAGGTACATGCATCATTAAATCCACTTCCTTTGCAACGCAGACCACCATTACGGAAACAGTTCGGCTAACATGTAATCTGTGAAATGCCGTTATACTAATACATGTTTTTTTTTAATGAACGTCTCGTATATGAAATAAACGGAGCGATTGCCAAGTCTAAAAATAAAACAACGCCAAACGAACCTCCCTACAAAACAAAAATATAACTGTAGGCCTTTCGCGGTAAAGTGAGCGCTTTTGAAATCAAGCGTTAAGTTGGAAGAAAAGAAGTTCCATGATTTAACATGGAATTAAAAGTTTTAGATAAACATTTGTGAATACAGAAATTATTTCTTTTGGTATTCTGGTTTTATAATGCAAATAAATGTAATAATGAACAAATTGGCACAATACTTACTTTTTCAATAATTTCATAGTTTCACTAGACCGATGCATGAATAAAGTGATGAGGTTCATGGCAATGTTAGTTTTACATATAGTGGGAAAATATACTATGTGCGTACAAGTATATATACATCAGGGCTTTCAAAAGTGCTCAGTTTACCGTGAACGACTTATATACCAAAAAAGAAGTTCTTTTAATACCAGTAACGGATCAGCTGGCCTCGACAACGATAGCCTACGCGAAATAGAACAGTCACTCCACGGCGTACTCGAGGGACAGATGTAACAAAGTGTATTTTGAAGTGACATCACGGAGTATTCCCTATATAAGTGCACACAGGCGAAATATCATGACAGTTCCTTTGGTGAGGTCTTACCCCTACTCTCTGATTGGCTGCGCGAAACTCTGGGAACGGGCCTTGTGTGTGTCTGACTGGCTGCTAACCTGCTGCGAAAGGTTTTCTACTGGCGATCAGGTTATAGTGGACTACAAATGGGAAAATAATGCGCAGAAGTCTAAAATGCGTCCGGAGAGTCCATTGCCACTGTACGAAGGGGTGTGGTTGGATTAGATCAGCAGTGACAGCGGCCAGAGCGGCCAGACGCAGGTGATATGCACCTTGCGTGCATATCACCTGTCGAAAAAACATGAAGTCGCGCAGCTAGTGAGTGAGGAGATTTGGACGGCTCTTAACATTGAGGTTTTGAGAACCGATGAGGGGGATTGAGGTGAGTATGGAGCAGCGCTGACTGAAAGGCCGGGAAAACGGGAGATCCCCAAGAAAACCCGCCGACCACGGAGTGATCTGGCTGGGGATTGATCACACGGTAGACTTGGATAAAATATATACTCCAACGCTGTTGCTATAACTCTATTGGCTGCTGGTGTCGTTTCCGTATTTGACCGAGCCACTCAGGATTCCGTAACCACGACACTGTACCTTCATGATTCGGGCGTAAACAGCTAACACGGAGCAAAACATACTTCAGTCAATGAAAAAAGCTGGACGAGCCCACAGTGCTTTGAACTGTATCTTGTCTCGAAATAATTCCGCGAAATATCGCTGCTTTTATATATGTATGTATGTGTGTGTGTGTGTGTGTGTGTGTGTGTGTGTGTGTGTGTGTGTATATATATATATATACACACACACACATACATACATACATACATACATGCAACTACTACTAAATAAAATAGAAGTGCCTGTCTGTGATTTTCGAATTTTTCACTTTTAATTATTTTTTCATATAGTATAATTGATAACTAAGCCATATCTAATGCTAATTTTTTTTCGTGTCTGTCTGTCCGAACGGATTTAACTCAAAAACCACTTAACGTATTGACATCAAATGTATAAGGTATATAGATAATAATCCCGGGACCAACTTAGTCTTTGTTTCATCGAGATGTCTCAAACGGTTCCGGAAAAAAATTATGATCGGGTATGTAAATAGGTACTGGATTAAGCTTTTCTTAGGATTACTGCATAAAAAAAAAGCATTGTTATAAAATATTCCCATCATTTCTCCTTTCTTTTTTGTCTATGGGCTGTCCTCCTTTCCTTCCAAAAAGCCGTAGTGGCCCAGTGACTAGAGTTATTCAAAGTGGAGCCGCAGTGACCCAGTGGATAGATATATATTAAGTGGGGCCGCAGTAGCTCAGTGGCTAGAGAACCCAATAGTGGGGCCGCAGCTCGTCAGGGGCTAGATAACCCAATAGTGGGTCCGTAGCTGGTCAGTGGCTAGAGAACCCAATAGTAGGGCCGCAGTTGGTCAGGGGCTAGAGCACCTAATAGTGGGCCGCAGCTGGTCAGGAGCTAGAGCACCCAAAAAGAGGGCCGCAAAAGCTCAGTGGGTAGAGAACCCAATAGTGGGGCCGCAGTAGCTTAGTGGCTAGAGAACCCAATAGTGGGGCCGCAGCTGGTTAGGAGTTAGAGCACCCAAAAAGGGGGACGCAGTAGCTCAATGGCTAGAGAAGTCAATAAAAAAGTGGCTAGATCAATTCAAAGTCGTGTATGTGTGTGTGTATATATATATATATATATATATATATATATATATATATATATATATATATATATAGAAAGAGAGAGAGAGAGAGAGCCAGTAGTGTCACGTGGTTTCCATCCCTCCAGGGGCTAGAGTTCGGGAGAGCCCTCCCGTACACTGCCTTCCTCTACATTCCCTCACTGAGTTCTTCCTCAAAGATGCGCGAAGATAATTTTCTTATCTGAACTAGACATGTTGTTGGCTGGCGAGGCCATTTTGTTGGAAAGTGAGGCTAAAGCTCGCGACACACACACACACACACACATCGCAGGCGCCGCGGTGGCCGAGTGGTCAGACTGCTCGCCTCCTACAAACGGCGAACCGGGCCCGGCCGAGTCACTCCCGGATTTCCCGTAAGTGGGAATCGTGGTGGAGGATGCCGCTGGTAGGCGGATTTTCTCGGGAATCTCCCGTTTCCCGCGCCGTTGCATTCCGGCGCTGCTACATTCTCATGTCGCCTTCATCGGCTATCAAGACGTTGTTGAGAGCCGCCCAAAAATCTCTCAACTCAATACACATCGTCGTTTCACCTCCGTATATGCTGTTCACGGTAAAGTGAGCACTTTTTAAGGCCCTTCCAACAGACACTAACCCCTAATAAATATATTGAATTGCAGCTGCAGACGTAAACTTTTATTAGTGGTGAAATGTATGCAATGTGTAAATTAATGGGAACGTTTATATTAAAATTTGACAGAAAGATAGAAATCTAATGTGAAGAAAAATTGAGCAGGGTCTTACAAAGTGCTCATTTTATCATCGTGAATCGCCTATACTGTGGCGTCCGGCGCGGGAAGGCGGGCGACCTTGAACCCGGCTGGAGCGGTCCGGCACGCGACGGGCCCACCTCGGGGGGCGGTGCGCCGTGCTTGACAACACGGCCGTTGACCCTCTGTGGCCGTACAGATCCTCCGGCGCGGCGCGGCGATCGATCACCGACACACGCACATGCAGCAGCATTACTGAAACACTCGCCCGTTTGTCGCACGAGACAACTGCAATTTGGCGTAACATTATCACAGAGTACTTAACACTTTGTAGACTATGCTCGAGTGTAGCTAGAGCAAAGCTAATTAGAAAATATCTTTATTGTTCATAACAAAACTCGCATGTCTTTGTTCGGCTAGTGTTTACAACGACCTCAAAAAAACACGACAGCGCAGTGGCTGTTCACGGTGAGGCCCTAGTTATTTTTTTTTCAGCGATTTTTTTATCTTTTAACAATATTTTTAAATAAATATCGCTGTATAAGTAATAAACACAGTGTGTAGATGACACCGCACTCGGAAGTTCACGCATAAGGCTAAAATAAAATAAATTTATTGACTATTATTCCAAATGAGAGGAAAGTGCTCACTTTACCATGAACAGCCTATAACAATGATATTTATAACGATAGAATTTCTTTTCTAATAGCCCCTCAAAGGGACCTTATTGATTGTAAATCCTTTTGTACGATAAAGGACATCTGATTGGGTATATCTTAGCTCTGCTCCTCATTGGTTGATTGCCGGCCAATAATGAACTCTGTAGAGAACTAGGTAGTATCCGCTGTAGTATGGACCAATAGGATGATGGTGAGTTCTAACATAGCTACCTACAGAACCGGCGTTCTTGCACTAGTGGATATAGGTGGCTAACTTCAAATTTGTCTTGTGCCAGTAAATGTGCGCAAAGCTTAATACGTTAAGTACACAGGATCAGCTTAGCACCGCGAATTCCAGCCGCACAAGCCAACAAAATTACGTAACTGGCTTTAGTTAGAGGCGCCTGTTTATCGCGAAAGATTTCAAGGCAAGTTGTGTTCCAATACACCCAAGTTCAGAACCACTTTCATGATTGAATCATTTGAATTGTCACGCATCTTATCTGTCTGCCAGCGATTCACGGACGGCCGGCATCGGAGAAACGTAATCCTGATTGGCTGAAGACAGGCAAGTGTGCACATAGGCTATTTAAATCTAGCCTCCGCGTGAATTTTCGCGAAAAACACGTGGCCCCAGCTATAGTCTGTTCCCAGTATGTTCATAATTTTTTAATCAAACCTTTGAAAAATTACCCCATGTACGATTGTGTTTGGTTGTTTCATAAATACGTCGTATTTCACAAGCATTTTATGCCTAGGTTAACATAAGTGTCTTACTTTGGGTTAAATTGAACATTTACTTACATATATTCAATCCATATGTAGAGACCTGAACAATTCGCGGATTTATTTCGGGACAAGCTAAAATGCAAAACCCTTGCGTTTATATAATTTTAGCCATTAGTCCACGTGGTGTTTGACACCTCCTGGAGAACGGTGTCCAATTGTCACCTTCCACTGTGACAGTAGATGTCAATGTGCAGTTGATATGGGCATATTTGTACATCAGACTGTAGAGTCTAGCCTGCATGTCATTGAACTCGCGAATTTTTCAGGTCTCTATCCATACGTTATAATACTTTATTTATAAATATAATAAGTATAACGAAGAAAAAATAGCTGTTTGGTAATGCCCAGTAAGAACTTGTAATTCAAAATATGATTGAAATAGTGCACACAACACGGCGCGTTGTCCCTTTGGTGTAGTCATCTATAGGTAGGGATAAGAAAATTTCGCGAGTTCAATAACCTGTATGCTAGACTCCACAATCCTCTGTATAGTCAAACCTTAGATGTTTGTTTATTGGCTGTTGCCCCAGTGTTATCCTACATTTGACAGTACGGAATTCGCTGCTTGTTCCCTTGCAAGTCGGCTATTGGCGCGGAGTCGTACAGGGTGTGTCTAATAAACTCTGATCCAATTGCAAAGGTGACTTCAGTGTACACGCGTTTCAAATTTATCTTGTCCTGGAATTCGCGAATTTTTCCTATCCCTATCTATAGGCTGTTCACAGTAAAGGGAGAACATTTGAGGCTCTAGTTACTTTTTCCTTTCAGCTATTTTGTATCATTTAATCACCTTTTTAAATAGATATTATAATCTATACTAATATATAAAGAGGTAGTGTTTGTAACTTTGTGTTTTTGTGTGTTTGGATGTAGGAGGTAATCTTCGAAACTACTCATCCGATTTTAAAAAGTCTTCCACCAGTAGAATGCTAAGTTATCACTGAGTGTCATAGGCTATGTTTTATTTTAAAAATCAATAGGGATCCCTACTAAAACTCCAATAACGTAACCCAAAGTGTAAATAAATGGCCTATAAATAAAATTCCTTACATTGCGTGCGCTGCGAAAACTATTAATGATAGAACAAAATAATGTACTACGGCTTTGCAGAACACATCATTATCTACAAAAAATGTCGCGACACCATATGTCTAACTATTATAGTTGTGTCACAATAACTTTTTTTTTATTTTATAAACTGAATTAAAACGCCGCCGCTAGAAAAGGCACTTTATTTGTACCTTGGTATTAATCCTTATCAAAATTAATTACTTCACATTCAAGACTGGTTCAGTACCTGTATATTACTTTTTGAATTATTTGGAAACATGTTAGAAGGGCTTATATTCCTTAAAAGCATGATAGGAGTACCGATTTTTAATGATAGTTCGTGAGGTGGCAAGCCAGAAGGATTAAGCGAATTTAGAAAATCTTGAGAAAAGTGGACGACATCGTCAACATTGGTGACTGTGTCAATCGACTTATAGGTTTTGAATTGGCCGGGAACTCTTTGTATAATGAGATTGTTGATTTCATTGGCAGTGTCGTTCCTAGGCGATACTATTGCTCTGGAACACAACCAGTGAAAATCGCCTAGGAACGACACTGTCAATGAAATCAACAATCTCATTATACAAAGAGTTCCCGGCCAAGTTAATACCTATAAGTCGATTGACACAGTCACCAATGTTGACGATGTCGTCCACTTTCCTCAAGATTTTCTAAATTCGCTTAATCCTTCTGGCTTGCCACCTCACGAACTATCATTAAAAGTCGGTACTCCTATCATGCTTTTAAGGAATATAAGCCCTCCTAACATGTGTAATGGCACAAGATTGCTCATTAAAGACTTGGAAGAAAATTTGATTGTCGCGACCATCCTCACCGGTCCAGCAGCCGGCCAGCTGGCAAACATCCCGAGGATTCCCATGATTCCCACGGATTTGCCAATATCTTTCAAACGGTTGCAATTTCCCGTAAAAACATCATTCGCGATTACTATTAATAAGTCCCAGGGTCAAACTTTCTCTTTGGTTGGAATCGACCTACGAAAGGAGTGTTTTTCCCATGGCCAACTATATGTTGGTTTATCATGAGTTGGAAGTCCCGAGAAACAGTACATTTTGCTACCAAACAATAACAGGACGTCAAACATTGTCTACAGAGAATGTCTTAGCCAATAACATATTAAATACTTCTATCTCAGATAAATTTCATTGTAATATAATGTATATTAATATGAAAAATTATAAAAAAGTAAAAAAATATCAAATAAAAATAGCCAAAAAACTTTAAATTATCAATTACTTAATTAATTATTAAATCATAATGTGCTTTTTTTTTAATGCTTTAGGAGAGTTTACCCAACCTAATTAACGCCGGGTTAAGCAGTTTTTTTTATCTTAATTGCACCCGTGCGAAGCCGGGGCGGGTCGCTAGTGTATGTAATAAACACAGTGTCTATATTCCACCGCACTCGGAAGTTAATGTCTAAGGCTAAAATAAAGTATATTCATTGACTACTATTCCAAATGAGAGGGCTTTCAAAAGTGCTCACTTTACCGAGAATAGTCTATACACGTAGTCAAGCTTTGTTTTCACGAGGCGGAGGGATATCCAGGAAGTAAAACCTAAGCAGGACTTGAGGAAAGTTAGAAGTAACAACGAATGGACTATAGCAACATGCCGTATGCCAACTCGGCGCCTGGTAACTTTACTCCCCCAGCTGGCAGCCCGGGCGAATAGGGAACGCTCCGTAGCATACAGAAGCCAGTCAGGCAAGGCCCATTCCCAGAGCCTTGCGCAGCCAATCAGAGAACATGGGTACGCCCACACCCGAGAAATCGCAACACCATCTCGTCTCTGTGTACTTACAGCAAGTACGTTCTGTGCGGCACGGCGTGCTAGTCAGTACTGCTGTAGGCTGTTCGCTGTGAAATGAGCACTTTTGAAAGCACTTCTTAACATATACTTGTATACACGTTGTATATTCTTCCGCGTTATGAAAAAATTAACATTTCCATGTGCCTCATAACTTTATTCATGCGTCGGTCACGTGAAACCGTGGAATTATAAGAAAAGAAAATATGTTACAAATCTGGTCATTTTTACATTTCACTGCATTTAAAAAAAAAGAAAATAAAAAATTCAAGTTATCACAGATGGTTATCAAACACTTTTTTTTATTCGACGTTAATTTATGGAACTGTTTTCCATTTATCATTACCAATTT
This sequence comes from Dryococelus australis, assembly GCA_029891345.1. Taxonomy (NCBI): domain Eukaryota; kingdom Metazoa; phylum Arthropoda; class Insecta; order Phasmatodea; family Phasmatidae; genus Dryococelus; species Dryococelus australis. Next base: position 254,145,754 of record CM056993.1, on the reverse strand, counting down.
CACTGGGCGCATGTCACTCAGTTGCCCGGAAAAATATATACAGGTAGGGGCAGTAGCTTTTTCTAAGGTTGATTTCAAAAGAGCTCACTTTATCGCGAACAGCCTTTACGTGTATAGACACGTGCAACATTCGCGTTAATATCTAGCATCGCGGTAGACTTCGACGTCCTATATGCAGGATCATTCAATTAATATGTTCACACCCTAATATCTTTCGAAAAGTTGAAAGTATCGAAATTTTGATTTCGAGTTCGTAAGTGGCACTACGGGGCTCATGAAACACCGTCTATGACTGTTCCGAGATGTAACCAAGTACTAAGATAACGATATCAACTTTGGTTTTTAAAATGGGAATATATTAGTTCTCCCAATAGCGTAACATGTTATTAAGCGGCGAGGTCAGCGACGTGATTATTTTGAATATCCGAAGAGCACTTTTTGAGGTGTGAATGGGTTTTCATAGGTGTATGCATTTGACTGTAGCTGAGGTGGGGTAAGTTGCATCATCCGCTGGCAGATGTAGCACTGGCGTGGCCTGTGAAACAGACACATCTGCTCGGTGAATTAATTTACTGTAATCAAGCTATGAACATAAAATTAAACACGCGTTTTATCTGTCTGCAACGCCCTGTGCAACACTAACAAACAATCTTTCGCATGCGTTCGATGCCTGTGTTACTGTCTAGAGACAGGTGTTTTTCGTGAAAAGATTTCAAGACCAGTTGCACTCCAAAACACTTTATTTTATATGCACTTTCGTGGTTGGATGATTCTTAATGTCACGTGCCTCAAGTGTATGTCCGCGAATCATGGATGTTCAGTATCCGAGTACTTTATTCTGACTGGCCAAGTCAAATAAGAACAGGTCTTCTTACGTAGACACGCAGCCAATAATCAAGGGAAGTTGTGTTTGTGGAAATAGGATATTGAAGTTTAGCATTACCATAAATAATTTCGCGGACAACACCGGTCTCTATGTATCACTAGCTCGTGAATCATCTGTCTAAGAACACGAAATACTTTTGTTTTGGTAAATTAACCATAATGCCTACGTCAGCAGTTAAATCCTCACATATTCTGGAGAGGTTCATTTTTCCATGCCCGAATGGAAAGGCAACCCTTGTTTTCTCATGGGCGGGGTTGATATCGGCAAACCAATTTATCATGGATTGCACCAAACCTTTCTGTACATTATTTCGAAAATCTGAGATTAAGCTCAGTTACTGCAATTTGCAGTTTGGGTTTTATCTCCGCTTTTAAAGATATGCACTCTCTTGAGGAAAGGCTTTAGACTATATGTGGTAGGTTCCTCGTAATTTTTTGTGAGAGAACACCTCCTGGAGTTTGTCGGTGATTTCTAGTAACACGCTGTATATGCCCCTTACACTATTCACGGTAAAGTGAGCACTTTTGAAAACCCCCTCATCTGGAATAATAGTGAATAAATACATCATATTTTAGCCTTGGGCGTTAACTTTCAAGTGTGGTGCAATATACACACTGTGTTTGTTACGTACATGGCAATATTTATTTTAAAACTGTGTTTAAAGGATATAGCTGGAATGAAAAAGTAACTAGGGCCTCAAGAGTGCTCACGTTACCGTGAACAGCCTATATATATATATATATATTATATAGACAAACACAAACACACACACACCTACATACAAACAAAAGAATCACTGGTTCATATTTTTCAAGGCTACGTAATCAACAGAAACAAACACACAAACTGTTTGGCTATTTGTCTCCGCTGACAATGCTATAACTGAAAGAAGAAGATGGTAAAATTGGTGCTTCACAACGCGGCTGCAGGCATCCTGTAGTCAACTGTTCCGTCTGCGAGAGGCAGTCGAACTACTGTTAGTTCATCTCTACTCTAGCGTCCCTGTTGCTATATAGTCCTTTCGCAGTTATTTACAACTTTTCTGAAGCCCTGCCTACTATGTTCTACTTCCAGGATATTCCTCCGCCTCAAGCAAACAAAGCTTAACCAAGTATACGAAATTACACCAGAGCGACAACGCACCGAATTCGTGCTCATTCACTTTAATAATATTTTGCACAATAACTATGTCTTACTAGCCATAGCAAACACAAATTTCTCTACTTGTTTTATTCCTATTAATTATAAATTAAATATTATAATTTATAGGTAAAATATAAGTAACATTTCAATTTAACAAAACCAATATATTTTTTATGGTAACAGGAGTAAAAATGCTAGTGACAAAAATAGTATCCCTTCCATCTTGTATTTTCAATTTTTCTATAGCTGTAATTTACTTTTCATGTAAAATGTTTGAAAACGAAGGCTGCCAGGGTATAGGGCATATCTTAACAGATATTTTTAGCCCACAATATTTTGACCATATTGGTTTAGTTGTATCTGTGACTGTAATAAAGATTAACTCGTTATTTGTTCTTTTTCAGTCTCACATAAGAAAATACAGAATGAAACCAGTACATTGTGGTTTCAGGAATTATGTAACGTAGCAAGGTTTTAACTTTAGTATAAAAGCTTGATAGTAAGTTACAGCACAAGATGACTCTCAACATCGAGGTCTTGAGAGCCGAAGTGGATGAAGTGAGGTGAGTGTGGAGCAGCACCGGAATGCAACGGGAGATCCCCGCGAAAACCCGCCGATCAGCGGCATCGTCCGGCAGGATTACCACATGAGAAAATCCGAGGGTGACTCCGCCGGAAATCGAAACCGGCTCGCCTCGGCGGCGAGTCTTCTAACCACTAGACCACCGCGGCCCCACGAGACGGCAAGGATATAACAACACCATAAGATGCTGCAGTGGCTGTATTGCCGATGAGGGGTAAGAGCGTGTCGTGAACTGGAAGTTGCAGATATCGACGTTGCAGGGACTGCCCAATCTTCTCTCGGCTGCGAGGCGGAGCGGACACCGCCAAAGCTGTACGTGCCGTGTCGCGACAATTACCCGGCATCCCACACCAAGCCGACCGTCACGCTCCTTGCAACCTGCCCTCGCCAGTTCGACGTCCTCGCTCACTCGCAACGCTGCAGGCTTACACGAGGCAACCAAACCGTCTGCCGAGAGTAGCAGCTCAACATTAATACCTTAGTGAAGGGGTTTGACTGGCTCGTAGCAAGGGTCCTATGTACTGAAACGTATTCTGTGAAATCGTTGTTTGCGCCTAAACGCATGTCTAGCTAAATAAATGTTCTGGAAATACGAAGTTTTGCCAGAAAGGATTAAAAAAAACTATTGCCTATATCGCTATATTTTTAGTTTTATCATATTAAGTGTATTACTGTAGAATAAAAATCGTGAAAGTGGTAAAATATCGCATTTTTAAAGTTTACCTATGAAGTTTCTTTAAGCGGTAAGAGAAAAGTACGATTATACGCAGTTAGTTTGATATGTGTACTTTCATCTCGTGTAATAAAACCCCACAGCTACAGATCTAGTTTACACAGTAAAGCGTTAGGACGGAAACACTGCACGCTTCGCTTCTTGACCTTGAACACGCATGTACATAGGACCCTTTTAAGGCTGAAGTAAAGCAACTGCCTATGGAGCACTGCGCTCGACTATACAACGTGAAGAACTCATGAAAAGGGTAGTATAGATATCATAAAAATTGACAGAAAAATGCGATTTATGCTGTATATCAAAGAAGAATGTATATATTTTGCAACATTATAAAATATTTTGCTAAAATATAGTTTTTAAATATAAAAATTAATCGATCGATAGAGTTCGCATTATAAACCAAATTTAAGCGCATTTACATTCTGGATAGTTCAGAAAGCAGACTTTACAATAAAATCTTCTTCAAGAAAGATTGTCATAATATTTACTATGATTGCATGTGAGAAAATTGTAATAATAATGTATCATATCAAGTTTATAATCAACTTTATTTACGTCAGTTTCAGCCATCAATGTTTGCGACAAATGGACGCACATAAAATCCATTACAAAAATTATTTCCTACATTATTATTACAATTTTCTTACATGCAATCATATATAAAACTATGACGATCTTTCATGAAGAAGATTTTCTTGTAAATTCTGCTTTCTGAACTATGCAGAATGGAAATGAGCTTAATTTGAGTTAAAAATGCGAAATCTACCGATCGATTAATTTTTTACATTTAAAAAGTATATATTAATAAAATACTTTATAATCTGGCAAAATAATGTCATTCTTCTTTCATATACAGCTTAAATCGCACTTTTCTAACAATTTTCGTGGCGTCTGTACTACTTTTTAATGAGTTCTTCACGCTGTATAGTCGGGTGCAGTACTCCATAGGCAGTTTCTTTACTTCAATGTTAAGGTGGCCGCCTGGTTGAAGGAATGTTGCACGTCTGAGGCCTAAAAGCGTGGGAGCGCTAGGGGCGACCGAGACTTGCACATCAACTCTTTCATCGCCTCTACGCGCAAAGCGCTGAACTAGCGTGCAGTCTTGCCGTCGATAACGTGCCTCTATGAGACTTTCAGCGGAAACCCTACCATTTCATGACGTGTCAATAAAATTATAGCTTTAATGCATTTCTCTTTACCTTTTGAAGTGTTTTGTATCATGATGTTCATGCATTAAAGTGATCGAAAATACACCCGTTTGAGTCATTTTCACTATCGCAAAAATCCGCTTTAGAGAGAAATGGAGGAGCTGAAAAACGTACACAGACGCGTAACGTTCCTTAAATGCTATTCGTGAGCAGACCTCACTTAGACACGTTGGAAAGTTTTTTCACACTACGTATTCAGCGGGAGCTGTGCACGTCGTATTGCCTACCCAGGCGCCCGCCCACCTTCAAGCTCCCGCTTACATCGAGCTTTCTTCCGCGTTTGAGGCCTAGAAGCGTGGGTGCGATGAAGACGACAATAACACGCGCATCAAGTGCGCCATCGCCTCTAATAAGCGCAAGGCTCTTGTTCTTGTCGCACTGTGTGTACCTGTGGGACTTTCAGTGGTCACCCTATTATTTAATTGGTGGAAAGTCTGTAGAAAAGTTTAGTACAGGGCCCTTGAGTAGTTTTGGATGTTTCTGATGCGTATAGTTTGAGACACAGCGCCTTGAAAAAAAAATGTTTTCACCCATTTTGGAGTACTCTGATATGGTGTTTCTAATAAGTGTGACGTCTTGAAAGCACTCAACAAACAGCTTTTGTCTGAAGTGTGTGTTCTTTTCTTAGTGCAGCACATTGGACACACGGTTAATAGTTTCGTGGACGCACGTGTATTTCGAACACTCTGCAACACAGTTCGAGCACTAGGTAAGGCGAGAGTCTTGACAACGAGGTCTTGGAGAGTCGACGAGAATGAAACGAGGTGGGTACGAAGCAGCGCCGGAATGCGAGGCCGGGAGAAACGGGAGAACCGCGAGAAAAAATCCCACCGATCAGCGGCATCGTCCGGCACGTCTCCCACGTGTGGGAACGAACCCGCAGGGAATCGAACCCGGTTCTCCTTGGTGGGATGCGAGCACTTCAACCGCTATGCCCCCGTGACATCGATTTTCGTCGTCTGCACATGTTCCAACACTGACTCGTCCTCATCCATCGCCACTACGTCCGTCGAAGTTGCACGGTCGACAGTGATGACCGTGTGTTTGGACTTGGATTTTTCTCAAACCCTTACTTTTAAATGAATAATACAATTTGACCAACTTGACTATAATTAATATCAGGGGTTCCCACACTTTAGTTTGTCACGCCTCCCTTCAACAAAAAAAAATTACTAAGCCTCCTGTGCCATAGCTTCATATAAAAGTCTCAAATGTTTTATTTAATGATTAAATGTTAATGCGTGTTGAACACACATTTTTAACGAAATTCCCAATTCTTGGTTGAATAGTATAAATTACACAACGTAAATCACTGGCAATATAGAGTTTGCTTACATACTTCGTTTATATAGATACTACTGCTGAAAACGCCCTTTCACACAAATAGTTGCTTGCTCTGCTATGTCAGGATAAACTTTGAAGTGCTTAACCCTAAACAATGTTTTGTCTTTTGTGAAGTGAACATCCCTCCCCCCCCCCTTTTTAGCATGTCGTCACGCCACCCTTGGAAAGCGCGCCCCTCCCCCCCCCCCCAATTTGAAAAAAAAAAAACGATCTAGATGCACTAGGCCTAGGTTTTACTGAGCGTACAAACATCACGAAGCCCTTATTGACATAAATTGTTATAACCTTAAATCATATTCACGTTACTCTTAATAACGCTATTGACAGAAACGTCTAATGTTGGAACACACTTGCATGCGCCTATTTTTTCCCTGCTCCTAATTCTGACGCTTTTTTTGTAACCTAACATCTTAAAAGTATACACAATTCTTCAACATTAGAACATTGCGTAGTCCGGCTGTCAATTCGTTAAAAAATTTCTTGGAGGTTTCACTTGCATTTATATATCTATTTTTTTTTTAGCCCCGGCATTTCATATGTAGCTATACATAACGGAAATTTATTAAAAAAACAGGTTTGAAAAACTTTGTTTGATGAACGTGGTTTTATTGCATCACGTAATATTCGTAATTTATAAAATAGACCAGGAAAAGGGTAGAGTATCCTCTCTCCTAGCACATTTTTCGGACACCAATCCTTTCCATGACACATGCAGCCACGTCCAGAATTTCCCGAAAAGTGGAGTGAACGTGTTTACTTCATCGCCGTCACGACATGGTTACTTAAATTAGTCGTTTACAGTTTCCCTTACGATGGCATTTCCAGTTGCTCAATACAAACATTTTCACGAAATAAAAAGTTTAACGACCGAGCTAATATGTATTTCAGTAACTATAGTTTATTGACATGTATTTCCTTCACGTTGGCACTTCACTGTCCACTACGGGAGAAGTAGAGTGTCTTCCAATGGAGCACTCGTACCCGACTGTACAACATATTGAACTCTAGTACAGGCTGTTCAACGGTAAAGAGAACTCTTTTGAGGCCCTAGTTATTTTTCCTTTCAGCCAATTCTTATCCTTTAACCACCTTTCAAAATAAATATTGCCATGCAAAGAATAAACACAGTATGTAGATTCCACCGGAATCTTAAGTTAACGTCTAAGGCTAATATATATATATATATATATATATATATATATATATATATATATATATATATATATATATATATATTTATATTTATATTTATTTATTTATTGACTATTATTCCAAGCGAGAGGTGATTTCAAACGTGTTCACTTTATCGTGAATACCAAAACTGCCAGAAAAGTGCTACCATTAATGTCGCATATGAAAGACTGCATATATTTCGTAACGCAAAAATATGTTGCTAGGATTTACATATTCAAATATATTAAAATAATAATATTAATATTAATTACAATTATTAATAATTGCATATAAATATTTGGCATTAATGTGAAAAAAAATATTAACAATTGGTTTTACGTACGTTCATTTAAAAATTTAAAAACGATAATTTTCATGACTGAAATGGATAAGTATGCATAAAATCAAATACTAAACATATTTGTAAAAATTCTTAGGCCTTACAATTATTTTTACTATCTACAACCAGAGTAATTAATCTGCTGCGCCTTCATTTTTATTATAAAGCCACATGCCAATAGTTAGGCCTACTCGTTATTTACTTGAAACTTACTGCTATGTTTCGTTTCGATACAGTATATTTTTAATTATTTCCTTAGTGAAAATCAATGAAGTGCGTAACCGTTTGAATGGGCACTTTCGGATAAATGGCGAGATAAGTTTAGATATTTTTCTCGCGCTTCGAGTTTAATTTTCCTCATGCCGCCTCTTTTATAGCACTGAGTCAAGGAATACCAGGGGTCGGGCCCGCGGAAACCGCGGGCTGAGACACCAAAGATGAAGCAGGTAACCGTACCAATTAATATTTATGGTGCAATGTCGTCTGGGAACTTCAACAGGCGCAGTAGCAATAATCTTGAAAGTACGATTTGAGACTTAAAACTTAAAACTTAAAACGTAAGACTTAAGATCTAATGCGTAAGGCCTACGAAAGGCCCAACCGCTCAAAAAGGTGAAATATGGGACGCACCACAATCCCACAAAATGGAAAACGTACCCCACTTGCCCCTCTAACTCATCCCAGGGGGAAGGGGGCACTTTAGGGGGGGGGGATTTCAAAGAGGAAGGGTGAGGGGTCAGTGAGGGGGGTCAGATTTCCCTCCCCCTCCTTCAGTTTGCCCCCAGCGGCCCTCCAAAAACAGCGTTTTTGTGAAAAAACTTCCGTTCTTGATTCATTAATATGAAACTCCGTCCCCTGGCTTTAACCGGCACTACGTGTAGCCCAGCAGCAGGGCCACACCAAGAGTATAGGTGGTTTAAAAAAACGTATTCCACATTGTGAGAGGTGGTAGCATGCACCAAAACAAGACAAGTCTTAACACACATGGGTCCTAAAACCTATACCTTAAGAGAAATGAACACGTGTTCACCATCGCTATAGGAAGTGCTCAATGTGATGCCCATTGCCCAATGATTCCTTGTGCCAACAAACAAAATTCCAAGGGCTTAAGGTCAGGGGAACGAGCAGGCCAACGTACTGGACCTCTCCGGCCAATCCATCGCCCATTATATGTTTGTGTTAGGTGTCATCGGACGTTTCGGAGAAAATGGGCCGGTCCTCCATAATCCATTAACCACATATCTAGCCTTTGAAAGTATGGCACTTCCTCCAGCAAGACAGGCAATTCGTTTGCTATGAAATCACGATACAATGCACCGCCATTTAATCTGTTTGGTAGTATGTAAGGTCCTCTTAGTCTATCGCCAATAATTACTGCCCATAATAAATTGAAAATCGGTGCTCATGCCTTGCTTCTACAACTGCGTGGGGATTTTCATCAGCTCACTCATATTTGTTATGGAAATTGATAATAATATCTCTCGTAAAACCAGCTTCATCTGTAAACAATATCTTTGGTCATAGCTCTTAAGGTATGGGTTTTAGGAGCCATATTTATTAGAATTTTAATTCTTGTTTTGGTGGGGCAGCGGTGGCTGAGCGATTAGCCTACTCGCCTCCCACTAAAGCAAGTGGGAATGGTGCCGGAAGATGCCGCTGGTCGGCGGATTTTCTCGGGGATCTCCCGTTTCCCCGCCAATGCACATTCTGGCGCTGATCCATTTTCACCTCATTTCACCCTCATCGGCTCTATCAAGATTTCGTTGTTAAGAGCCGCCCAAAACTCTCAACTCAACTTGTTTTGGTGCGTACTACCTGCTATCAACATATGGAATACTTTTTTTCTAACGCTTGGTGTAACCTCCTTCGTGTAACCTCGTGGGTGGTTTTGTCTAAAGTGCGACGTGACGGCGTGGTGTAACTAGGGAAGAATTTCCAACCAAGTCGCTGGGGGAATATGTCAACAAGTACGTTAAAAAGGTGGGGGGGGGGGGGGGGGTTGGCAAGATCACGGCGGCCGTGCCAAGGTCAAGCGGGAGAACTGCCAGATACACAAAGGAAGCAGGCGGGACGCACGGCCTTGCAAAACACATCGCAAACATGCCGCACCGGTGGCTCGATGCAGCGTTGCCACATTGCATGCTATTCCGCCGTTTGGACTATTTCCTCTCCCCCCCCCCCCCCCCCATCCAAGTCAGGAGATGAACTAGACACATTTTCCTCTTTTGAGAATGTACCCAAAACTAACCTACCCCACACCAATTCAACTGTTAAATCACACGGCTGACAGTGATAAACGTGTTAGTTTATATCTCAGTTTTCAAAAGACCGGACCTTTCGCGCGAACAAAATACTTTTACCAATTTGAATTTAATCTAATTGCTGTAAAAGTTGGTTTCTGGAAGTATACAAGCATCTCAAAACACTAAATGTGATAAACAGTGATCTAAACCCAAATCTTATCCACGTCGGTGGAACACGGAGTAGCTACCGCGCATCTCGGACGCCCATTCTGTCCCATTTTCCTTCTGGCTAAAGTCGGGCAATACGGCCACGAGAATAAAACCAAAGAACATTCTGTATTTCCCTAATTCAGCAGCATGTACGCCGGAAGTCGCACTGATCGATCTGTTAATCAGAGGAGCTATCGTTGTCTCGTTGAACGTTGGAGTGGTATTTTTGTTTTAGGTTCACCAAGCAATGCTAAATGTGTCGGAAAAAAAAAAAGAAGACTACGCGGTTTTACACCCATATTCTGTTCAATACGAAAAAGTATTTTTATTTTAATAAAATATGAATTTGTTGGCTTTTTTACCACATGCCGCACGCATGATTTGGCGACTTTTAAATTTATCTGGCAACCCTGAGTCCGGGTTCGTCTTATAGCTAACCTCTTCACAGAAAATCTTCGCAAAACATTTCTACCAGAGCCGTCTATACCAAAGGGTCATACTAATTTACTAAACCAACTTACTAGAACAACCAACTAGTTGTTAAACATTCCTCAAAAATATTCCTCTCATTTCGTTCGTTCGCCATACAGAAATCACCCATTTTAAACGACCCGAGTAAAGCATAATACTTCAGATCGAATCATAGCCCTTCTCCAGCATGCACTCACATACATTTGATCTAAAACAGACTCTCTCCATTGATTGTTTACACCACGGAATTAATAAGTCTTTCAGAGAAGCAGGAGGGACTGTATAAAAAATTAAACACACATTACTATACATACATAAATTTAATTTAGTTACTTATTAAGTATATACAGTCTATCTTTCTAATTATTTTGTACATTTGATCTTTACATTTTTCAGATGTTTGAAATCATGGATAGTACCCAGCAGTCTCATCTTTAATAGGCATATAACCCCGATTCTTCAGTTCATCGATTATTGAAGATATCTCAACAATGCGTGAGATATCACCGTGTTTTTGTAGGTCAATCAAATATCTAAGTCTACCAACAAGTTTATTCGGGTCTTCGGGAAATATGCAACGAGCGTTATTGACGCCTCCTGCTTCCTTCCAACCACTTGTCGAAGAAAACTCATTGGTGAAATATGTGGGAACATTGAGAGAATCATCATCCTTCTCATCAGTAACTTCATCAACACTGTCTTCACAGTCATTATCATCAATACTGTCTTCATGACCGCCTTCACCTCCTGTTCCGTCCTCACTATCAAGTTTATTTTTCTTTGTAGGGGTCGCACAGTCATGATCAGTATTTAAAGTCAACAACTGTTTATTCTGAAGTTCGTCGACTTCACGCGAACGTCTTGCAAGTGTACATCCCTCACATACTGACTCTACCAAACCCCGTATGTCTGTCTCTCATTCTGTCATTAGCATTAACTGCACCATCATAATCGTCTGTTGGAATCAGTACCTATCGATGCAGCAAGAGGTATTGACGACATCACCTGCTGGCTCTTAAAGGACTAATCCTTGAAGTTCTTCATGAGGTTCATCGATATATTACCTTAGATAAACTGCATGTGCCCATTGTCACAATGATTCGTCGCACGAAAAGGACTCTTCGTACAGGCGGGTCTTGAGTCCGGGGTCTTGAGTCTTGGTTCTTCGGTCAAAGGTCTTGAATTTTGAGTCTTGAGTCTTGGGTTTTGAGTCTTTAGTCTTGAGTCATACGTCAAGGAGTTTTTTTTTTTTTTTTTTTTTTTTGGGAATTTGTTAAAGTTTTTTTGAATTTTTTTTTATTTCAGTATATTTTTAGGAATTTATTGTGTTCAAGGTCATTCAAGGTCACGGGAACTGGGTCAAGGTCATCGACGTTTAACATGGCTGACGAGGTAGACATCGACCGACCTGGCGGGGTAGATCGTGTCGGGAGCTTAGTCGATCCTTCTGTCATTGAAGCCCGAACCTCCTACATGCACATACTTAAATAATGTTTTAATTTTTTTTAAATTCCTTTTTCTCAATTTTTTTATAAATTTTTCGGGGAATTTTTAGAATTTATTTGGGCTCAAGGTCATCGAAGGTCATGTGCACAGGGTTAAGGTCATAGGTCAAGGTCATCCATATTCAATATGGCGGCTGGGTGACGTCACAACTTGGCGGCCGGTTGACGCCTGGCGCCTACTCTTGAATCCGTTGCGCCAAACTTCCCTAAATCATTCTACTATTATTAATGTTAGTTATGCCACCATAATAAATGTTGACGGAAATGATTGGATTAACAGGAAAGCGTACAGTTCTTAAATTACAACGAAAATGAATCACACCTCAGCATCAAGACTGTAACCTATTTAAATTACGTTGTCTTGCCTTTATACTTCCCCTGCCTAAATTGTTAAGCAATAAATAAAACTACTTAATTGAAAAAAAAAAAAACGGAAAGGCTTTAATATTAAGTTGCAATGTACAATTATCTAAAATAGTTACGTCAATTATAAACAGTTAAGTACGTTTATGTTATTATCAATAGGTAATTAGAATTCCAATAATGTAAAAAACCATGGAAATTGTCACAGATGAATTATAAAGCAGCACCACATCGGTATCTTAACTGAATTAACATGTAAAGACTGTTCACGATAAAGTGAGCACTGTTGAAACCAACCTTAGAAAAATGTCACTGTCCCTGTCTGCGTATATTTTAACGGACCCACTGAGTGACATGCGCCCAGTAAAGTTGGTAACGATGGAAGGAAAGTAGTTCAATATTGTTACGCACTCGCTGCTTCGCCTGGCCGCGCGCGAGCGAGTGGAAGAGGACAGAGAGTCGCTATATGATAGCGACGGCGGGGGCAAGTTAATGACGGGTTTGAACTACAGACGTGTGCCGTTAACCCTGGTTGTATTGTTTTCTGTGTTAATCTGAAGAATACACTGGATTATTGGCCTCGTTCTCTCAGCGCGACTCGGGGTGCGTTGAACCTTCCAGATGGTCAGGGCGAACGGTATATATTTTGCGACAGGCCTCCTGGTTGATAGTTGAGTTGAGTTGGAGTTGATGAGTGAATGAGTGGCTGAGATCCGAGCGATAGAAGAACGAGCGAGAAGTGACCAGTGGAAGGGAAGTCTGCGACTGCGAGTATCAAGCAGTGAAGGAGGCAGCTGGCAGGCTGGCCTATTGGACTAGATGCGTGAGTGAAAGACGTTACAAATGATGGCAACACATAGACTGAGCACGTGTTAATAAGAGTATGAGTTAATTGACTGTAACCAACAAAGGCAATTAAGAAGGACGTTAATTAGAGTATAAATATATATTAAATATTGCGCTGACTGTTAAATTAAAAGAACAAAAGTGAATACAGATAATTTAATGCTGTAAATTTTATCCATCCCTCACGAACTCAGATACGCGCCTCTTGCATATCCCATGTAACCATATAATATCGTCGAATAAAAAATATTAGGTAACAATTTGTGATAACTTAAATTATTTATTTCGCTTTCTGTTTTTTATTTATTTTTTTTTTTTAATGCATCGAAGTGTAAAAATAAGCAGATTTGTAAAATATTTACTTTTCTTGTAACTTCACAGTTTCACTTGACCGATGCATGTATAAAGGGGCGAGGTACATGGCAAATGTTAATTTTACATACGACGGAAGATTACACAATGTACATACAAGTATATCTCAAGCAGGGCTTTCAAAAGTACTCATTTTACCGTGAACAGCCTATAGTGACTCGAACCTCTTTGAAGATACTTTAAAGACGAGTCTGGAAGTCTACTCTACTCTACTCTACTCTACTCTACTCTCCCTCTCTCTCTCTCTCTCTCTAACCATCTCTCTATCTATCTATTATCTAACCATACTGCAAATTTCATACATTCCAAACGGCAAGGTTCCCGCCACAAACAGGAAGCCCTTATATGCGACACGTCAGCCGCGAAGCCGGATCTACCCGTGTTTCTAAACGTGTTTTCATGTACTCGACCAATCGACGACGCAAAAGGAAGTATGTACTGAAAGCCAGGACGAAGTCTTTTCTTCAATCCGTCGTTCGTTTTCAAAATTACTTGTTCAAATAAATATTTGCTCCTTTTAACCCTTTCAGACCCACTATAATTTGCGCTTTCAGGTGTTGCAAACCAAATATTTTACGATACGTGCTGTACTTAAGTCAATACAACACTTGTTCCGTTATCACAGCCAATGATCTGTAGACTATATGTTCGTCTACAGTTATATGAACCAATCATGACCTATACCAGTAAGACGGTTTGCGAATCATTTACTCAAAGGTAACATTATTGGTCTTGGGATTCGAAGTGTGCAGAAGAAACAAAAAAATTTCCTACACTGGCGTATGTACATAATTGTGCACACTGGGTCTGGATGGGTTAAAACTGTCAATTAATTTTCATATTCGTATATTGCTCATTTATGTTGTGTAAGAGTTCTGAAAGCGTTTTTTAAGATACATTTTACAATACTCTATACTCAAATCACTAGTATTTGTTCAAAAGCTGCTGTACCTCTGTGCCAAAAAGTCTTACCTTTAGTCTAGGCCTCGGTCATGCCCATAGCCCTCTTAGGCATTTAAACTATGGCCAACAAATGAATTCGTAAACGTTACAAGGATATAAGCAGTAAGTACTAAATTATAACATGGATTTAATTTATCAATAGGTTAATTCTCGATAATATATTATTCGTAACCAGGTAATATCAAGCTTCGCGCGTACTATGCCACTCTTATACCCAAGTGTGAAGATTATTTCTTATTTTGTAAGGAAAATAAATGCTACATTCTTGAACTGTTCGTATATTTCTCACGAATTTTTCCCAAGTAACACAGTGCTAAAATTAATCTACAACGATTGGCAATATTGATTTAGGCAGACGAATAACAGGTTATCGCTGCGAAACTGGGCGTTAGCAAACAGTGTGTGGGACTGTTTACCTTCGTGAAATGATTCAGAGATAAAATGATAGGACTCTTATCATTCGAAGCGCTGTGAACAGAGATAAGATTCCGACCTGTCTGATGTTCTCTGTCGAAAAATACATTATTTCGTGAAAGTGGACCACACGGGCCTGCCCCTTGGCTGTTTCCACTAAAGGTCTATTTCCGATTTTTTTTTTAAATTTTAATGCCAAAACAAAATCAGTATAAGTGAAAGACGCTCGTTACTAACCGTAATGAGCATGTGGGGTTATCACACGCTTGTTGACCTCATTTTCTGTACGAGTTTCTTTTGACGTGCACATATTTACTCGGAAATTTTCTATAGGCTGACATGGTAAACTCAGCACTTCTGAAAGTCTTGTTTCAGATCTGCTTGTATTCAAAATGTGTATTCTTCCACCATATGTAAAATTAACATTGCCATAGACCTAATCAAATAATACATGCATCTTTCATGTGAAACTGCGTAACTACAAGAAAAGTAAATATTTTACAAATTCTTACACTTTTAAGCATTAATCAAATAGAAAGAAAAATAAATAATTTCAGTGCCCATGAATACTTATCTAACACTGGAACTATTCCAATAAAATGTGCTCACCCATAGTGGCTATAATTGAGTACTGTTAATTGCTTTTGATGTCCTGTCGCGACTCGTATACGTTCATTTAATTCATGTAATTGTACTTTAAGTTAATATCGTCCATTTACATCATTACACATGTACCTTTGTTAATAAACACAGCGTTTATTGCCATTCCACAGGCGAGTGCATTTTGTTGGGACATTCTGTATTTTTCCTTCCGTCGTTACCAACAAAACTGGGCGCATACCATTCAAGTGTGCCCGTTAAAATATATGCAGGAAGAAGGGTCAGTAATTTAGTGAGCGAAAAGATTTGGGCGGCTCGTAACAACGAGGTCTAGAGAGCCTGTTAGTGTGAAGTGAGGTATGGAGCAGCGCTGGAATGCAAGGACGGGGCAAACGGGAGATCCCCGAGTAAACCCGCCGACCGACGGCATCGCCCGGCACGATTCCTACTTGCGAAAATACGAGAGCGACTCCGCCGGGAATCGAACCCGGTTCGCCTAGGTAGGAGTGCAGGCAAGCGGTAGGAATAGATGCTCGCAGTGTTGCCACATCAGTATCGAAACATTCGACTGAAAAAAAAAAGCTCGAAAACTCGGGAATCAACAGCCCAGGCTGCTAGAGTGTAAATGTAATCACGTTTTATTTTGCCGGACAGCGTCGTGCAACGAAGGCATCGTCATCAGTCTCCCTCACGGCAAATGCAGGAACATTGAAACTTCCGGAAAAAAAATTGCGAAAACCGAAATCTTGGAAGAAATCTCTGTAATTTTGAGTTGATGATGTAATTTTACAGGAAGACAGCGCAGAACTTGTTGAGATTCCCACCACAAGGTATAAGGCGGGGAAAAATTATTTCCTTGCCGCGTCTCTAAACTGCTAGATGCAGTATACAGAAACCGTCAAGGTGGCAGCATTGATGGCGCACGATAACGTTGCAATACAGACGCACACGGCTATTTAATTAGTGGTACGACTGTAGGACTGGACATAGGATCGTACACCTATTTCTACAACTATGCCTATTTTCCAATTTGGTCAGTTATTCAAAAATAAAAATTTCGAGAGTAATATTTATCCTGTATATACACGTTTGCAGCACTGAAATGCCATAAAAATCAATAAAAATTTATCATAACAATGAAATCGATTTCTGCGATATGTATACGATTCGTGACGAGACAATCGATTGCCCATCAAAAGTTCGAAAGCTTATTTTGAGATGTAAACAGTCAGTGATGTTGTGCAGAGCATTATTACTTTTTTTTTAAACTTATAAGTTTAATGTGTACCATCAAGTTTGCTATGTTCAGTCAGTATTTGTTAGTCGTCTGTGAGCTCGAACATTTCCCAGTCATTGCTGCAGCCCCATCTGCCCAAGCTTCGTTGTCATATACGTACGTGAGAATGATGCGTCTTCTCAACAATCATCATATCATGCATTATTGCTTTTCGGCAGAGTTAATCACTTTCCCTTGCAAGGAAATTATTATTATTACACGAGCCAGGGAAAACATCTTACGAGGTGAGAATTCCCTGTCAGCCGCCCCAATGATTCGCACCCTGCCAGTAGGTCATATAGTAAAGTTCAAATGGAAAAGTAATCTTCGCGCTACTTCCAGGGAGGAGAGGCAGTGTAGGGGTGGGCTCTCGCCGCAGGAGGGAGCTAAACCATGTGTCAATGCTGGCGCTGTGCTGTACACAGCAGACTGAAAACATCGCCCCCTACTACCGCGCTGTTAAGGCCATAATTTCCCATTTCTACAGCTTCGCGAGAATTAATTTTTAGAACCCAAAAGGGAGACGATATTGCAAAATCCTCTTACAATTTATTTTGTTACAAATTGTTTTCATCAAGTAGTCTAATTTTTTTAACACAAAAAATGTATAATTTTAACTAATAATAAGAGAAACAAAATTTTCGTTGATTAATTAATTGGGTAGAAGTATACCGTTTTGTGAGTTGAAAAAATTAGACTACATAATAAAAACCATTTGTAACAAAATTTTAAGAGAATTTTGCAATATCGGCTCCTGTATGGGTTCAAATAATTAATTCTCGCAAAAGCTGTAGAAATGGGAGATCATGGCCTTAAATACCGCGCTGCGCGACTAATGTTTTCTCGACAGGTAATAGGCACGCGAGGAGCTGCTCTCGGCTGACCTTACTTGGCCGTTGTCGCTCCTGAGTTGAACTACCTCGCCCCTTCCTGCACAGGCAATGGACTCTCCCGACTCGCCCGACGCGTTTTCGGCTTCTGCGCATCATGTTCTCTCATTTGTATTTCGCCCATGCGACTTCTCGACTGATGTCACCGGAGCGGAGAGTAGCTTATTCCAGGACCCAGGTTCGAGAGAACGCCGTCTCAGTTCAACTCCTCTGCGATGAGCGAGGGCGTTCCGCACTGCAGGCCGCTTCGTGCCGCTGCGCTCCAGAGGAGAGAAATCCAGCCGATTTCTCCCTCTTCCGTGTGCTCGGCGACTTCCGCCAAAACAGCATCTTCTCGTCCGGACATCAACCTCCGGAGTTAACGGTGAATTTGAAACTCTTGCGCTTTAGGCACAACGAACTGTGTTGATGTCAATGCTGATGGCTGGTGGACTCTGATTGGTCGTCAGCTAGCTAACCTCGAAACGCAGGTGTCAATTCCTGAAAATACCTGTCACAGTGGTAGCTACGATTGCTGATGAGCTATAGTCGGTTCACGACTGGAACAGACTTTTGAACAACACCTTAGTCGTCAGCTGCATGCATCGTTACTACAAACAGTGACTGGCGCGGGTACAGTTAGTTTGGCAGCACGGAGAGAGAATATAGTTTAAATGTTTTAACGTCTTTTTTTATCTATTGCTTAAAAATGAGAGTAGGAAAGATCCCGAGAAAGTCTGTTCCAGTCGTGAACGGACTATAGTTTGAAGAATCGCCGTAAAGGAGCGGTAAAATCGTCCGAATGTTCGATTGTTTACATATATGGGGAGTTATTGTCAGTGGATTTGGAGATCTCACTATGTCTCCTAAAGAGGCCCATACATTTTTTTAATTGTCTTTCTAACCATTGTGCCTAGTATTAAATAGCATTGGCCGCTGCTGGACCCAATAAATCAATAAATCGTTGACGTCGTCGTTTTCCATTTTTAAATGTACTGTTGCACGAAATACTGCTTGGCTACTGATACTTAATGCTTGCTTTATACATTTGTTATGTGCATTTATTTTGCGGTTTCGGAGTTGTACATTCGGCGCATGCTCTGATTTCGTCATAGAACTACACAATCATTGGCTGTCGGTGGTGTCATGTGATGGCAGTTGTATCCAACTACTACGAAAAGATAAAGTTCAGTTAAATTTGGCTGGCGCCAGCCACCTGCCACACCAGCTAGCTGGTGATGACGTAACGAGCGAGGCTTTAGCCAATCAGAGCCTACCAGCCATCAGCACTGTTCACTGTGCCTAGATCTTTATCTTTCCCGCTGGTTAGCTTTCAGTGCTTACCCGCCATGCACGCTACTGAGAGACTCCCGACACGTTTAACATCTACTGAACATTTCACCCTCGAGCATTTTCCTTGGAACGGTTTCTTGATCCGTCTAATCATGTGAACATTCGTGACTGCTGGCTGAGTGAGATGTAAAACCAACAGCTGTATATTTTTCAGTCGTGCTTGTGTAGTGAGAGGCCAAACCGGAATGGTTGGCAACATCAACATCCAGGACGTACACGTCTTCTAACACTTCAACACCCACTCTTGGCCAATAATTAGGGGCAGTGCTATTTCGCAAAAAGATTTCTAGATAAGATACAACTGAAATCACTATAGAGTTGCTCAGCTTTCTTTATCGGCTGAATCATCCTGTAGTCCGTGTTAGGAGGTTTGGTGACAGAGCTACGGAGTCCTGAGTGGCTCGGTCAAATGCGGGAGCGATACCAGCAGACAACGGATTTATAACATCAGCTGGGGTGTATACATAGTATTGAAGGATACTGCGTACTGCGGTTTTGACCTGAATGCGTTTTTAAATTTGTAACGGAAGGCAATCCAGAAAATCCGATGATAACAAAATCGAGGGATACAATTTGGCATTGCAGCTCCGAATCTATCGTCCACATTCAATATTCAATTACACCACTTGATTGCCAAAGGATCAAAGAATATGTTACGTTGAGTGAGGACTGCGAAGTATCGTGCGCAGCTGGGTCTTATAACTTCCGCGTAGTATAACTTTTGACTAGGAGAAGCTACGACGCTCGTTTAAGTTTCAATCTACGGCTCTCGTTAAGATCAGTCTATTGCGTTTATAAAAACATTTGTGTGGCGTGGTTATGGTGAAATTGTAAGAGTTTAATGTAAAAAAGTTAAGAAAACTTAACACAACGTCGGCCTATACACGTCAAAAAACCAAGTCTAAATACAGAAACCGTATACGGTTGAAAAAAAATCGATTGCGTCAACGCAGACGTATTCACGCAAAACAAACGGCCGTGTCCCCAACACAGCCACACCCCATTTTTTTTTTTTTTTGCGAAAAATCAATAGCGCCACCAATAATAAATTAAAATGACTCACGACAAAAACTGTTTCCGACGACTAGTGTCAATTTTTATCCCAATAAATGCCGATCTTGTTATGATGTGGTGATGCGGTTGCCTCCTGACATTTTTAAGACACTTGCCGCGGTGGTGCAGCGCTCACCTCCGACAAGGCGAACGGGGTTCGATTCCTGGTGGGATCTCTCCTGGATTTCCGCACGTGGGAATCGTGCCAACGGGTTTTCTCGGCAATCTCCCGTTCTCCTCGCCCTTGCATTCCAGCGCTGTTCCACACTCGCCTCTCCTCGCCCTCGTCATATCTCAAGACGTCGATGTCAAGAGCAGCCCAGATATCTCCCCTCTCCTCTTGCTATTCATTTACTAATCGAGGAACCATCATGTAGCAGCGCCCTTCTTCACCTGTCCTTACACTTGACCTCGCGCTGTTATGTGCCTATTCGTTCCCGTACTAATGCTGTGGTGGACTACGTTATTCCATGCCCTAACCTCAATTATAAATGACCACAGAAAAATTATATGAATTTGTTAAAAGGGTCTGTTAAACTATAGGAACGAAAATACGAGACACCCAGAAAAAAACGGAATTTATATTTACAAAAATTTATTAAATACTCAGTTTAGCTCAGAACGAATACTAAACTACTACAATACAGGCAGAGTACACATAATAAAGTAATGTCCAAAAATTAAATAACAGTGGAATGAGGCCAGAATTAGGTTTCTCGAAAGTAAACAACGTTACTGGTTTGCACATCGCAGCTGTAGACACGTACGCTACCTCCGTACGTGCCTAAGTGACGTCACCAACGTTGAAACAAGGATGCGATGGCGTCGTCAGATGGTGCGGACACATGACTTACAGAAGACTATACGGTACGGGCTACAGTGACCCTGCTGAGCGTCCAAAGCGCAGTGATCTGTGTTCCAATCCCTGTTTTTCTCAACCACGCCAGTAACACCACGAATCGTTACGCTTCTTTTTTTTTTTTTTTTTTTTTTTTTACGCGCGCCCCACAGTGGTTCGAGTCCTCGTCTTCACCATCCTACAGTATTTTCTCTTTTTCACAATGTTGTTCATCGCTCCGTTTATTTCTCAGGAAGGAAGTTCTCACAGTATGGTAACACAATACCTTCGCAATATTATGGACAACACTATGAATTCCTTCTTTGAATGGCCGCAGCTTGTTGATTAAGTGATACACCGCCCGTTAGGAGTTGGGTCTTACGAGCACTATGTACTAAAATACTATCTGTGAAATCGTTGTGTGCGCGAAAACGCGTATCTCGGTAAATAAAAGTTTTCTGGAAATACGACTTTATGCAGAAGATAAAAAAAAATTATCTATGCCCCTATATTTTTTGCTTTTATTATATTAAGTGAATTCACGAAGGAAAAAATGGTGAAAATGGTTAAATATCGCAATTTTACAGCTTGCTCGTGCAGTTTCCCTAAGCAGTAAGAGAAAATTATAACTATACATGCGTAGTTCAATCTGTGGGCTTTCATCGTGTGTCATTAAGCCCCACTTTTGCATATCTATTATGCACAGTACAGCGTCACGACGGAAACACTGCACGTCTTGCGCGTAGGAGCGAAGAGGCGCTACGGGTGCGTGTAACTGTCGCCCGTATCGCTCCATCGCTTCTTGACCTTGAACGTGCAGCTAAAGGGTCGAGTGTTATGTTCAACTGTTAAATTTCTAATCTTTTATTACTCTTTCCTGTATCCATAATCGGGATTAGGCATTAGAAATACAATCTTGGAATTACCCCTTCACTGGCAAATACACTGTGAAGGACTTTCTACTGCAAATACTATATTTTTATACATGTGCGTGATATAGCGAATGTGCTCTTATAACTGACTTAAAAGGGTTTAATTAAAAACTCAACACTAAATCATTTATAAAGGCGTGTTAAGTATTTACTTTAATAGTAGGAATCATTATTAAATTATATTATGGGCATCAGCATAATTGACAAATTCTTCAGGTCTGGAATATAGCTTAAATTTATTTGTAGGCGAATTATGGAACGCATGTAGCAGAATTGCTGGTCTGTAGGTTGGCAACACTGGGCATAAGGCATTTCTATACCTGACATTGAGAATGGGAGAAATTCGTTAAAGTGAACACAAAAGTAATGTACCATATTTATAGGATCCTTGAACTATTTGATTCATGAAACCTTTGAATAATCATCCCATTATGAGACGTTCGATTGTTTCTTAAATAAGCCACATAAATTGTTGATACTTTTCTTAACATTAAATGCCTTACATTTTGATAATATAAAACAATAATTTACGCTCTGTATTAAATTATATAATTCCATAGTGAATAGGGTTTAAAAACAAGCAGAAAAGATATATGCTGCTAATAGCTAAAAGAAAATTATTCTTATGTATAATATTAAGTTCATGTTTGTTATATTATCTACATACAAAGTAAAAGTTCACTGTTATAATTAGTTTTCAGGTAGCACCGTTAGAAAAATTTCATTGCTGTACATGAAAATTATTAATTTTTTACGGTGTGTTTTCTCCTTCGAAGGCTAGTAGGTTTTATTTACATGCGGAGGAAGGATATATAGTGCTTAAACTGGAAGTTTGAAGTAACAGTGAACATATTATACACACAAAACCTTATAAGTCAATGTAACATAACTATAGTCTATCTCAGACATGAAGTAAGTTGGACGTATTTCTTCTAATTCCCAATAACTGCTGGCAGGATTGCCAAAAATCATGTGATCAAAAGATCAATGTGGACTTTTGTTACATTTGGTTTTTCTACAAATCTGCCCGTTTCTTTTTTAAATTTTATATCATTAGAATGTATTCTAGGATGTGCTAATTGTATTAACAACTTGGTAAAGGCTGTTCACGACCAAGCGACCACTTTTGAAATCAACCTTAGAAAAAAGTCACTGCCCCTACCAGCTTATACTTTAACGGGCGCACTGCGTCCAGTAAAGTTGGTAATGATGGATGGGAAGTAGTTCCATAACTTAGAGTCGGAAAAAAAAATTATGTTAGGTAAACATTTCTGAAAACTTAAATTATATATTTCGCTTTCTGCTTTTTTTAAATCCATCGATGTGTAAAAGTGAGCAGATTAGTAAAATATTAACTTTTCTGAAAATTTCACAATTCCTGGCCGACGCACGAATAAAGTAACGAGACCCACGACAACGTTTATATTACATAAGGCGAAATAATAAACAACGTGCATACAAGTAGATCTTAGCAGGGCTTTCAAAAGTGCTCACTTTATCATGAACAGCCTTTAAGAGGAATTGCACTAAAATTTAAAGATAGTGTATTTCCGCTGTGCAGGGACGTCGGCATATTTCTTAGTTAAGTTAGATTGAGACGTAGATGGCAAGCAAGGTCATGTAGAGAAACTGGTCCACCTGCTGCTGGATGAGGCGCGGATCCAGACTGGTCACACACAGGGCCATGACTCCCCCACCCCCCCAAAAAAAAACACATCTACATGAAACTGTGCTTTACTTGTTTTAAAATGAAAGTGGCACAATAACAAAATTGTTTAAAACACTGATTTTATTTCATTAATTTAATATTGATTCCAAAAATTATGACGAGACATGCCACGAATCGACGAGACATGCCACGAATCGAAGATCTGCACTAGCACACAGGGAAAATGGCGTTCCCTCCGGCGCCCTCCCTTTTTTTTTCCATCCAACACCCTTACACCTTGCTATAGGCCGTTCACGGTAAAGTGAGCACTTTTTGAAGCTGTTTCATCAGACATAATAACCAATAAATACATTTCACTGTGGCATCGGACTTCTGGTTTTGGATATATACTCTTTTTATTACTCACATGGCAGGGTTTACAATAACCAGTGGTGGAATGATATAAATTGGTTGAAAGAAAAAAGTAACTAGGGCTTCAGAAGTGCTCACTTTACCGTGAACGGCCTATACAAAAAATACTGAATGTACAGATCTGTTTCTGTGCTGGATAGAGAGCTCCTTCCCGAAATTGGTTTTAATGCCAATTTATGTTGCTTCCTATTCAAACATTTTACCCGAAAAAAAGAAAAACCTATACCAGTACAAAAATACCAAATAATATTAGCCGATTTAGCACGTTCAGCTTTGTTAGACACACGTAAAGTTTCGAAATCTACAGTTATATTACGTTTTTGGCGCTCCTTAGTGAGATTGGTGGAGGAGTAAATGCCTTTCCCTCCTCCCCCTCTCTCGTCTATTCCTTTCCGAAGTCACTATAAATGTCAGAACCACGTGTTTTTAGAGTTATAATGGCAACAAACCCGTTCAGTGTTGGGGTTCAAATTGTTATTGCGGCACTGCGCTGGCATGAGCTCTCTATACCAGAGGCCATCTACTGCGTTACATTCTCTCATGCCCGGTTGCACCAACATCTTCCCGATCCGAGATCGAATTATCCTAGTTCCGAACCAGGATCCAGTTTTATCTTGGTTCCAATGTGAAAGTATTGCCCCAACAAAATATTACGATTCGTCGATCTTGATTCCAAAGTGAGAGATTGAGATTAAGTATGAGACAAATTTTGCTATTGCTTCGTAATATATGACGTCATGGAAGTAGGCGTATTTTTCACTATAGATAGAACTAGATGTGCGATGTTTTATCTGTTTTAAGTGAATTATTGCTGTACGAATTTTACTGAATAATATTCAAGTGCGTATGATGTTTTAATTTCCCAAGAAAACAATCGAACGCAGTTATATCTGTTGGCGTATTTTCAAACTACACTTGTCGACGATGGCTGCTGATCACGATCTCCAGTTCAGTTCTGAACTAGAATGGTGCAAGAGTTTTCTGTGTTGATCTTAGATCCGATCTCGTATCGAATTTCGAACCACGATGGTGCAACCGGGCATCAGGCCTAGTCTCGATATAAAAAAATGATCTCTCCATAAATCGCTCTTACACATTACTCAACAAGAGAGATTTTCCGTTCTCTCTGGCGCTTTCGCTTTCGTGATTGTGATGATGCAGTCTGTTTGTAGATGTAAAGGGAAGATGCGTAAAGAGCGCATGCAATATCCACTCTCTGTGTTGCAATACTCTTCTGACAGTAGCGGCGAGTGTCAAAAACAACGTGAATAGTATTTTGAGGTTATACCACTGTTTACGTAAATAAGTACTCCGAGATGTTTGTACACGTTCTCTATATAGTTTTAAGGCAACTAAATCAGAATGTAATCGAATTGATCAAAAATTTTATTCGTATAGAAAGGCACATCTTTTGAAAACTGTAATATAAACAAACACATTTATCACTGTTGACCATGTGACTTGACCGTCGTACCAGCGACGGATGTCAGTGTTTGGAATATGAGCACGAGACAATCATAGCTATACGACATACCTTGTTTATGGTTTGAAATAAACAAGCAAGCACAGAAGTAGTGCGCGCGCGTATGTATATACATAGGCAAGTTTAATCACGAAGACATAGCTATTGTGATCAATCTGTCAAGTTTCGTTATAAGACTGTTTGTTTATCTGTTATAAGTTCTCTTACTGCCTATCTGTATGCCAACATCTAAATTGAGTCCGTTTCTACTAACAGCAAATGATTGCTCAAGTGAGACTATTATTGTAAAAATGTGATTTGTGATACACAACTGGTATAATAATAAATGAAATAAAAGTCGGACGTTTAAGTTTTTAAATATTGTAATAATCATTGTCAAAGCAGGTATAAGCTGTTCACGCTAAAGTGAGCACTTTTGAGGCCCTAGTTACTATTTCCTATAAGCCTTTTACTATCGTTTAACCACTTTTTTAAAATAAATATTGCCATGTGAGTGACAAACATATTATGGATAATCCACCGCATTCGAAAGTTAACGTCTAAGACTACAATAAAATACATTTATTGACTATTATTCCAAATGAGAGGGCTTTCAAAAGTGCTCACTTTACCGTGAATGGCCTATGCCTATATGTAACGGACTGTAATACAGTTGTATAAATAGTACCGCCATTCTTCTAGCATGTATAAAAATTATAAAACATATTTATAAATTAGAAAACCTTGAGTTAAAATAAACATTTCCTTTGAAGTATAACGTTTTCTTAACATTTCATGGTGGAGGCAAGAATGTTGGTCGATGGATTGGTAAGGAAATAAAACTCCCTCCCCGTAAAAATTTGTAAAACCTGCGAGACAATTTTGCTTCCATCTGATGATACAGAACGACTGGTCATTCTTCTAGTCAGTGAAGACAATTTTCACTATTGATATAACTCGAATCATTATCAAGTGGAGTAGGTTCTATGTCCGGTAACTGTGTCTTCATAAAATAAAACAAAAGTATCTGCAGCTTTTAACACCTCGAATCAAACAACCCTCCTTCGGCCCCCTCCCTTCCCCAATAACCAATTTCTGATTCACCCTTAGATATTCAAAAATTGCGTAAAAACTATATTGCCAGGAAATCTACGTAACTTTACATTTCAAGTTAGTATACCCACATGTCAGAATTACGCTTTCTGTATCACAGTCCAAAGGCACAGGTGGAATTATTTACGTTAGAAAATTATGCATTGGAGCATCCGAGGAATTCAGTCTCAATAATGTGATGTGTGTGTGTGTGTGTGTGTGTATATATATATATATATATATATATATATATATAAAGTATATATATATATATATATATATATAAAGGATGGCGCTTTTGCAAAATTTTACGTTTTCTGTATTGGTTGCGAGTATTGAGACAGTAGCTTTTACCTTTCGCAGACTTATTTTTAATTTTGTTGTGAGCCCACAAACCGTAAAATTATAATTCTGACTGGCAATTGTGCAAAACTATGAAACAAGGTTTCATTAAAAATACTGAGAACTGATACTTGCATTTTTACTATCCTTCAGAACAGGTGTCAATCGCAGTGTCGTTTTTTTTTTTTTTTTTTTTTTTTTTTTCCCGCTTATTTAACTGAACCGATGAAAATAGGAAAAATCTGCAAATAGCTCTTCACCTTTTCACGCTGTTCTGCAACGCACATGTGATTCTAATAAAAATTAATTTAAAATTTCGTATTCGTCAAACTACAACAACGGAACAGCATGGTTCGAAAACACAGTGTTAAAGTTAGACTACTATTGTTATATAGGTTCTACATGCAGTACGTAAACAAATTGTGTATCAGTTTTAAAATACAGAAAGGATTTTCAAAGATTTTATGTTGTAGTCCAAGGATAAAGTTTGATTATTATCAGCACAG
This sequence comes from Dryococelus australis, assembly GCA_029891345.1. Lineage (NCBI taxonomy): Eukaryota > Metazoa > Arthropoda > Insecta > Phasmatodea > Phasmatidae > Dryococelus > Dryococelus australis. The sequence continues at coordinate 254,118,554 of CM056993.1, read as the reverse complement.
CGAAGATGTGAACTTTAACGTAGTACCATTTTATAAACATCTAACACAAAACATCACGACCACCGGCATACTTCCCAGCACACAGATGGCCACAGTAAGAGTATATTTCATAAGCTGTGGCTTCTCAGCGGCGACTGAGAGAAACGAGCGTTCAGTGTAACCAGCATCACCACCCCTCCTCCTACCCCTTCCGACGCGTTATCCACCGTCCGTTTCCAATGTTCACGTTTACGGAAGCCACCGTGCTTTTGAACTACAGCTCGAAAACCAAGGCTATGTAACGCTGACAAGCATAAAATAACTTGTCTCTAACGCGCAAGGCATCGAGCTACTGCCCAACACGGATGTGGGGTCTGTAATAAATGTATGTGCGCATTTCAGTTTTATACATTCCACAATTTCTGCGCAGAAAACATTTTTTTCTTTTTCGTTACTAAAACATGTTCAAAAAATCCTCAAATAAAATACACCAGGAGAAGAAAAAATGCCTCTTAACTGTCAAAAATGGACGTCACGTATGTCTACATCGCAATATGAAACTATTTTACCAAGACGCATTTTTTTTAAAGGAAAAAAACAGGTATGTGGGTTACGACAATCGTGACGTTTGACAGCTGTCAGTGGCACAACAACTACGAAGAGAATGAGAGTATAAAGGCATCCAAAATGGTTTGTTCGCGGAGATGCATTACAGTTTTGTATAAAATCTCTGATGAATAGTTAGCTCTATACTTCGCTATACACATTTTATAGACATCTAGATTTTTATAGCAATAAAATAAGATTTATAAAAGACGCAGCCGCCCAAAGGCTTGCCCTTGTACGGACGGTGCCTAAGACGCCAGTAAGATTTATGTTTAAAAAAAATTGTTAAAAACACATTCTTAATAAGAGCTAAAAAATTAGTACTTACGCCGTTCATTCAGTACATGAATTCTTGTTTATCATTAATTAACACTTAAGTATTGCTGTTTTATTATTTTATTTATGTATTCTAGTGATATATGTTGTTAGGTATGGCATGTCAAATTATGTAGGCCTAAGTCATAATGATGTTTGTTTAGTGCAAGTTTTCGATATAATGGCACTTGTTGGAACATAGAATTGTGCAGTTTATTACAGTATGTTTTTTTAAATACTTTAAATGTGATATTTTGTATTTTTTAATACACGTGTTCCATGCTGTGTTTGTATTTTCTTTAACGCAATATGGAAATAAATATTGCTTGGCCAGTGAAAGTTGTGTTGTGATGGCAGGTACTCACCCTGGCTGTGAGGACGCCCCTGACAGTCAGCCCCACCATAGAGGCGAAGCGAACTTCGACGCCCGACTCGACGACTAGCTCCCCTGTCCTGTCCACCACAAGGTCCTCGCGCACCAGGTAGGGGCTGTGTGCCCTCGTCAGCGTCTGTGCGCGCCCCACGATCGTCCCCCCGGCGATCTCCGTCACCGACGACGTCGACGACGTCGGGTAGGCGTACGTGGTGGTCGCCTGCAGCACCTCGACGTCGCCCTGACCTCTCGCCACCCCCACGAAGCACCACAGCCACAGCAGCAAGCAGGTCCTCATCTTTAGCTTGCGGTTCAGAAGCTTCATCGTCGGCATTACTGAAACGTCACCTCGGACACACACACACGCGCCCGTTGCCACAGCATCACCGCCTCACAACAACGTCGAACACGGATCGACAGTTGTCGAGTTTCCGAAGACTCGGCGGTTACCCGTCAACACGCCTTTCCTCGTTATCCTTTTCTTCGCCCTCCGTGGCGCACGCCTTATCCTTGTTTTCCTCCGCAGAGGCGACGAACGTTAACACTCCCACCAACCGCTCACGTCTCTCCGCTACTGGACACTCGCTGGATGGGCGCGGTTGGAACGTCGAGTTTCAAACGTTGTCACGTGACCGACCGCCGACGTCACAATAGCTGCCGCGCGCCGCCGCTGCCAGCGCCCAGCTGACACAGGTACGGCGCTCCCCTCCACTCCTCCACCCCTTCGCAGGTGAGTCGGAAAGAGAAAAGATGTGTAAATGGAGGGGAAGAAGGGAGAAGCAGCAAGGAATAGACCGTGGCGCTGCGTTGCGCCAGACAGCCGTACTACGTACTCGCCGACCGTCGCTCGCTACCAAAACGCAATGACGGAGCAGTCGACATTCGACACTCGACGGTCGACTGTTGGCTTGGCACCGTTCGACGCTCGGATGTATGTTGCAATATGTAATCCACGCCGTCAATTCGTTTGACAAATGTTCTATGTAAAGTAGTACCTCGTTAAGTCGGCCCCTATTATCTCGGATCTCCGGATAATAAGACCGATTTAGAAGGGAAAAAAATGGAATATATGAAGGTTAATAAGCCTTAGGAATTACATTTCCAAGAACTAGACTGCGTTTTGTTCAATATATAAGAAATATCTGTAAGTATGTTGTTTTTAATTGATTTTCTCCCTCATCCTCCAGTTAACCCGGGTTTCCGTCCCGGTCCCAATTGATCTGAATTTAGGAGAATCTACTGCTTCTCTAAGCTGTTCGCGATCAACTGAGCACTTTTTAAACCACGAAACTCCGCCTACCAGGCACTCGAATCGCATTGCAGTCTTTGAATTACACGTTTTTCCGCGAGACTATAAAACGTGTGTCCAGCGTGCTGATCTACGAAAAGAACACACACACATGCATTTCAGAGCAATGCAACATAGCTAAAAACAGATTTTCCGAAACGCTGTATCTCAAAATATACGAGTCAGATACCGCAGAAGTAGTGATGGGGAAATATAGTTCACTAGAATGAACTAGGTCGTTCCGAACTAGTCACATTTGAGAACAGTTCATTCGGAACCATTCTTTTGAACTGTAGTGGTGAGAAAATCAGTGATTTTGCTGTCACGGCATCACTCGTGACAGTGACGATGCAGTATCGGTGACATTTATCGGTGACGGTGACTTGCATCGTGCCCGTGGTTAGCGAGGCGATATGTTAACTGCTCCTACCAGTGCCGTGTTATCAACCGCGCTAAGCGCAGCGGTGACAGGCAGACCTGTAAGTGTGGCGGTGACAGGTGACTCCTCGAGCCAAATTAGAAAAAAATTAGCAAACCAGTAGCTTTCAATCTCACAAAAAAATTTATTTATTTATTGTTTTTCTTATTAATATATGTTTTTATTTATCAGATCTGTTGCCTCGCGTCTGCAAACCAGCCTGTGTTTATTTTATTAAAAAATGTGTTTAAAAGTTTTTCCCCGTGTGAAGTATTTACAAGTTCGGATATTCGTGAAGGCTTAAGTTTCCACAATTTTCTGTACTACATTTTCGTCTGCAATGTTCCTCCATGCTACAAAATAAATAGTAATACTCGAACACAAAAATTAACGTAACAATTGAGTTTCTGCCAGTCGGATATACGTGACAAATGCTGCAGAGATATCAGCAAGCACTCAGTACCTGGAACAAGACTAGACGGTGACAAGTCTGGGGTCCCAGTGATGACAGTTTTTTCGATAGTAGGGTTTGGAAAAATTTAGTTAGGTTGATATTGTTTTGGGGGAGGGGGAACTGAACTGCGCGCGCAGCATTTTCCAGAGTTTTTTTTAATAAATGCGCAGAGCGATTGCACCGCTTTCCCGTGGACAGTTTCACAAAGAAAAATAGCAGAGTGCGGAGATTCACGCGCATGCGCATCTACCATTACTCGCTGCCACGCCGTCCCCAGTGACTGTGATGGTATCTGTTAGCACTCTCGTCGACGTGGACTGGAAACTGGCCCCGGACTCTGGTGACACGCTGTCACTGATACTTTGTAAACTACGTCACCGGACTTGCAGTGACTTCTGAGTCACTGATCCCGAATCTCAGGTAGCAAAATATCGCCCACCACTTGGTCTTTCTGTGTTTCCTCTTTCACAGTTCCATTTCCCTTCCTCAGAAGAATCTAAGCAAGCGTGAAATGGAAAGAGAAGCAAACAAGTGATGTTTGTAAATTGATTGCTAAAGAATTAGTGCTTTACTGTGTGTAAATGAAATTACTTCTTTTTCATATAGAAGTAATATAAATGAATAGTGAAAATATCTTTATACTGTGTTATCCGCGCCTATGCTGTGTAATATAACACCAAGTTACTTTTGGCACTGACAATAACGACCTCAACAATATTAAAATAGGTTGTGTTGCGAGAGACAACCAGGTGTAAAGTTAATTTTTCCAAGTCAAGCGTGTACAAACTCAACAAAAATGGTTCCGACACAATGGGCTTATCCGTACCAGTATTAGAAACATTTTAACAAAAACTTTAATTACAAAAAAAACTTAATTTTAATATGATGCAAATAGTCAAAAAGTTATATCCGAAGTAATGAGTGAAAATATTAGAAAAAAAGCAGTTTTTCACTTTTTTATTGCGAGTGTGTAAAATTTGACATTACATTAATGAGCGTTTTTTATATTTTACTGTCATATCTATACTCATATTGGTGCGGCTGTCAGATGTATTTTCTTACAGATACGGGAATTTCCGTATGTCTAGCAACATCGTATTTATAGTACGTGTGAGTTAGAGGGTTTTACGACACCGTAACAGCGAGGTCTTTAGTGCCGATGAACATGAAACAAGTTAAATGGACGACACAAACATCCATACCCTGACTGGGTTTCTAGCCCGGAACCCCTCGCATCGCAGACCGGCGTGCAACCGACTATGCAATTGGGGTCGGCACGAGAAAGTAAGAAAGAACGAAGGATCGCTGCATGGCCACAGGTCTGTCAACTGTCTCGCGCTGTCTCCTGCAGTCCCTGGCCGATTTGCGACTCATGTCACTTTTGAACTAGGTAGATCTGCGATCCCTACAGTTCGAGGCAGTGCTGAACGAGCTAAAACAAAGATACCGATAGGATAGACAGAGGCAGATAGATAAGAAATATGCAAGTGGCGATGTGGCCAATCATGGAGGGAGGGATAGCCAATGGGTGGCATAGCCGGACTACGGATTATCTGAGCATGCGCAGTGTCCTGACGTAGTTACTGGCACTGAGATGACTGACCGATATCACAAGGGACTAGTTCTCTTTTGTCGCGGTGAACTATGGACCTAGTTCTTTTTCAAGACCAGTTCAAAATGAACTGGTAGTTCGTGAACTACCCATCACTACACAGAAGTACTCGAGGATCCTGCAATGAACCTTGTCACAGATTTTTTACCAATAAAATGATACGATCACAACTGTAAGCCACTACACTTTACATGACGAGAACGCTGACACGCCAGTTGAGAGCCTTGCGCGTAGCGGCGATGGCGCACTTGAAGCGTGTGACAGTGTAGCCCTTATCACTCCCGCGCTTCTCGGGCTCAACGCGGAAAAAGCTCCAGGCAGGCAAGCCCCTTAAGATTCTCTTCCATGCTTATTGTGTATTCTTCCGCTGTATGTAAAACTAGCAATACTCTCGCCCATTTCGTTGGACATCTGTATTATTATTCTATATACATAATTAATAATAGCATTAATAGCTTACATGATTATATTTTTATGACAAAAAGTAATTACATTCAAATAAATTTTTTATTTATAAGCAATTTAAAAAATTTCTCCGTAATTACAACTTAAACTAAGAAAATTAATTTTAACATGTTATTTTAAATAGCAACCGCATGCAACTTAGTTCGATATTTTTTCATAGGTTTTATTAAATTTACATTTGCGGTATAGGAGAGTATAATCCTGAAATAAACTTCTTTTTTCGTAAATAGGAAATATGAACCTCTTATTGCAAAGTTTTTTTTCATAGGTTTTATTAAACTTACATTAACTTGTTAGAGCTTCTCTGTATACAATGTTTATTGTTTTATTATTTTCTGGTAGCAAAATATATTGGTTTTCTGGAGTTCCGAGTCTAGATAACTAGACATATAATTGCCCATGAGAAAAACTTCCCTTGCTCAAATCTATTTCCACAAATGTGAAAGTTTGTCCCTGGGACTTGTTTGTTGTGAGAGCAAATTATACCTTCACCGGATACTGCAGCCGCATGAAAGGAATAGGCAGATCCGTTGAGATCATACGGATACATGGATTATGCGCTAGCTGTAAACAACACACACACACACACACACACACACACACACACACACACACACACACACACACACACACATATATATATATATATATATATATATATATATATATATATATATATATATATATATATACACACACACACACACACCCAGCATGACTTCAGAATCTTGAGGTCAACATCTCTCTGGCGCTGTGAAAAGTGTTGCTTATGGCTACAATGGAAAGTCCGTGAAAGAAACATCTTTGGACATTTCTCAGGTAAGATTATTTACCAATTTTATTACAAATATTTTTATTTTTATTCAATAAAACGATTGTTGATGTTAGGCTGACGTGTCTGTAAAACAATAAGTTTGCTTGCATTTATGTCTTAAATTTATTTTCAGGTTGACCTTTCCCCAATACAGCAATTTTTCTGTCTTTTTAGTTTGTTGGCGGATGAAAAGCTGAGAAAGAAGTGGACTGTAACTCTCAGGTGCGAACATTTCACACTATTCAGGCTTCCTCGAACCACTTTACTCAGGGTTGTGTTGACAAACATGTTTTCGGGGATGGAAGAAAATGTTGATCAAAATATAGTGCTATCGAGGTTCGATATTTCTCACATTTTCAGCTGAAAAATGTTAAAAAGGAAAGCGCCACCCGAGTGAATTTTGCAAACTACGCCTCGTTGCTAGACTATTGCCAGCCCAGTCTCATCAATCTCCAGGTAAGTACAGTACAGAAGCAGTATTGTCTGACCTTGCTGCGTCCTACACCAAGGGCGTGGCAAGGCAGCAACCCTAGCAAAAGCCAATCAGAACACAAGAATGGCAAAAGCCATGCAAAAACAATTTTTCTGTACAGTGTAAATGGCAGTCAAATGTTTGCAAGATTGGTAATAGAAACACAGAAGTGTGGCAATGTTTATTTTAATTTTAAATATTTCTTTCAATTTTATATTTTCATTAACATTTCCTTTACAAATATTGCACATGGAACACTTTATTGGTTATCTTACATTTCATATTATAGGGTAACATTATAATTTTCCTTTCCCATATATGTAACAGATTTATATTTAAAAACATTTACATAAAACCCAGGTTGCCCAAAATATAGATAACATGCAACCAAATTCAGGTACCAATACTGTTGCTGATTTTCAGCTAATACTAATACAGGTTATATTTACTGGCCAGATTATTCGGTTAATACAAACTGCAAAAGGCCATCACAAAATATGTTGAGCAGGTTACCACAATTTACCATAGTTACAAATGGCTACTGTATTTCTGTCACATCCACATTTACCATTGACATTATTACATCATGCTTAATTCCTACACTAGGAAAACCCTCATTTTGGTAACACATTACTGGTCATCAAACAATAATTAAATTTTAATTTACTCGCAATCCTAAGTGGATGGGAGCAACTGCTAACCAACGCCAACCTTAAATCTGCGAGTAAATTGGATTTTTGCAACAAGCCCAAACTTCATATAGTTTCTTTTAAACAGTCATAAAATCAAGGAGTTTCGCATAGCTCCACTTAATACAAGAGATTGAGACAATAATCTACGATTATTGGTAAGTGTTTACAAATGTTCACCAAAGTTTACAATAGTTTACAGATGTTGAAAAATGTTTTCAAATGGTCACAGAAGTTTACCCATGGTTCCTAGTGGTTACCACCACTTTGCTTCTTGGTGACGACATAGCCACTAAAACTTGGTTACAAAAGTAACAGTATTGGATTTTGGCTAAAAGGCCAACATTTCGTAATATTGTAAAAAACTTTAAAATTTTTTATGGTCATCATGGCCCCAACCTAACGTCCAAGTGACGTAAAAGACTTGTTCGCTTTAGGAGCCTACATTGGTGATTCCAATAAAAGTAATACTTATGTCATGGTAGAAGCTTGCCCCCTCGAAGTCGATGAACGGACATAGAGAGCAGCGTGCTCACTTGCGCTACCAATCAATTTAATTCTCCCCATAAAGCCATTTTTCAATTATTCCTTGGAGGGTACAAGCAATGCGCAGCCAATGGCTGTTGAATGTACCCATTATTACCATTTATGGCAATCGATGCTGCGAACACCAATTCCTCTTAGGGGGTCTGACACAATGAATTTTTAATTAAAGCACCCAATAAGGTTATAGTGCTCTCTCCACTTCCGTCCTCTTGACCGAGTTGCCGGAAGTAACGTGACGAAAACATCACGTTTTTGTCGGCGCACGCATCGTCCGAAGCTGTTGACCATGGTGGTCACCGACTGTGCTGCGCTCGCACGACGAATCATTGAAACATCATTCCGGTGCACACTCCTTCGCAGGCCTCGATGTTGTTGCACATGAAAATTAGGCACGGACATATTCAGTTATTTACCGGTACCTCAAATACTTTTAAAATGATTTAGTAGTGACTTGAAGCTACCACTATCATCACAGTTCTATTTTATTAGTGTTTTAATCAACGTCGAAAAGTTTTAAACATCAAAACAACGTATGTGAAAGTTTGTGCGTACCGGGTCGTAAGCTGCACAATTCAACAGGTTACCAGGCAGACACAGTAAGTACCTTTTTCCGAGGGAAATGGTGACGTGGCCGACCCACTAATTAATTTTAAGAATGTTCTTACTTATTGACAAGGTGTAAATTATTCACAGACATACAGTGACGGGATTTCCATCACAATTATTAAGGTGAATGTGTACTTTGAGGATTGAGTTTTGCATTGAAAAGGGAAGGTAGGAGCTTTGTAGGTACGTTATCAAACTGATAAACCCAGTCCATGGTAATTTTTACTGTTAAAAATATTTTTTCTAAAAATTTTTTGCTGAGAACACAATTTTCTAGATTTGCAATATTATATAAAGTATGTAGGAAAGGGTATTGTTATAACAGTGTTCAAACAAAATGTTTAACATTTCTAGACCCTACTGATTAGTAACCACCATTAGGTAGTGTATAACTGAACCAAACAGAATTTATTACAAATTCAGGTTAATGCTTTAAGACAGCTGTTAGTACACTTATGCACTGTTCCAATACTCACACTGGGTGCATAGTATTGAACCAAATCATGAACGCAAGAAGTGCAAAAATAAAATGTTATATGATTCCTTTCACAGTTTCTGATACAGTGATCCAGCTATTGTCAAAATTGTTGAACATGATCACAGATAATATGCAAAAGCAAATCCTTTTAGGTGTGGTAGGGTATATATACTTTGTTGTAAGAGAATTCAATTGAAAAGTGAAAATTATCACGATACTCGTTGCAGTGCATTTGTTACAGATAAAACAGATATGAAGCTACTGAACTGGAAAAATGTAGGTAGCTCGGTTAGTCATGTAGAAGTTGTGTCAGTTAGCAGAAAAACGATTTAGAGTTGAGCTTTCGATTTTTTTTTGTATAATTTGTGTACATAGTACGTTACTTGAAATAATGAGATCTGTAGAGTCAGTATTATTTCTTTAGCTAAATTAATTCTCTCGTACAAGCAGTGCTTGTATAATCATAAGGTACAAATATCACATTTGTTCTTTCAAAATATTAGAAAATTAGACTTGGTTAAACTTTTCTTGCATGAGGCAGAGGAATAGTATGACACTATGTTATGTTTCCATGATTTGTTGCTATGTTAATGGTGCAACTCAATTTCTCTATCTAGGCCTACGTTTTTGTTACTGAAATTAATTACATTATTGTTTAGAAAACTATCTATTGAATTTGTTAATTTAAGTGTGACCAATACTTGACTAATTTTATTTAAATTAACAAATACGTTTGTTTTAGTTTTATAAACAAAATTTTAGTTGCTTTGGCATTTGCTCAGTGCATTATTGTTAAAAATATTAAAATACTTTTTTGTTCCCCTTCAAGTCCCACATCATACTAACCAGGCACGGTTGAAGGTCACTAGAAATATTCAGTTAGTTTGGAGCAAGGACAGCAGCGTCGGGGAGCATGAGCTGTAGCAAGAAACCTCAAAAATTCCCAACTTTCAATATTTTTGGAGCGTTCAAGTGCAGAAGAGAACATTGTTCTTGGAGCCTGCGACACTATGCTAGTGATGCCTTTCTACACATTGAGGACTTTCAGTAGGCTGTTTGTGCCCCCATGAGGGGATAGTTCACAATTCTTGCTGACCCAGAACAGTGGAATCGAAATTTTATGGTGATCTTTACTGCGATATATTTCATTCAATATTTGTCACTTTTGGGGAAGCTCATAAGCAGTTTCCTGCAAAAAAAACTACTGCAAAATCTACATATGTTCCTAGCCGAGCAGTAAACCGCAAGTGTATTTTGTGATATTGCACATGCAGTGTTTATAATATGGTTCTAGCACTTTGATCCACTAACAACAAGAAAATTAACCACATAGTCTCTACCGTTTTATGCGATTATGTACTAATTGATAAAAATAGTAATAACATGATATTAATTCAGCAGTAATGTGCCTTTTACAAATTTTATAAAGTTTGAATTGTAGTGTTAGTTTCTTTTTCTCACCAAAGGAGACATTTTTGTGTATGTTGGTGTATATAGAATCCATTCTTCAGACAACCACTTTTGCTGTGAAACCTCCCACTGTTGATAAGTCACTCAGAATGGAAGGTCGTACAGTGCAAATCCAAGTCTACCGTTTAAGATGCAGAATTACAAAAATTGCTTCCAAATGAATTTTATAATATTTACTGTCTCGTACATTTTTTTCTCTACGTATTTTATTAATCAGTGGTGCTCTGTATACATTCAGTATTTCAGTATCACTTTAATGTAAAGATAGGTTATATTAAATTTAATTAATAAGGCCATTATACTTGTGTTTGTACATAGTGATAAGCATAATCAGACAGCCTAGTGTATGTCACCATCAATGCATTTCGCTTGCATAAGGTGAGCGCCATATGCTGCGATAACAATGTGAACCCTGTATGTGTAATGTGCTTCCAGACTAGCATCAGGCTGGTGAGTGAGTTTACAGCCAGGAATCCCATGTCTCTCAAGGTAAACAATTAATCGCCTGTGTAGCAGTAACTGCACATGTAAAAGTAGCGTGCATTGTCATGACCATTATTGCGAGATTGTAATGATCCGAAGTACTAAATATCTAACAAGCATGGAAAGTCAGTATTAAATAGCATGTTATGAAATACTCATAAATATTAATAGACCTCACAGTGATGTCTGTGTATTTAATTTTGACATTGAAAATGTTTAACTTAACTGTTTATAGAGGTTTCAATAACTTACTCTTTAAAAATAGCAGGATATGTGAACTTTGAGATTGTTAGGTAAAAGCAACAGCAAAATATTGGTATCTCCCAAATTTACAGTATTTTATTTTAATGCTGTGGTCGGAAAGTTCAGTGTCTTTTATTAAGAGTGAATGTCTGTAACTTGCATATTTTTGTGACCGGCATCGCATTCACAATTTGACGCAGTGTTTTTATCGCAGTTTTCTTTAATGGTTATAAAAGTAGTTCCAATACAACGATAAATGTGCGTGTGTCAGTGATGTTGCATGTAATATTAGAATGTCAATAGCGGTAGCGGGGCGGTCTGACACCGTCAAGCGGAATGACATAGGATGGGGAGTAGAACATGCGGCGGGGTTCTGGCCCACTAAGCTAGGCTACAGGTCCTGTAGACAGACATAAGGATGGGTGTAGTAGTGTGTAGCACGCGAAAGTATCGGGAAGTGAGGCTTCAGGCTCTCCGCTCCTTGCTTCTCTGGATATCTATTCCGGATGCCTAAGTCACCACCAACCCTCCCACACCACACAGTAGTGGGAGCAACGGGGTCGTGGCTCAAAGTTTACCTCGTTACCTTGACCTTGAAGATTTGAATGACCCTGACCTTGGATCTACTTTAGAAAATTTGACCTACTTTCGAAAATTTGACATACTTTCGAAGATGTGACTTACTTTTGGAAACTTGAGCTACTTTCTATCTTACCATGGTGTGATATAGATTTCGCACATCCAGGAAAATGCACTTTCAGTTCAAAACCTGGCGAGTGCATTTAGGTAATTTTTGGAAAATTTCGTACGTTTTCTTAGACTTCCGGGCGGGATTCCTGGACGGGAAAGTTTTTGGAAATTCTGGGTTCTATTCCCGGGCGGGATGCTTAATTATTCTGAAAGGAAAGCTGCTCAATCGACGTGACCTCACCGAAAACTGGAGCTCAACTGACGTGATACAGGTCGGCTGATGACATGAAAGTACACCGGTATGCCAGTATGTCATTATGTAAACAACTGTAAGTGTAAGGATAATCATGTAATGAGTCTAGGGTCTTACATAACCAACGAGTGTAATAATTTAATTTCTAGACTACTGACTTAGATTCTCACACAAGGTATTTCATATAATGTTTTTACTTGGTTTCCTTCTAAGGGTAATTAAGATAATGTTAGATAGACATATGAATGTTTGGTACTCTAGGGTTCGATTCCCAGATGGAGTAAGTGTGAAAGTTTTTTTTTAATGTAAATGCTGGGCTCGATTCCCAGATTGTGTAAAATTATCGGAAAATCTTGAAGACGAAGTGGCATCCCTTCGAAGTTTGAAGATGGAATGAACTCGGAGGGGAGTGTCGGGAGCAGCCATGGCACATCCGTCCTGGTCGGCAGATAGCATACTACTGAGCTCTGAAATGAACGATTGAGGTCGGAATTGCGCAATGAGAGAAATGTAATAATCCAGCATTTGAAAAATATCTAATCGTAAATGACCCGATTCCAGGAAAAATTACTAAATATAGCATTACAAGTAAAGAAATATAGTTGATCACAAACAGGACAAATCAATTAAAAATCTAGAAATGGACAAGCAAAATATTTTCCGAGAAACTAACTATCGCTGTAACATTTATGAATTAAAAACACGAATTACCACCTAAACATGATCAATTACAAACCCAGAAATATTAAATATAATTACAATTACAACACTTCAGCAATTATGTACAACGAATTATCAACTAAACAAATCAACCACAAATACTGATTGAATTACAATTACGATACAATTAGCTATGCAACACTTCGATAATTATAACTTTTTAATTATTATCTTATTTCTCTAATTTGATTTAAATTACAGACTGTAATGTTGTTATGTATAAGATGTTTTAGATATGTTCGATGTGAGATGTATATAATTATCTAGTTGGTCAGTTGTGTTGTTTGTACTATGTAAGTTTAATGATTATCTGTAGTTTCTTTACATGCAAATTTGTGTATGTAATTAGCACTACTTTAGTTTCTCAAAAGAATTAGGCTACACCAGCCAGCCTATAGTAATTTATTGATTTTCGAACAATAGAATTTTAGAACAAAACTTACGAAATATAAAAAGGAACCAGCGAGCGACCAGCACAGAAAGAATGACAATCCCGAGTATTGAAGTTAGTTTCTGGTTTTCATTGATAAAAGATTGATATTTACAATGGAAATCAAAATTTCCGAATGCCCTTAGTGAAATGCCAAGCATTAGCGGTTAAAAGAAGAATTATTTCAAAATATATTATGAACCCCTACGGAAAGATGATCTGGTAGAGGAAGACTTCAGGGGACGTACTTAGAACCTGGGACAACATGGTATCCAGCACTTGGAGATGCCTATCAGCGAGGAGAGGTCTACTAGCTGCGAATCGAGGGAAGTTCCGTTTCGATGCCTACCTCGGTTGTTCTGACCCGCAGAAGACGAGCTTCTTGAGGTTCACCAGAGGATGTGCCGCCAAACAGAATCGGGAGAGCTGTTTCTGCATTCTGACCCCAAGAAGGATGACACTCTTTCCCAAGCAATTAAATCAATTTAAGACACCAGTCCCTATAAATTCAATTGTTGGCAGTCATATGGTAACCAATGTGCAGGTTGTTGTTGGCTGTGATTGAGAACTAAAATAGCATAAAATTCCGCAATCAACGTTTAATCAAACATGCAATATAATTTTGATTTTTTTCTTTCTTTTGAGATATTTACACGAACATGGTTCCTGTTAAAGGCACTTAATTGCATTAAGGCAAATACAATTTATTTGTTTCTTTTGATATGCTATATTTAAGAACTCTCTGATTGTTCATAGAATTAGTTGTTCAGTTATTAATTTAAACATAGTTTTGTATGCTATAAACCTCAGACATAATACAAGTCTAGATCAATGTACTGATTTTCGTAGCAGCATAGAAGTTAGCCGAGGCATATCTTTAACCTAACATATCGAATGTTCATACATATATTACTATTTTTATAATTACACTACATATCTATATATTCTATTACATGTTACAGAAATTAAAATTTTATCTCTAATGTGTGTGGCAAGCTGAAAAGTAACACGTATCTGTTTGAGCATTACCCACACTACAGAATTATTTTGAATACATGGAGCAGTATAACACAATAGTCTCACATATGATGTTTTTCAGAATTATCCACACAGTGTCTGTTTAATACTCGCCTTACAGAAGTGTGTTGTCTCACATATGTGAGGCCATCATAAGTAACACCAGATGTGTTACATCAGTTACACCCAACGAATTACCAATTAAACAAATCAATCAAGAATACCAATGGAATTACAATTTTAACACAAATACTAATCATACACAACAAATTAGCAATAAAACAAATCTTCCACAAATACCAACACAAATACAAGTGTGCAGAATGAGACATTAATTACAGAATTATTAAGAGTAATTACACTATAAGTGCACATCCGAACCCTGCCACTATCGATAGGTGTATTAGATGAAAACATATCCATTATGTTTACAATGTTTTATTCAGTGATATAATTTACAAACATTGTCTTAAGATCCCGATTCTTCACCCACAAATCATGAGCTTTTATAAATTGTTTCCAACGAACCAAGGACCTATGATTTCCTCTGTTAATAATTTTCTCAACTAAATATTTATTTGGAGAATTTTCTTTCTGTAATTCAAATACACAAAAAGCACCTTTTATGTGTTTCGGATGCTAGCTTGATAGTTCGGTGGTATTTTGAATTATAGAATTTAAGCATTTCAGGCAAAACATCCACCCATTTGTATTGTTTATATATTAGCTGTTTTAAACTTTTGTTGAATCTCTCGACTCCAGCTGCTTAATTTTTAATGTAATATAAATCGAAATATGTATATTTAATTAACAATCATTAATGTTGATTAGGCATAGTATATTTCTAATATTTTTTGTCTAATGATTGTCATGTGTCAGCCTCGTGAGGTTCACTCCAGTCCCAACATGTGCTTTCGTTAGCACTCGAAGAAGACACATAAGAAGGAAGGTGGGATCAAGATTTCTAATTGAGAATATATCCAAAAACAAAAAAACTGTCTCAACCTAAGATAAACATGTAGTTGTTTGTATCTTAAACATTTTGATGTGATTTTCTGATTTCACTGTAAAAACTTTGTTTTTCCTGTCACTTTATTTTTATTAATGGTAAACAACATTTTTAACTGAAGTTCTTTACTTTTGAGTTTACTTGCGAAAATCAAAGTTTTCACTTTCCTTTATATTGATAAATTAGTCAATTGACACAAAGCAGCACTTTAAGTTAAAGCACATATTAGTACCATATAGGGAAATTTGAAAATAAAAATGAATTACCTTTCAATAAGTATGTATTATACTTATTTAACAAGGTTACATACAAGCATGCACTTTATAAATAATCAATACATAAATAGATAAATATATATGAATACCATTACAAATAATATGAGTATTTCAGTAGAACTCAAGCAGTTATTAACTTTGCCATTTCATATAGTATCTTTTAAACATATACATATATATTTTATATTTTGATATAAATTTTATTGTTATTTACCTTTGGGTACCCGGTAATAAAAGAAGATAACCCATAATGGAATTTCATGAGTATGTAACATAACAAATATATATATATATATAAACTATATTTTAAAGCCCTATTGGTTATTAAAGTTAGATATTTTATAAATTGAAAAGGTCTCGAGGACACTCACTCAAAACAAAGATTAATATTACATTGTATATATGGTTGAAATTATATTTGCTAATAACCAAATTTAAAAATAGTTTTTGATTGTTCAGTCCATTGTAGTTAAGATTGGAAAACATGGTCACAGTTCTGAGCACTGCCTAGTAGTTCCATGTTTAAAATGAAATGTATTACTTGATTCCAGAAGAGCAATTATGGCCAGACGCAGGCTAGAAGAGGATTATTTCTTTAGGCGCAAAGTCACGCTCAGGTAGTGTTACCAGAGATCCAGCAAAAGGAGTACATGTCCTCCTTTTTAGTTTTTTTTTTTTTGGGTCCGGCCAGATTTTTCTTGATACTCAAAAATGTCCAGCTTTTTAACTGGAAGAGATGAAATATTTTAATTCCCTGTTTCTGTTTGTTTACAACTGGATGCTGGATTTGTTATTTATGGAGCTGCTGTCACGCATGCACGACGGCTCGACACAATGCTTGTGTTGCATACGGCGTACGGGTCCGTGTGTGCGTCTGAACTCTTAGTAGAGCGCCGAGCCACCACATAAGTCTGAGGTTCGATAACACGTAGCAGAACGATACACAGGGGCATGGCGTCTCGGTGTGTTTCAAGTTGTCGTAAACAATTATAGATGGCAAGACGAGCTATGAAAAGTCAGCTAAAAACACACCGCACATCCAAGCCTAGTTTGTGTTAGAATCTGTGTAAAAACAAGCAGTGTTTGCTCCCTTTGAGTTTAAATGCTAGAAAAGTTTCTTAATGTTTATGTATTTATGTGGTACTAACTGCCAACAAACTATATTTGCTCGTTCAGAGTGAGAAAATGTCTAAAAGAAAGTGTACATTTAGTGACACTTTAAAAACGAAATTTCCAAACTTTTTTCAAGGAAGAACAGTTCATGAAGCTAAGTGTGTGTTGTGTGACTATTACATTTCTGTAGCGAATAAAGGTTCTTCTGACTTGGAATGTCATGTGAGTAGTGAAAAACACAGGAAAATTGTTCAAAGCTCTTCAACTGCAGCTGTAAGTTCTTATTTTGTAAATAAAGTAAGCAGTAAAGTAAGCGCTGCAGGAGTATTGGCATTTCATACCATTAAATATCACCATTCTTTTAAATCGATGGATTGTACATCTAGCCTAAATAGGGAAATCTTTGAAGATTCAGAAACGGAAAAAAATATTTCATGTGCTAGAACCAAAGCAGAAGCGATTATTCGAAATGTCATTACTCCTCATGCAACCGACATTGTTGTTGAGACAATGGGAAGGATTTCATGTTTAGGCGTCACTACAGACGTCAGCAATCATGGATAAATGAAAATATTTCCCGTACTTATTCAATATTTTGACTGGAAAGAAGGCGGGACAAAAACCAAGGTTATTGAAATACAAGCCCTAGAAAACGAACAGTTGGAGACTATAACCAGTTTCGTTTTAAATCCCTTAGAAAAATATGGCCTTAGCTCCAAATGTGTCGCGCATTCTGGAGACAATGCAAACGTTAACGTTGAGTGTCTGAACAGACAAGATGGACGAAATGTGTGTTTATAAAAAAAAAAAAAAAAAAAAAAAACCAACACAGGTTTGGTAGAGACTTTGTAGGAGTTGGTTGCCCAGCACATATTTTGCATAATACTTCATAACATGTAGCCGACTTGCTTAAATATGATATTGAATCATTAGTAATGAAAGTTTTCAATTACTTTTCCATGTACACAATTCGTACAGAATCTCTCAAGGAATTAAATGACTCAGTTGATATCAGTTATCAACAACTGCTATTGAGCGAATACTTAAATTACTACCAACTTTAAAGTCATACTTTCTTAGTCAGCCACCAAACTTAATCAAAAAAATTTTTGAAGACGAATTTTCAGAAATTTGTTTGTGGTTTCTGCACGCTCTCATGACTGTCTTTGATTAAAAAATACAAGCCATTGAAAAGGAAAGAAATTGTATTTTAGAGGTAGTGAACCATCTGGAGTCAACGCTTCATTGTATAACAGAAAGGCATCGTCTTAATTTTGTTCTTTTGAAAGTGAGAGAACTGATGAATAACTGCAAACAATACGGATTGTGTACAGAAGAAGATTGTTCGAGATTTTTAGGAGAATTCCAGATGCTGTATGAATTATTAATTAGTCATTTAGAAAAAAAGACAACAAATTTGGAGGAATTTCAGTGCTTCAAGTGGATGGACTTGAAATACAGGCGAAATGTTGAATTCGATTAATTGTTTCCAAGCATAACATGTTTGAAGGGAAATAGCATTAGTGTTGATGATGTAATACTTTTTGATCAGTACTGTTATTTGACAGCATTTCTCAAGGACCAAGATTAAAGTTTCTTTGATGATTGCCTCGATGTGATACGGAAAACATTTTTCAGTGAATGCGCAAATTCATAGAAGTTCTCAGAACTTCTGAAAATATATGCATTTTTTTTCTCTATACCAGGACACAATACATCAGTGGAAAAAATTGTTTCTATGACAATAGGCCAGGCACTTAAGACAATTCATTTGGAAAAAAAATCGTAGAGAGATAATTTTTGGTACAGACCTTCATAATTATGTAAGGAATTATATATCAAAGTCCTATTGGATCCGAACTGTGCTGGTTGCACTACATAGTAAAAAATTAACAAAAAATCACATTTTGTGATGTACCTCCGTTAATAATGATTTACGCACAAACGTGCTAAATAAATATTGAAAAAATTAAATTTACTACAAAAAAGGCAGTAAGCAATTTTGTCGTAGATGCTATAGTTTTCCTGCCATAGCTGTTTTATGATGGCGTAAAAAGTTTTTGAGCCCAATGTGTTTTTGTTCATGCTACCAAAAAGTTGTATACAGATTGTTTCACACAAATAAAACTGCATTAATGGGATTAATTCCATATTTATTTTATTACGAATTTTGTTATTCATAGAAATCAAAACACTAGGCCTGCATCTCACATGTGTAGGGTTAAAATTCCGACAACACTTTATTTACTAACAAAGCATGCATAATTTTAGTCGCCTCATTTAAAGTTAAGAATGCAAGGGAGTGTTGTTTTTCATACACAATATAAATATTTAAGTTAAATAAGAAATATGTATATCCATTTTGTATACAAAGATAAAGGCTTCCATTAACGACACAATTGCATTGTTGTAGTTACTATATCAAAATCCAATATACATTTTCTAATCTTCGTGTATAGTATCTACAGTTAACAAACAAATTAACAAATTACTTAATACTTAGAATTCAATGAGTTTTATTTTAACTGTTCATTGTTATGTATACACATTTATTAGACTCACAATATAAACTATATGACCTTGAAAACAAATCTTCTACTCAGCATGAGCAGTGTCTTCATTTCCAGCTATATAAAATCCTCTGTATCAAGAATTACGTCATCTTTTACAGCATTGATTGAATTCTCTATTGGTGGAGAATTTAGGCAGGAAAAGCCATGGCAGTTTCCACAAATCGTGGAACATTGAAGGCGTGTCTTGCGGCAACCACATCCCGCACCACAACCTTTTACATAACTGCAATGGCAAGATATTGTTTTTAGCAGAGCATCAGGAGCAGGTAGCATTGGAATGGTTATGGGGAGGAGCTTGCCATTTTCAAACCTCCATCCCTTATCGTTAGGTAATAACTCTATCCCTTTCCATCTCTGCACTTGGTGGTACACCCTGAACGAATGCTCACGAGCTGCACTTTTCGTTGGAGGTAGTAACGCTAAATTACTCGCTCTTTCTCTCCCTACAGACCTAGTGAAACATTTGAAGCGATATTCGTCTAGAGATATTTCAGATATTGATGTTCCATACAAGACTAAGAGGAATGATTCACCATATCTCTATACAATATCTTTTGGTGTGTGTGGCACCTTAAACATAATTGCACTGGTCCATAAGTCTGGCTGCTTGTTTAATAACTGTACTGCCTTAATTTTTCCTTTACTGGAGAGTGCAGAAGTGTCACACACCCTGTCATGGCGTGAAGGTACAAAATATGTTTCTTGCATCCATAGAACTTGCTCATATTTTCTGACGAATATATCTTTGTTTCTGTTCTATCTTTCTTTGGTTTCACGAAAAAGATGCATTTTGAGGTAGGAGCCATATCGACAAGTAATACCAAAATATCTATGTCTTCTCCAACGATGACTGTAGTTTTCTCTAACGACATTAGAATCGATGTTTTTACTATAAGGACACGAGCGTCACCTGGATCTTGAAAAGTGATATGTTCTTGCTCAAATTTTGTCTTTAGCACCGCAATCACTCTGCTCTTGTTGTTACTGTTGGCCAAAAGTTCTCTTGGTTTAATGTTACACTCATGCTCCCCATAAAGTGCACATCAGCTGAGATGTTCTTTGAAGATCGACGAAGACATTCTACTGCTTTTGTATCAGTTAAAGCTTCCTCGTACCCATCGAAAACTACTACTGCATCCGAACCAAAGTGATTTCGAACATAGTTGATGTAATATGTCATATGTTTGATTTTGCTGCCACGCACACGCCGATGCAGGAGAAAACCGCTCTCAATGATGTAACAACTATGCTGCTTGTTCCATTCAACTACAGTTGTTTCAAAAATGTCGTACAGAGCAGACTTCTTAGTTTTCCGCATTCCAGCTTCATCAAACATAGAGAGTGGGAAGGGAGCCAACTCATACCTTAAGTATTCAAGTAGCTCTTCCTCACTTTTATTAAGGACAGATATTCTTTGGAAGAGCAGGAGCGGATCGACTGGCACAATTGAATCGTGTGTCTTTAAACTGTTGTTGACAGTCAATAGTGGAATTACCTTGTCACAACGGTTCAGCTTCATGCCATTGAAATTATTCCCTACTATTTCTTTCATAGCAGATATTCCAACATTGAAAGCATAATGTCAGTTGATAATCTCATCGCCTGTTACACCTGTTGCTATTGGCATTAACTGCTGCATATGTGGGAAAGAATGGTGATCTTAGAACCATTTTCTCAATTTATTTACATCGTCATCATCTCTGATTATTCGGAAATACCTTGCATCGACATGCTGTTCGGTATTGCCGAAATTCACCCCGCTGAACTCTTCTGTTGCTTTGTAAA
Organism: Dryococelus australis; assembly: GCA_029891345.1. NCBI lineage: Eukaryota > Metazoa > Arthropoda > Insecta > Phasmatodea > Phasmatidae > Dryococelus > Dryococelus australis. The sequence continues at coordinate 254,097,378 of CM056993.1, read as the reverse complement.
CATCATGTGTGGCTGGCATTCCCAGTATCCAAGTATTTAGAATGCTTTCACTGATACCTCTGCCATGTGTCAAGCCCCCAGAACTCTTCATAGATCTCATAAATGTTTGCTCGATCGTTTTGTCGCTCCAAATTCCGGACCAAAATTTGTTAGAGCCTCTGATTGTGAAATAACTATCTTCTGTGAATTTGTGGAACTCTTTGGTATTCATACTGTCCTTCAAACTCTGCATATCTTGAAAATACAGTCTGCATGATTTTGCATAAGAGAAATGTCTCACAGAATGAAAATATGGAATCATATTCTGCACACATTCCAAATGCAGTTTCCAGTCATCAGTTCACTCAGCTCGTTGTAGATTTTAACCAGACTCACCATCCTGTAATACTGTACCCAAAGTTTAGCAGTATCTCCTCTGTTTTCTATTACCAATAAATGCCGGTCCAGCATAGTTTGCAATTCTTGCAGTAATGGCAAACAATAAATTTCGTCTAGTGCCTGAGGGTTGTCTGGGAACTAAATGAGAATATCTCTCATTGCTGCGAATTGTTCCTCATATATTTCGAGGTCTTCAAACATGATTTTCGACATTGACAATTGAAGTAATGTTAGTTTTCTGCATCAGATTTTTGCTCTCATTGAGAGCACCGCTGAGTGCAGTCAATATTGTGTCGTATCCATTCCACCTTGGTATGCCTGGAATTTATTGACACTTCCCAACAATCCACAGCATGTCTTATATTGAACACACTGACTTTAAGATGTCAGATATATCAAGTCCTGTTATTTTTATCTTTCGTAGTCCTGTTCCATGGATATTTTCAAATTTCTCCAATGGTATGAGGCCTTTCATACCTATCTCTTCTGCAGTAGAAATATTTGTTAGCCAAATAATAGGTTCTTCGGGGCTAGTAACCTGAAATGGCGTGACAACCTTAATGCCTCCCATAGCATGAAATGTAACTAAGCCATTGATGGTATTTACATTATAGTCAGCATTGTCGAAAGCAAACTGAACAAATGATCCAGGTGAAATTGTGGGCTCTGGGTGAAAAATGGAAGATACCTCAAACAATTGTGATTCCTTGTACGATGCAGAAAACCCGAAACGAGATAAAATATCTAGCATTTTTCTGGATCAAAATTTTTTGTGTAAAATTGTGGCTATTCCGATGAGTATAGGAGACAAGAACGTTCGTGGGATAATAGCAGACATGATAACATGATTTAATGCTGTGCATTTGGTTTGCAATGGTTTCATTTCTCCTTATTTGCCCGTTATAGTAAGTTTATTTGTGAAAAACTGTAAATATTTTGGGACAGATTCATTGACATTATCGAATAAACGACCACACTCGGTGGATAGTTCTTTGTGTCATTCGCCTGTGACCGAATATCCTGTCTCAGTATCAATACTGTAGCTGCAAGAATCCTAAACCTCTCCTCCTCTTGACTTTAACATCTGTTCCTGTACCAAGCATTTGTCAGAAGTTCGTGTTGCGTGTCTCGGAAACAGAGGATTGCTGCAGAGGTATTTCTACGAGACACAATTACATCGTCTTTGTATAGTTCTGTCAGTTTTTTTCTAATTGTTTCTTCATCTTGCACACAACCTGAAATAACACTTTTCAGTTCCGATAATGTGAACTGGCAATCGTCACTGTTTTTCATGTAAGAGAAAATTTCTTCCATGGAATGTGCTATGTTAACATTTTGTGGGTGCCCTCTTTTATCACCTCGTGTTTATGATATGCAGAAAAAGAGATAACAATCATTGTGGTCTTTGGCATTGACTGCAACCAAATCAAAAACAGGAACTACGCGTTTACGAACTTCCTTCCCCCATTCTTCTTACCTTGAATTCACTGCCTTAAAAATACTATCTGTCATGGACAGTGTTCGAACATTCCATATTTTCCGGCGTCGTTCCACGTTCACCTTCTTCTCTTTCTCTTCATCTGCTTCTTTGCTGCAAATAAAACATTTCTCATCGAATGAAAATCCGCAGGTTGGCGATCTGATTTTTTCTTTCACTGGACTGTATGCTGATGACGAAGGTTCACTATCTGCCTCAGTTCCTTTCTGTCTTTTCCACGCCTCTATGTTTTGACGCTTAGTATACTCTCGTCAGCATTGTCTATGAACAGTTACTGATTGCAGTGTTTGTAGTGTTTCGTTTCTACCATCATTTCTTTCGAAAGAGGCTGAGCTGATAGTGTTTAAACCTCTAGTCACCTCAACAGTTTCACCTAAACATGAAGATGAAGATTACTGTTAATAGCATAAACATGGGTAACACGAGAAATATTACAGCTGTTGCTTATGCACTAATTAACAACACTGGCTCTTTTAGCAGGCGAGAATGAAGTAAAAAAAAAGGGGGGGAGGGAGGAAGTGAGTAGCAGTTGTCATTTTTTAAATCATCCCCAGAGAAAAAGTACCATTCAAATATATAATGTTTAACTTATGTTGAATGCTTAAATTGAACCATTTGAAACCTATAATTCCGTATTTTCTCGGAGAGAACATCGGACCACTATTCTTTAATTAGTATCCATGTTCCTATAACTGTAGCGCACTACTGAAATTGGTTCACTACTTTTGGCGCATTCTGTATATCAACACGGGAGTGAGCAGTAAAAATTAAAAGATTGTTTTCCTATAGAACTTTACATTTTTAGAGTGTTGTTAAATAACATAAATTACGACCGATGAGTACGTACCTATATAATAACGCAAAGCCAGATATGATATAAGCAGTAAACGTTCGAATATTTCGTAATATGGTGTTACTATATGCATCTTGAAGTGATAATAATAGTTGAATGTTTTATTTCCTTTAACCTTGTGATATAACTTACATGGTTATATTGTCATATGCATCGGTATACAGGGCTAATTCGATCTTCCAAAAGTATATCTAATTGATAAATTGAAATTACGGGTTGGCGTACACGCGGGGAAATAAACTTGTTTACTTTCGGTCTGTTACAGAGTTAATGGCGACTTAAAAAAAAGCACCTCAAATTTTGGGCGGACCTTAATCACAGACTGATAAATAAATGAAACTTCGAATGGATGAAGCAGTGAAGTCCTGCTATAAATATATACGTATATTTTAAAGACATTAATAGTATGATGTTAAAGTTCTTACAATAAAACAAGTAAGTGACAGTCGTTTGTCCTATGGAACGTCCACATGTTTCAACAGGTTATGTAGTTCGAAACTCCGCCCATGCAACAATGGTATGGAAACTTTGTGTTATTAAATTAACCCTAAAAAGTACATATACAACTACTTACCCATATTTAGAGTCTCCTCACATAGTAAACAATTTTCAAGCATTTTGCCACATGCTCTCACTCGAAACACACGTCTTTACACAACGAACACTCCACCGCACCGTTTTTTTTGTACTGCTGCAGACGACTTGATAACATAGTGACAAAGCGTCGCACTAGTCGGCGATAGTGTCACCATCTGGATAATACATTTCACCTAGGAACTCAGGTGGTCACAATGTCTCTGACTAACCCAGTTAAAGATGTCTTTACCACAATAATTTTTCGTAAGAAAATGTGCATAGTACAAACTCTCCCCTTCCTTTCTCGCCATAGTAAATAAAATTCCGGTATTTTGCACATTCTTAAATGTTGTGTACTTCTGTGTTGGCCATATATACAGTATTATTTAACATACTTTGGAAGTACTTGCAATTTTGGCAGTTTTATTTGAATGAGAAACTTTGAACTTCACTTGTTGTACACACCATAATTATTGTAGCATGGACAAAAGCATATTGGGCTCAAAAACTTCTTATATCGCCTTAAAACAGATATGGCAGGAAAAATATGACATCTACAACAAAATTGCTTACAACAATTTTTGTAGTAAATTAAATTTACTTTAATATTTATCAAATGCATTTTTACGTAAAATCAATTTTAACGGAGGTACATCACAAAATGTGTTTTTTTTTGTACATTTTTTACAGTGTAGCGCAACCAGCACAGCTCGGATCCAATATAACTTTTGATATACAATTCCTTACCACATCATTATGAAGGTCTGTACCAAAAATTATCTCCTTGCAATTTTTTCCGAAGTTCCGACTTCTACCAGTAACTGTCAAATCCATTATCACAGTAGTTTACAATTTCAAAGAAACAACTTGCGAAAACTTTTATTCATATCTGCTTAATAATCTCAAAATCTTGAACAAAATAAATTCATCTGAAAAATACTGAAAACACATGTTTGTTTGCTAATTATGTAACTATTATTGGTGTTTGTGTAACAAAATTTAGAACTGTATTTGTAAAATTCATTGGTTATTCGCATCAAAATATGTGTTCTTTGATGTAGTATTATATACTCAGTTATTCACATAAAAATATGTGTTCTTTAATGTAGTATGTTAATTTCATGAAAATATGTGTTCTTTGATAGTATGTATATGCTTGGTTATTCACATGAAAATATTGTGTGTTCTTGAATATACTAATGTAAGTAACATATACTTTTTTTTGGTGTAATTTCTCATTAAAATACCATCTATACTGCAGTGTCTGTATTCTAACACTTTGTTTTGTACAGTAAATTTATGCATTCAAGTTAATGTTACAAGCTCTTAACTTTCATTATATTTTATTTTAACTGCCATTATAAACGTTTTTTGTTGGTCACTGAACTTTTGAAGGTCGTTTGCTTGAGATTCTTGCAAAAGGAGGACATTTCACTAAAAAGGAGGACAATGAAAATTTTCTGACCCTTAAATTAATTATGCTGGAGGAAAATTCATTATGTTATATTGGTATTTAATAAGGTTTCAGTATTGTTGAGAACCACATAATAAGATCGCAAGAATAAATAAATAAATAAATAAATGTATATATATATATATATATATATATAATATATATATAGCACCATACAGAATAAACAACAACCATAGATAGTACAATACATAGAGTACACACAATGAGGCAACGAAGATCAAAATGCTGGGCTACACACACTTCTGTCAACCCTCCCCCTTAACACCGCATTTAAAAAAATGTTAACATTCCTATTTCAACAATTTCTTTAACCTAGGGCATTCCTATGATAACAGAACATCTCTTTACGTAAGGACTTTTAAACATATCAGCCTTCTGTTTTGATGAATCAGTGTCCTTTCTAGTAAAATGGGTGTCTAATATCTATATGTTTTACTCTTTTACATTACCTGTTCTTTGCTATATAAATACAGCTCAAGTTGTCTATAAAAATTAAAACAAATTTACAACTCATCCTCAAACTACACAGCAGTCCCTTGAACCACAATACTTCTGCCACTGTTGAACTAAGTACAACATAATCTGCTTATGCTGTAGAGAGTGACAATTTTTTTTTGTTTTCTGGTAGGCCACAAAAATAAACAAAATCCTGAAGTGTTTTTTCTATCTACACAGTTTGCAGCCCAGTCAGAGTCTGTGTAACCAATTGTATCATGTTCTTCCTGAGACACATTTGTATAACAAAATCCCAAATCCCTAGTGTACTGTAAGTATCTTAACACTCTTTTCAAATAGTTCCAGTGAGTGTCATTAGCACAATCATGAAATCGACTGAACAAATTAACTGGAAAACTCAGATTTGGTCGGGCGCCAATAACTAAATATGCCAGACAACCTACAAGATGGTTAGTAAGTTAATATCTGTTTCTTTAGTCAGTTGTAAACCTTTTTATACTGAGGTAGCTATACCTTTACAATCTTTAATGTGAAACCCTTTCTAACAGTTTTTATATTAACTTATTTTGATTTACCTTTATAATATTTTTACAATCTCTATCTTTTTCCAGTCCTAAAAAATGCTTTACTGGCCCTGTGCACACCATATTAAACTTGTATTTAAGTTCCCTTTGAAACAAACTAATAACATTCCTATCACAATGAAAAATCAAAATATCATCAACATATAAAAACACATAAAACTCAAGGTCACTAGGTTTTGTATATAGGCATGTGTCATAAATGGAACACTGAAAACCACTTTCAATCATAAATGTGTGGCAAGCATCGTTCCAACACCTTGAACTTTGCTTTAACTCATATTATGCCTTATTCATTTTGCACACAAACCTGTCCCTTTCCATATCTTCTGGTAAGTACATGCAGATTTCTTCTTGCAAAACTCCATGCAGAAATTCAGTCTTGGCATCCATTTGTTCTATACATAGGTTTTTCTTACTTACAATAATCAGTAATGTTTTCAAGGTTGATAGTTTACCAACAGGTGCATGGGTTTTATTCCACCCAGTTGTTTCGTAACCTTGCTTTGTAAACATGTTCACCCTTATTTTTTTTTTAAAACCCAGCGACTATGTATAACGTTTTTATTTTCTAGTTTTTCAACAACTGCCCATGTGTTATGCTTCTCATGTGACTGTAGCTCTTCTTCAATTGCTTTCATTCACTCTTCCTTTTCATTTATTTCTAGGGCTTCTCTCTTCGTTTTCGGCACATTGTGTATCCATTTTCCATACTAAAGGCTGAAAATTCACACTCTTAGAAGTCGTCACATTCATAGTCTTGCAAATAGCTTGGTTTCTTCCTATTTCTCCTTTCTCTTAGTTTTGAATCAGCCGTTTCTTCTCACCTTTCTGAATCCTCATGTTTATTATCTTGACTTTCATGTGTTTCTGTTTGTATTTTCTCTGTTTCATTTTCAGTTATTATTGTGGGTTTGCTAGTATTTACTTTTGTTGAATTTTGTACTTCTGAATCCAAATAGATGCTTCTTCTTGCTTTAATTTCTTCATTAAATATAACATCCCTTCCTTCTTCAGCATCCCATAATCTGTATCCATTGTTGCAGTATCCAGTCAAGAAAAGCTTCTCAAATTTCTTTGCCGGTTTAACATCCCTATGCTACTTATTTATGTGCATGCATGCCTCTGATCCAAACACTCTTAGCTTGTCATAGTTTGGTATTTCACCATACCATATCTCTGCCAGTGTCTTCCTGTCAACTGTAGGCAATCTGTTGACTATGTATAAAGATGTGTAAACTGCTTCACCCCACATTTATTTTCTAGATCTTGAGTCGATTATTAGGGTTCTAGCTTTTTCTATTATTGTTCTGTTCAATCCTTCAGTCTTCCCATTTTGCTGTGGTGAGTATGCTATAGTAGTTTCTATTTGGATTCCTTTCTTGTCACAGTAATCTTGAAATGCATTGTCTGTATACTATTTACCATTGTCACATCTAAACATGCTTATTCTGTAATTGGACTTCGCTTCAACCAATTCAGTATATTTCCTGAAGAAGTTCAACACTTCAGCTTTACTTTCAAGCAGATATACCACAGTAAAGTGGCTATAGTCATATAACATGTTAACTTGTCACGTGCAACTGGTTTCATTGGTCCACAAAGGTTAGAATGTATCAGTTCTAATATTCTGTTGCATTGCTGATATTCTCTGTTAAATGGCAATCTTGTCTGTCGACCTTTGATGCAAGATTCACATAACATTTCTGATGGCAATGTTTCACAGTGTATCAATCTTCTAGACTTCAATTCTTTCATTTTTTCCATGGATGTACATCCAAGCCGCCTATGCCATGACACATCGTTTGCAGGTATTGAATAAGTTTTCTGGGTATATGCTTCCCTCATTCAAAATTTTACTTGGTACAGAATGTTTTTCCCATAATCTTCTTTTATTACACATTGATTCTTGTGAATAATTACCTTATTTTCAAATTTAATGCCTAATCCTGCATTTTCTATTCTTCGTACTGAAAGTAAGTTACTTCTTAACTCGGGAACATATAACACATTTACTAACTTGCAATCTTCAGTTAAAATATTTCCTATCTTAACTGTCATTAATGATTATTCCCTTTTAGCAATATTTATTGTTATGGGATTCTTTGGATGAATAAACTCGTGAAAATATTCGTCTGTACTAATTAAAATATCTGATGCACCAGAATCGACATAAAAATTAATAGCCGTACTAGTGCTTTCTGGAAATAAATTACTTCCAGCAATGGAGCAAATCTCATATTTAGTAGATTCTGTATTATTCACTTCTTTTCTACCAAAATTATTTTGCTGTGTTGGCTTCCTACACTTAAATTCTGATTTTTTATTGCCCCTTTTTCCACACTTGTAACACTCGAACATGAAGGGTTTGATTTCCCTTGTATGGCCTCTATGCTTTGTATTTACAAATGACTGCGAATTTTCCCTGCATTCGCATTTAACCCCTTCCCTTTCTGTCTCTTCATCGAGTAAACTATTTTTTATGAATTCCAAAGTAGATTATTGCTCAATGTTTCAATAGTGGCAACAACATTGTCAAACGAATTAGGCATTTTAACAATAAATAGCAAATAACCTTGCTTTCACTAGGCTTAGCACCCAATCGCTTCAGTTCCCTAACAAGCCTAACAAACTGAATATAAAATTCACTAAGTGAGTGTTCTTCACTGTGTTTCAATGTCAACAATTTCTTTCTAAATAATAACTGAGAGGCAAAACCTGTGCATTGAAATGTGGCAGTTAACTTCTGGATAATCTCTCTAACTGTTCGGCATTCTTTAACGATTTCATGATGGCTGTCTGCTATGCACTGAACAATAATATTCTTCACCTTCATGTTCTTGGTCTTCTGTGAAGTTGTTAACTCTTCTACATTAATATACGAATCGTCCAATGTTTCTGAAAGTTCATGTTCTTGTAAAACCAGTTTGACCCTGAAGATCCAATTACCGAAGTACGAACCACTGAATGGAGAAATTCCATGATTGTTTATTCTATTGTCCATTTTATTATTTTCTTCTTTCAGAGTCCTGGGCCCATAACCTGAACAATTCTTAGGTGATTCATTTACTTAAAGATAAAAACCTTTCTAAAAGGTAGGTAACAAGTTTAATTACTACCATCCTGCATTATATATATATATATGTACAGCACCATACAGCATAAACAACCATAGATAGTATAATACACAGAGTCCACACAATGAGGTAACCAAGATCCAAATGCTGGGTTACCACACTTCTATCAACAGGATGCTGCACCACAAATTATATCATTGCACGGTAAAAGCCGCAAGGAAGCCATGAAAGGTAAAACACATGGAACACTTGGACCACTAAAGACGACAAAGAACACAAAAATTAAGTGGCTCCACACAAACGAACATGAAAGCATTAAATAAATAAAGCCAGAGAGCAAACTTAACCCTAAATGGGGGTTAAAAAAAATTTACATGGATGGATGCTTGCAGACACTAGAGGATAACATTTTCTGAACGTGACTGCATGCTGTAATACAAGGTTGAAGAAGAAAGCAATGACCTTGCCTCGAGCATATACATATCGAATCGAATGTGCTCAGAACTTCGGTCAGTGGAGACTAATCGTTTAAACACAGATAAATGTAAATACCTCTAAATTCATAATAAAGGTAAATTTCGTTAAGTTACTTTAACTTAAAATAGTCAAAATTATGATCTACGGAAATAGTTAACCCATTGTAAATTAATCCGAATTGAATATAACACCTTTTAAAATTAATCAAGTTTGAATATAACAAAATACATGTATCCAAGAAAGAGAATGAAACAATATCTTTAATTACACAGCGATGTTTATCTTTAACAACAGAACAAACTAAGCAATTAAATATAACTGGAGCACTATCTCTTGAAATATAAATAATTTGAGCAGAAAATTAATTAACTAAGAAAAGATTAAATGAAAAACAACTTCAATTAAGAAAATTAAATTATACCAATACAACTGGCACACACTCCCCCCTGAAACCAGGACACACATGACAAGGTGTGGCAAGAGGGGAAGCAAAAAAAAATAAAGGCAAAATGATCGCAAAACAATTACATGACAAAGTTCACATGAAAACACAACATAATAACCATCAATAAGAGAAGGGAGTGTAACTAGACACTAGTGGAAAGGGTATGGCTGCATGTTCTTTAGAGGCATGTTGGAGAGGTGGATAGGGTTGCATAACAGCACAAAGTTTGGATTTCAACCAAATAATTATTACAAATGCTATACCACATACAGAAAGATTAGACAAGCTAATGGGAATGACACTGGTATGTTCAGGTGGTTGTGAAGGACGAGGTTGAAGGAGATCCACAAAATCATGGGAATTGTACCATGAGGCTGTGAGGCAAGAAGAGAATTAAGCTCTTTGGTAAGGGAGTCATTGGGAGCAAGCTTAGGTAGGTTTGGAATTTGGAAAGAGGTGAGGTTTGAAATGAGTTTGGGAAAATGAAGTACAGGATGAGACTTATTAAAATGGATGGCCGAATTCACTTGCCCAAAAGTTTTAAAATAAGAACTGACAACGTCGCAATGTGAAGCACTGCTAACAAAACCACTTCCAGGTAAGGAAAGAGTAAAATGAGGTTGAGACTCTAGTATGGTTCTACACAAGAATGTGACATCAATAGTGTATTTTGTAGCAAACAGCCAAAGAAAGTGTTTTTTTTTTGCAAGAAGGGTAGGTCAAGGGATACAAAAAATTTATCACAAAAGTCCAGATGCTGTTTACCAGAAAACAAGTTAAATTCACAACTATCAACATGGGTGTCAAATAATGGGAAGTCAGAAGGACAAATAGTTATACCATAAGTTTTACACTTAGACAACAGATACTCAGAAATAGTGCGAATCATTTTCTATCTAAACTTATAATCAGCAAATCAGAAACTTTGTCTAATAAATATCTATTTACGTTTGGCACAAGTACTGGAAATGCAAAAACACAATAACTTTGAAATTTCTCTTTGTTTGCTAATGGCACATTCACTACAATGTTCAGTGAAGAATTATAAGTAACAGCCTTAACAGTACTGTATCCATAGTAGGGAAAGAGGTTCTCAAAGGTAACAGGTACTATCATGTGTAGGGGAAGGATAATCAACTGTTGGCTCTGGTTGAGAATAGCAATAAAATCCTTGGAATTCAACAGAGTGGAACTTAACCGTCCATGGACACTTGTTTCAATGGTGTGTTTAAGATCAAAAAGTTTTAGCCTAGTGCTAGACAAAGCTCCACTAACTCTTAACAACACAGTGCTCAAATCCAATCTAAAACCTAGTATCAAAATCCTATCCCACAATTCATGTGTGGTTTGGTTGAAAAGAGAGTAGGAGATCTTAATATTATCCAAGTAATGAGTGGTTAATTTTTGAATTCCTTTAGTTATGTTAAGGATGTGATCCTCTAAATCTTTAATTAAGATTATAGGGTTGGCTACATTGATCGAAAATTTGTCTTGTTTATCCTGAATATAATCCAGATGTTTTTCCAAATTTTGGAGATCATCGTCATCCAAAGTTCCAAAAAAAGTTTTCAAAATTTTTTTCCGCCAAAGTCTAACACTCCTAGTTTTGTACGAGACTGCGAAATTAGCACAGTAAGAGTATACACTTCTGTTTTAACTTTCAGTCACAGTGTCCTCTATGTGAGATGTTGCATACGAAATGACTTTAATGGTCTGCACTGTACACAGTAGAACATAACATCCAATTAGAAAGGTTCCCTACATGTGGTGAAACATCATTCGCTGCTAAGACTATGTTCTGTAACCTTATAAACTGTTGCTGTCAGTAAGATAAAGTACGGACAGATATTTTTTGTTCCGATGCATGGCAAAACATCGTATCGATATCAGTACAGTTCCGAACAAAAATGTATTTGTTGCTACGCCTAAAATTATAACTTTATCTGTGAATGAAAGGGTTAAATCCATCGAGGTTGTCCGCCAATTGTAGTAATGTAAAATTGAAGTTTTGATCAAAAGAACCATTATCGGATTGAAATTTCTTGTGGACATTCAGCTCAGTGTTCAACATTAAGTATAATTCTACACATTCGTCTTCAAGTTCCTTTAGGATGAAATTTAGCACTACAGAATAAAAACTGTCCGAAAATGTCATGTCCTCATACTTTTCAAAAACGATTCCTGAATTCAGGGGATTTACTATCACAGATGAAATGTGCAATCAATTGAAAACCGCCAACAAAATTCCCAGTACCAACATGATGAAACCGGGGAAAACTGAAAAAAAGTAGGTTACCCCTAAAAGAGTAAGGTGGCAACAAACTGATATGCTGTGAACACATATACCTGAGGAATTGAAATAAAATAAATGTTACATGATACCCACAAAGGAATAAATAACATCAAACACTTAAATATAGAAATTATTCTTAGGTAACACATGCAGCTCAAGATTCAAATAAATACAAAAGTTTCACGTCAAAAAATAACTTAGGACCTAACTAGTTCAACACTCAAACAATTTAAAAAAAAAAACCAAAACAACTGGATATTGAACCCCAAAATTTTCAGTAGTACATATGTTTTCTTTTTTCTAAATCTACTCTATTGCTAAGTATTAGAAGTGCATCCGCAGTAGGAGGAACCTGAATGTGTCTCAGGGCTGCACCTAAATGAGTGGAAGTTGCATGCGAGGAGACGTGCATCATGGCGGGAAGGGATTGAGTAGCCATGGCCGCCATTTTGGGCCATGACTGCCTCCCTTGGTGTACTTTAGATGAAACTATAACTAAGAAGAGGCTGGGAATAACCAGCATAGTACCATAAAAACACACTCAATAGAAAAGAGTTAAAAAACTTGGGGAAATTAATTAAAATGTTGCTAGGAGACAGTAGGTGTAGAATCCGTGCCATTTTGATAGGTGTTAAAAGAAGAGGGTGCAGTGTCTGCCTGCTTGGGGCACCCTTGACTTAACTACTGCCAATATTCCTGTGCAGGCGAACCAGCACAACAATATTGGCAGCAGCGATTTAATGCAGGCCTACCCCTGCTTCTCGACGAGTGCGTCGGAAAACTGGGCACCTCAGTCGTGGCACCGACGACATATTCTCTCTTCTGCGCCGACATCAGGGCCTGCACGCCATGGGCGAAGGTGAGTACCTGCAAGAGGGAAGCCACCCCATCCCTCTCCTCCAAAATCTCCGTCGGTCTTGGTGAGGACTTAAAAGTGCTCGGTGAGACATTCAGGAGCTACCAATGATGGAGGCGAATCCACTGGCCCAGGTGTGAAGGCTGACATCGGGGAGCTTCGGAGGTCCAATGCATTCCAATCCATTTCTCACTCATCCGCAGTCGACAGCCCACCGAATCCAGAAGTGAGGTTCGCTACACTTCACCCTTTGGCACCTCGAGATCCCCCTCCCCGCCTTGATTTGCGGGCTGCCTCCAGCAGGTGCGCTTCGCCATCTCTTACTGAGCCACCCAGATTCCCGATGTCCTCGACAACGGCGCTGTAGAGCCGGCCAGTTGGTCTACAGTCTGGTATTTGATTATTCCCAGACACCCCAGAGCCTGGAGATCCCCAATGCGCCACTCGGGGACATGTCGAGTTGCGGAATGGTCGCCGCACCTGAACTGTCATGGTCACACCACACTCGCAGAAGCACCTCGCCTTCGCTGGTCCCAAGGAGTGGGCAAATCCAGGAGAGTGAGCAGCCACGTGCGCGAGGTTCATCCCACGACAGCCCAGCTCGACAGTACATATACACCTACATATATGTATATATATACATCTCCTTTCAATACAAGACACTTTTGCAACAGGACAAATAATTACACAAGAAACAACCTAGATTAGTAGCGTGGGTTTTTATTAAAGAGTGAGCTCACAAAATACATATATCCTAAAAATGACCCGGTTCGATGGGTGAACAGTCTATGAACAAGACGAAGTCAGAATCAAGCAAATATCAGCAGTTGCAGAATGATTTTTGAGAAGTGCACAGTTATGGTCTGCAGCTCCTAAACAAGTGCATAAAAAATACATTATTTAGTTACATGAAATTTCTTCAGGTGTGAGACATGTGCTCTTGTAATAAATGCTCCTGGACTGGGATCAGCTAAAGCGGCAGTGACTGGCATCAAAAAACGTTGGATTTGATACGGGTCCGACCAATGGTAGGAAATTTTTGCAATTTTTTGTCAACTGCCCTGCTGACAGGGTGTGCTTTACACATAACAAGGGCACCAACACGAAAAGGGTTATCTATGCGATCTTTATTATACTTTACACTGCTCTTGAAATGAGCTCACTTTAAATATTTGAGGGCAGGTGCCCAAACATTACGAACATCCTTAGGATTGTTCGGTAGCACGTCATTTAGATGCCACAAATTTAATGAAGGGTTATTTTGAGCAAAAGTAAACATGGGATTAAATGGGCTAGTTTTTTTGAGATTCATGTTTGGAAAAGTTGAAAACCATTTGAAGCCAGAAAGATTTTTATCCCAATTAGTATGATCTGTCGCATGAAAAGTTATGAAGGTTTCGATTGAAACTCTCCAAATATGAAGGAGGAGGATTGTATGGGGATAAAGTTATGTGGTGTGTACCATGAGAAAAACACATGTTTTTAAACAGATGGGAGGTGAACTGAGAACCGTTTTCCGAAACAATCGATGAGGGTGAAATAAAATTTTGAAAAATATGTGTTTGAAGAACACAAGTGGTGGAGATAGCATCAGCTTTTCTAAGTGGAATCAACCAAACAAATTTAGTGAAAGCATCAACACACACTAATTATCATGTTGTTTCCCAATTTGCTTCTAGGAAAGGGGCCAACAAAATCAATAAACATTCTCTGCATAGGTTTTTCAGCTACCTCTGAAGATAGAAAACCAAAGTGTGTATTCTGAGCTGGCTTGCTCAGAGCACAAAATTTTGCAACATTTAACTCTTTCAGAAATTTCAGGTTCTATTCCCATGTAAATAAAATGCTGACGATTAGTCTGGATGATTTTATGTGTTTCTAGATGAGCACCAAGAGGTGATGAATGAAAATATTTAAAAATTATAACTTTAAGGTGATCAGGTAGTACAATGCACTTCGAGATCTACAACAAAGGAGCCCTTTTGAAAGAAAGCAAGGTTTATGTTCAATGCCTGATTTTAAATTAGAAATTATTTGACTTAACTTGCTATATTATTCCTTGGTGTTCCTTGATATCTGTAAAAGCTAATGGAAAACTTGATAAAACATTACAATTCGGGAGAATATCAGATTCAACATTGGTGCCATCAAACATGCGAGACAAAGCATCAGCGACGACATTTTGAGTACCTTTAATCTGCTGTACTATAAATTTCAAGGAAGAAATTTTTACAACCCATCTACCAATTTTTCCTGTCAGGGGTGAGCCAAAAGCCACGACAGAGCCTGGTTGTCTGTCTCAAGAATAAATTCTGCATATTCAAGATATTGCCTAAACTTATCAAAAGCAAAGGCCACAGCCATACATTCTAGTTCATAAATTGTAGTGGAATTATTATTTTTTTGTGGAGTGAGAGTATGGGAAGCAAAGACAAGTGACTGACGACAGCCATTAATCTCCTGAGCCAGGAATGCATTAATAGCTTGACTAGAAGCGTCAGTTTGGAGGATAAACTCCTTACTGAAATCTGGCATACGTAACACAGAAGGATGTATGATGCCATTTTTAAGAGTTTCAAAGGCCTTTTGATGTTCCTCGCCCCATTCAAATTTGACTGATTTCTTTCTAAGTTTGTTCAGTGGTGCTGCCTTTTCAGCTAAATTTGTAATAAATTGTATCATACCAATTAATCTTGCAATGCCTTTCACATCACGTGGTGGGGAAAAATCTCTAATGGATTTAGTCCTCTCAGGGTCAATGGGAATTCCACTAGAAGAAATTCTGTGTCCTAAAAATGAACATTTTTGTACAGAAAACCTAACCTTAGAAGGGTTAACAATGAGACCTGCTTTCTGTAAACGAGTGAGTACTTGTTTGAAGTGTTGTAAATGTTGCTCAAAACTGTATGAGTAAATGACAAGATCATCCAGATAATTATAAACTAATTTAAATTTAACATAATGAAAAATTATATCTAAAAGTCTGGTAAGTACTTGGGTGCCCGTGCCCAAGCAAAACGGCACACGAGTAAACTGATACAAGTTGCATGGAACACAAAAGCTAGTAATTGGTTTGAAGTCTTTTTTCAGGGGAATTTAGAAACCATCTTACACTTCAAGCACCAAGAGTTATCCATTTGATAGTAAAAAGAAATATATTTATTCTTTATATTTCGCGAATATTCCTATTGCAGTCATCAATCCATCATCATATTCACATATTTTATTTATTTTTACTTTAAAAACCTAAATTATCACTTATGTTAACATCATAAGGTTTACCGTAATCTATTTTTTTTTTGGAATCTTAATAACAGTCATAGTATCATCCGGTAAATTGAAATTAGCAGTAATTATTTTATAAACAGAATAATCCATCAAAAAAGAAAACAAATTGGACTATCTATGCGAAGAATATTAGTTTTTTTAATCCCACTTTTCCAGTAAATAAAATACACAAGATTTTTCTTTATTGCCATTTTAAACTTTCAAGTTAACAAGTGTATTACAATAATTCAAAACTCATTAATTTGAATTTTGTAATTCATCAGCTAATTCTTTATCAAAAAATCTTTTATTGTCTGCATCTTTTACATCTATAGGATCAGCCATATGATTAATTCTATGATTTTGAAGAGAAACATAATCTTTTGTATAACAAATAACTTTACTTATTAATTGATCTCGTAAAGCAGAAAAAAACAATATTGTATCTTCAGTTTACATACTTTTAAAATGAGAAACAATAATATTGTATTTTGAATCTACATATTAAAAAAATCAGAAACATTAATATTATTTTTTGAATCTACATATTTCTTTAAATCAAAAACAATAATATTGTATTTTGAATCTACATCTGTTTTTTTTTACCATAATCAGAAGCAATAGTGTTGTATCTTGAATCTATATATATATATTTTTAGCATAAGCAGAAGTTATAGATGAAGCAATAGATAAAATAGTTTTGTATCTTGAATCTACATCTGTTTTTAAAACTACATATAAACAATACTATTGTAACTTGAATCTACATCTTCTTTTAAAGCAGAAGCAATAGTTTTGTATCTTGAATCTATATCACTTTTTAAAACAAAAGAAATAGTTTGGTGTCTTGAATCTACATCTTCTTTTTAAAGCATAAGCATTATTATCAAAGTTTTTATTTTAAAATTTTATTAATGGTTTCCCAGATGTAGACATAATTTAATAACAAAGAAATTATATCTTAAAATCTAAAGTCTTTCGAAGAAAGATATAATACAATTAAACATATATGTCCACAAATAAAAGAATTATAATTTTGAATTCGATTATCATTATAAAAACATTTCTCTTTTTGAAGTAATTAATTAAATTACTAGGATAATTATCTCCAAATGAATCAAAATAGTAAACATCATTATTTTCTTTAAAATAACATACCTAGTGAGTAACCGAATTTGATGAAATATCAAAATTAACAACAGCACATTGATTTTGTGCTTTCTATTTGGTAATTCATGAATCATATAAACATTTCTGAAATATTTAATTTTTATTATTTTTGCTAATCTTTCAATGTTAAAATTAGATAATGGTGATATATTAAAATTTTTTTTGGTCTCCCTCTTTTTGTAACTAAACTGCTTTCTAGTTTATTTTCCATTGCTAAGTAATGTATGTGTTGTACTTATAATGATTTTATATATATATTTTTATTTCTTCAGCAGAATTGTAAATTGCACTAGCTCCTCCAGCTAAAGCTCCAAGTGCAGCTAAAACTGCAATACAAATGGTAAAAATCCTTCATGATGTAAAACATTTTACAGATTTTTCATGTATTATTTTTTTGATTATTAGTATTGGTAAAGTTACTTTTAAACCTTTCTTTCTTTCAAATTTTTATTTTTTCTCTCCAGTTGACATTTTGTTAAAAATTTATCTATACCCAAATCTCTTAATTGATTAATGGGTATATCGAAAATTATGTTTGTTATCTTCATTTATAGGGAAAAGAATAATTTTAATTAATACATTTTACACCACAAACAAATTTTCCTTTTATAAATATAGCTGAAGCAACAGCTGCAAAAGCAATTTTTTTTACCAATTGGAGTATTTTTATCTAACATAATTTCCATTACTTCTTTTTGTAGAATTTTATCAGCTTCATGTCTATATTATAATTCTTCATGATCTCTATAAGTAATATCATGATGTTTACTTGCCTCATTTAATTTGTTTGTTCCATTTTCTCCTCTTTACAATTTTTCGTTTAATTTTGTAAGTGGTCCACAATAATTATAGCCTGCCAAATGCATTTCACGCAAATTTAAGTTGTTTAATACCCAATTTATTATTGCTCGACCATGATGCTCTGAATTACAAAATGAATGTGGAGTTACATTTAAAATTCTCATAAGATATGGAATTCCTCTTGGATTATGAATTAATAATTCCGAAAGCTTATTTTTCAACATATTCATTATGCTTATTTTTCATTGTAATAATTGTTATTTCCTACATTTTATTCACAATGAATAACAAACAATCTATGAGTCAATGTTCTAAGATAGTCCATCCAAATGTATTCTTTTGGTTAGCTATTATATTTTTAAATACATTTTTCAGAACTAGGAGAAATCATTCTTTCTGGCATGTTAGACTCTGATTCTGAAAGTGATTCTTTTATACATTGATCATAAATCGGTTTAATTATATTTATGTATTTCCAACTTCTATTCGAATTTATTTGCTTATTAGAATTATATTTTTGAATTGCAGCATTTGTCGATAAAACAATTTCTGTGTAATTTGCATAGTCATTATTAGTGAAGTTATCCTATATATCTGCTTGTGTTTTTCTTAACAAATTATATAGTCCTTCTGTTAATTTATATTCATTGTCCTTAACAAATATTTTATTTCATGTATAATTACTTTTATATCACAAATGTAAAAATTATGCTCATCACCTCGTAAACCATCATTTGTATTAATAACATTCATGTTTCCAGCAATTTCTTTTGCAAGTTTTATATAAGAATCTTTCAATTGTATAGTTCTCATTTGTTCTTCCAAATTAGGATTTTTATGTTCTGAGAATAAATCCCTTTCTAACGATTTTTCTTCTGATATTGATGAATGATCTAATTTTTTTTTTGCTGCTACTGGAACTAGCATCGTTATAAAATTTTTATTTTCTTCACTTGTTCTACTTGTTACCAATATTCCATAATTCATTATTTGAAGGTAGTTCTTTCTTCTTATTTCTTTTATATTCTGCTTCATGATTATTTTTACAATTGCTGTATTTTTCAATGTGTAATTTAACTTCAGAAACTTCCTTTGGCGAATCTTTATTTATAGAAGAATTTTTTTCTTATAAATGAGTTATAAAAGTGTTGAGAGTTTTGAAAGACAAACTTTTCCCCCAACAGATAAAACTAGAGGAAATTTAAATGGTTACAATAATATAATTAAATTTGATATTCCTACATGCATATGAACAATACAGATTACTAAAGAGAGATATAGTTGGGGATGAAGCAAAATATGATAAATTAGATTATATTGATATTTGTGCTAACTTTTTTCTTTTTCAGTTTTCTGGAGTTGAAATCTCAAAACATGGATATATTATTAAAGCTGTTGATAATTGAGGAATATATAAAAAATGATGAATAATTTATTAAGATCTCCAGGTGAACAGAATTATTTAGAATTATCTGGTATTGGTGATTATTATCGACTTAAACTACTCATAGTGGCAAACCAAATGAAATAATCGACCCACTGAGATATATGTTTGGTTTTATTCGAGATAACAATAAAATTGATTGGAAAGTTGGTTATAAAATTATTTTTAGTCGTAATTCATCTCATAACAATTGATTATTGGTTTACGAAACAAAAAATGCAGATAGTGCAGTTCAGAAAAGTTATGCTGATCCAGGTAAAATTGTTATTCAAAAATTAGAAATTATGTGGCATATTGTTGAATATAGATCTAACACAGACATTGCAATACAAAATATATATATTTCAACACACTAAAATAACATGTTAGTTTTAATTTTTGGCAATGTTTGAAAAAGAAATTCATGATGGATAAACTGTTCTTAACTTTGACATAAAAGATCAGTTTAATAATTTATAATTTTATATGCCTTGTTTTGTAATTGTAGGTTTTCAAACTAATAGAAAAAATCATGCTGAACGGTATGTACACGATTTTATGTTTGATCACTGTAATGTAAGAAATATTTATCTTAAAAATGGAAGAAACGAAATTTTTCCAAGAGAAAATTGGAATATAGATATTGATAATTGTCTTTGTGATAAAATTTTCTTTGCTTAAAATGATTTTAGAAATTCAAAATCAAAACTAGATACTATATATAGAAATAATGAACTGTATTATAACCAACTGTAAATGCTCACGGTGATATCAATTATTATTAATTTTTTGGGCGAAGACCATTATATGTTATTGATTGTTTATATAGAAAAACAACTATAGCTAAAGAAATACCAAACATAAAAATGTATGTTGATTTTAATAAAGCTATTGAAGGAGGAACAATTTGTAATGTTTTTCTAACTAGCCAAAGGAATCTAACTTATGATTATTTGAAAGGAAAAATTACTGCAGATATGCTAATTTTAAAAAAAATTATAAATGGAGAAACTAACCGATTTTACAGAACCATCAAAATGGTTCGATATTTTAGTACAAGGTTTTGGATGTTGGTTAAACTTTTAAAACTTTTAGTAATTTTAATTGTATAATTGCATTGCATTATCGAATAAAAATCATTTTGTTAACCCAAAATGAGACTTTTCTCCTTCAAATATATAAATTGTATGATTTTAGCTTAAATCTGTTTCATTTTGCTTGCAGATTTGGCTTAAATTTGGATTGAATTTTTCTTAACATTTGCTTGGTTTTTCTTAAATTGCTTGATTTTGGATTTAATTTGTTTGATTTAAAATTTCCTTTATTTTGAAATGTAGCTACCTTGCAAAAAAACTTTCATTATCATTTTCGGAAAAAGGTAAATTTTCTTGATTTTAGCTTAAATTTGCTTGATTTCAGCTGAAATTGGCTTGTTTTATAGAATCGCTGGGAAATCTAGAAATGAGGATTCTATAAATATGAAAAAGTTGCTTGAAAATGAGAAATTTATTTGATTTTGGCCTTAATTTACTTGATTTTTAGATGATTTATGTGCTGTGCTACGGTAGGCATTAGTACTCTACTCCAGTCATACTACGAAACGCAATCTTCCGATACACAATTTTGAGCGGGTTAAGTCTGTCGTGTTGTAATCATGGGATTTCGCCAACATGGCCAACATGGGATTTCGCCAACACTTGTTTTTTTCACAGAAGTGGATTTGTCTTTTCTATACGAATGCCAAGATTCGCGGGCAGATCTGCCTCTTGCCCCAGTGTCTGGCATACCTCCGAACATTTCGCATGAAACATTACCTTTGACACTCGCACTACGGAAAAATTATGCTGGACATGGTGAAACAGTGAGGCTGTATTTGATGTATGGTGCTAAAGTTGATGCTGCTCATCGCATTCTGTGCTTTGAACAGATTGCATGATTGGCTCCGTACATCGAATATAATATTGAGAAATGTGCCCAGGCTGCAAACAACTTTGAGAAATCATTTTTTAAGTTAATTAATAATTCCGTGATATCAGGGTCGTATCGCGGCATGACACGATTTACAGGGCAGCAGAATGGATAGGGTTTCCTACATTCAAGGCACGACAAACTCTTGATGAGAATCTTCTCCTGATCGAGATTTCAAATAGCTGTGTTACATTTAACAAGCCTTTGTACACCGGTGTTGTCATTCTAGGCCCATCAAAGTTGACCCTTTGTTGAGTTTCGCTATCAGTATATGACCCCTATATTTCATCTGCCAGCCTTACACCTGCATTACTGTGATACAGACAGTCTCTTGTACTCAGTTGCTTGTAATGATCTGTATAACTCAATAGCTCCAGATTTGAATGCACAGTTTGATACATCTAACTATGCAGTTGATAATCCACAAACACTCTCACGCAAGAACAAAATCGTAACTGGAGTGATGAAGGACGAATGCGCCGACCACATAATCACACAATTTGTAGGTTTACATCCCAAACTTTATGCATACATTGTTGCGAATGAACAGTGTATACATAAGCCAAAGTTGTAAAATCTAACGTGTTGCAATCACTCAATTACAAGTATTATCGAGAATGCCTCGACCGTAGTTCAAGGGTATGGGGTATGCAATATCAGTTCAATTCGGGTGGTCACGATGTTTACACCGAACGTGTGACAAAGGTAGTCTTGTCAGGTATTGGATGACAGATGTTTCTTCAGCTGGATGGCGTGTCGACTTTACCCTGTGGTCACTACCGAATCGCGAAACAAAACGTTTTTTCCAGCCCTTAACTCACTACAAAGCAGCCTGCCACATCAGCCTTCTGCAACTGCCAGTCACACCAACATCAAGTGGGAGCCACACCATGATCAACGAGTGAGCTGCACAACCTACTCCAAGAATACACTGCATCACCAATCACAGCTGCATGCAACATGACTGCCTGTTATCAATGCATCATTCTACAAGATCCTATTTTTTCTGCAAAGTTTTATCATCACTCTACAACATCTGCTGCATAAGCACTAGCATCAAACCAACAAACTATCTCCATTCGTGTCCACTTCAATACCTCCTGGAATGCTCGGCGCACCCTGTGTCTTTCTACCTGGACCACCCGTGCACAACCTGTTGTGCTACCTGCTTACCTGACTGCAAGGGGCATCGGCTACTTCATAAACAACAGTTGTCTGTCTCCTGTGAACAACATGAGCTTCAATATAAAACATAAATGCAATTGGTATACTGCACAGTGAGGGAAGTTGAAGCCTATAACTACATCATACCTCCGCCTTGGAAGTTCCAACCTATATCTTCAAAAAATCATATCGCCTCCCCTCTACATATGTTGGTGTGTGCTTCGAAAAAGTGTTAGCTTGGCAACGAAAAATATGCTGTTTATGACAACATAAATATATTTTGAATGCAACACAATATCCTATATTAAGCGCCCTTTCAGTGCGCTTAAGTGTGTGTGTGTGTGTGTGTGTGTGTATATATATATATATATATATATATATATATATATATATATATATATATATATATATATATGGTAAAATTAATTTTCAAAAAGGATGCCCTTTAGTGTGCCGAAGTGTAAATATTTTTCTACAATGCGTTTTTTAAAGAGAGGCCTTAGGAGTGTTAGAAATTAATGCCATCATCTGTGTGAGGGGAGAAAACACCGATCAATGATTAATATCGCAAGAGTCAATATATATTGTTCGCGAAAAAAAAAAACCAATTTTATTGGTGTTTGTGTTGGATTAAACCGAAATGGTATGTAGTAAATTCACGAATGACATTTTAATTGTGCTTGTTTGTGTGTTTTTATTTTACCTTCTTAATATCCCGCAGTTTGAAGTTCCATCTGTTAATTTGAATCTGAAGGTTAAACTTAGATAGGACGAACCTAATAACTTCAGCTACATTTAAAACTAACTTTGAAGCTAAAAATGAATGACACATATACATTCAAAATCTACGTACCTAAATATTTTCCCTTAATACAAACTAATTTTTTCTGCGGTGTAAAATCGTGTGCTTTAAAAACCATAGAGTTCATATGTGGTAAAAACGGAAGGAAGGCTATTTATTTAATTACCTGTGGATAAGGAGATTAACAATACTGTTATAATTTATCGACCAAAGAATAATAATATAACGGATATAACTTAGTCAATGTTACATATTTATTCAATGTCATCAACTTTCATAATTCTACAGTACTAAACTTGGGAGAAAATCAAAATTAAGTTTAATACATTTCTTTGTAAATCAGGGTAGAGCTACATGAAGTCTATTAAACTCTGTCAGCTTTCATTCACTTACCCTTGGTAAAATATTTTATTTCCCATATACACAAATAGTTTGCTAAATATCAGGATCATGTCTGTAACATGAAAGTAAAAGGTGTATTTCAACATGGCTTACTATTAGTGTCATTAAGTGATGTTTTTTCAACAGATTTGTGGAATTTTAAAACGAGTAATCTTTTTTTTAGTTATGCTGTAGACTGTGTGCAGAGACATAAACTGTCTTATAGCTTGGAGTGAGTTCATGATGATGATGACAGAACCCAGAATAAGCATCCTAGAGCAGTAAAACATGAAGAAAAACTTTTCAGACTAGGAACACTGATTTTTTTTTTTAAATTGGGATAGACATCTTAGTACTCATGTATAATATTTTAAGTAGGGCACTTTAGGTGAGATATTACACATAATTTTCAATCACTCGCCCACCGAATGTTTTCCTTTAAAAACAAACACAGGATACTAAATACAGAACACTTAAATTAAACAAACCACTGAACCAATGAAAATTTAATAAAATATATACACAATTAGTTTTTAAGTTTTCTATGGCTGCGATTGAACGAGCCATCGAGACCTGTCTGCAGAGCTGTCTGCTGCTGCTGGGTGTTTGGCAGAACTACGACGTGCTATACGCGGAGTTTGGTAGAATTCTGCGTACCATGAAGACATGGTATACGTAAAAACATACATTTTTCATGTAATGGGATAAACAAATATTTTCTTTACTAACCATTTCCAAACAAAAATGGGAGAACACTATGCAAAAGTCTTACGACATAAAACTATCTTTAATGCTATAACATGCTCCTGATAATAGTGGAACACATGAGGGAAATATGAGTTGGGAAATTAAAAAAAATAAATGTGGGTAAATATTCAATTATTCAAAGAAATATATCAAAGCCGATTTACTAAAGCTAACGGAATCGTTTTACAATTGACTGGTACATTTGTAAATGAACTTATTACTAATATATTCTTTAATTAAAAAAAAAAACATAGCATCTTAATATGCGATTTCTAAAATAGGTTCTTAGATATTTATATAAAACATAAATCATTGATATGTATTGGAAATTATTGTAAGATAAATTCCATTTACACTATAATTGGAAGATGATATCAATGAATATTTGAATTCTTAACAGAATTGTGTGGATAGACACCGTCCTAAGCGAATGTGGCGGAAGAGGGGGAGGGCGAGAAACGACTGAGAGTGATTCCTTACACACCCTGGCGACAGTGCCGAGGACTATTCAGATGGCTTTCTGTGGACTCGCGAGCTGGAGGGGGTGAAACACGTGCGAGAATATGTGGTCCACTCATAAGGAACTTTACATGCAAATGCAGACAACAGGTTATATAAAATGGAAAGTAAATCTGATTGGTTCAATATTTTAACATATAACATTTATACATAACACTTACATGATATAACAAATAGGAATGGTAATTAATGATTTTATTAATTTTAAAACACAGGGTGTAAGTCACGCTTCATTAAACGTGATGTTGGAATGAGTGGCCTGTAACATAGCTCGGGCGGGGCATAGCTCGGAATGGCTCTTGAGACCCGATGTAGGTGAAGTGAGCTGTGGTATATCGCGAACCCGTGCGAAGGATGTTATTAACACACTCGATTCGTTACGTGAATAATAAAGTATTATTTTACACTTAACAGTCTTTGCTTACACAGGTTGCGACATGAGTATATACAATAACATTTCTTACAATGTAAAATTCATTTTAATCAATGATAGGGAAAATGGTCTTATAGCATAATGTTGTGTAACATATTACTTTATCAATCACTTTATTAAAACCGATTTTCGAAATAAGATTGGAACATATTTGCATTCATTTATTACAGATAGTTTTTTTTACGAGATGTATAAGTTACTGACGGAACTTGCTTTCTGGGCTCCAGGGAAGAGGGAAATTTAAATAGGTTACGAAGGAAAAGTCTGGTTAAAGGAGCCAGTGCAATGCACACGAGAAGAAGGTGCTGCAGAGTTTAGTTTATTACCATTATACCAGTTGATGTAATAAGTGCCTGGACTGACACGAGGTGTTGGCCCCTCATCCATGCCATTTCTTCAAATTGGAAATTTCTTACTGAGTAAAATTCCACAAGGCCTAGGCCAGTGGCGGCTGTAAGCCTCCCCCAAATGCTTTCTCACTCCTGTGGAGGCTGTTTTGGTCTCCTCCGACACCAACAGTTAATAAACAAAATCAAACATGAAAACGGGTGAAACAGCCCATAAGTGGCCGGCGAAATAAAGAGGCGATGCCGTATGTTGGACACTATTTATTCCACTGTACCTTCAACAAAAGCACTTACATTGACATATTTCCGCTAGAGCAGGAACACACTAAAACTGTAAATGTGGCACTATGCCATAATAATATTTAAGTTATTTTAAACCACGGTCATATACAAGATGACCGAGCTGTGATGGTGGCTCACTCCCTGGGTTACAAAACAAAAGGTTCCAGAAAAATTAAGTTACACTATTAAAAAGCTATATGATTGGCACAAAAAATGGTGAATGCCCGGGGAGGACGCATGTGCACATTCACCTCACGTAATGGTCAAGACGCTACTAAAAAAATGGCAATGGGTTGCCTGCTCAGTGGCTGCAGTTTATGAGTCATGTCATATGACTAAATTGTACACAAAATATAAAATATTAAATTATTGAAGTGAAATGACATAACCCTGAATGGAAATGAAACAGAAAACATACAACAACTTGCCCTTATAAATCACTGGATAAAAATATACATGTATATAACTTAGATGTAATGTTTAAACATGTGGCTGGCAACATAACCTCCAATTTGGCGTTTGTGTTGAAGGTTGTGTATGGCTTTGCACGTGTTGGGATTTATTCACATTCATGAACACACAGTTAACTTTTAAAATACAACAAGAGAGCAATAAGAATTACTTTAAATAATAACCTTAAACACTAGATATATTATGCTGCAATATTTGGCACATGGCCATTACGCGACTGTATGTCTTATGTGAGTGTGATTCATAAACCACTTATAAATGACACTGGAAAAGACAGTGTTTGTACTGACTTAATAATAGCCACAAATAAAAGTTATGATTTGTTTCGAATGGTGTATAGGCCCAAGTAAATAAATGCACATGAAAACTGTACAACACTTCATTGTGCACGGCACTCACCAACACATGGCTGGGCTGCATGTTATTTCAAATTAAGTTTGTGCATGGCGATCATAAAATATTTAGAAACAAAACAAGACATAATGAACACTGTGAAACCCTCTTTAAAATAATACACATGATTGTACTGTATCTCACGGGCGATAAAACCACTTTTAAAAAGGCCATAATAATTTCAAACAGGGTGCACTAATGCGCTTTGCGTGCCACACTTCACATCACATATGTAATTGCTATGATGACCAACCAATGCACTAAAAACCCTATTTGTATTTGGAAACATAATTATAAAAGCCAAAACAATGACAATAACAAAAGAGATATTTTATCAAAATATAAACAAATGCATTGCACTAAACCAAATTGCACTGCATAGGCGCACACTCATCCACACATGTGGGATGCGGGCTTCTGCTCTCAACCACCCACATGTGGTGTAGAGGTGATTGTTGGCAGGTTTATCTGGCAGCATGGTGAATGGACTAGGGTAGGGCTACATGGTCCACATCATTATGTCAAGGTTATTCAAGTGTGTGTGTTTGTGTGAGTGTGTATGTGAATGTGTATGTGTGTGAGTGAGTAAGTGTCTGCTAGCTATAGTTCATATCCAAAGGAGAATATGAACATTCAAACACATCATTTAATGTGTTAGGACAGATACAGGTTAGCGCGTCCTGCTTGGCAGCTTTGCCACGCAGTGGGGTGGGTGGAACACAAAGGCAGCAGACGACTAGCACATGGCTTGCAGAGTAGTTGCTGTGGGATATGGCATAGTGTGCGATTAACGTTACAGTAGTTGTTTAATTCGTTATGCGCTGTTATATTTAATGTTTCTGGGTTTGTAATTGATCGTGTTTAAGTGGCAATTCGTTGCGCGTAATAGCTAACTTTGCCATGTTTGTATTTCAATCAGAATTTGTGTTTGATTTGTTTAAGTGGTAATTCATGATTTTAATTCATTAATGTTACGGTGATTGTTAGTTTTTCGGAGTACATCTCTGGGTTTGTAGTTATATTTGCTTTGTAAATCGTGTCGCGGGTTATTAGTTGTAATTGATCATGTTTCAGTGGCAATTCGTTGCATCTGGGTGTACATTTCTAGATTTTAAATCTTTTTCCTATTGTTTGTGATAAGTCATGTTTCTTCGCTTTGTATTCTATATTTCTTTTGTAATTCGTTTCTGTGTTTGTAATTGATTTGTGTCATTTTTTGTGATAATTTATACTTCGTGATTGTAATAATATTTAATTGTTTAATCATTTTTTCGTTGAGCATTGTTAGTAGTTGCTTATGAGTGCTTAATGATTGATCATATTATAGCGATACCTTTTTTCTCACTGTGTTATGTTATATTTAATGTTTCGCATTTGTTCAATTGGTAAAAAATTGCCGGCATGCCTAGAATCACTGTTTTGGGAATTTTCTCCCCTGCTGACACTGGGACTCTGGCTCGGCATATAATGTTTGGCTACACTTGTACAGTCTTTTTGCAATTCAACATAGTTTCGTGAATAAATATTATATCATGTGCATATGTTTCACTCGCTTTACCCCACATACTCTCTGATCTTCAAAGGCCTCCCCACTATTGTTTTTGGTGCATTCATTGGTCATTTTGTGTTCTGTGCAATTAGTGGAGTGGATTATTTTTTATCTCCGAAAAAACCCCCTATTCTTAAGAATTACCGAAATAATTATGTTACTCACCCAATCAATAGTACTACGTTGTATCCACGACACAATGTGTACCCTATTTGAGGAAATTCCAGATAAACTTACACTACCCAACAAATATTATAATTTTAATAACACCATGATTATTTGACCACAGAAACACACATATTTTCACACAATTATTTGATTTAACATGTCTAACTGAATGAATTTAATTTTAAACTCCCTTTTGTGCACTATTTTAAACACGTACGACCATGTTGGATTTACAATAACCAGAGAGTTTGACAAACCAGTCCCGACAAAACTAGATTCTATTTCCACTTTCATTTGGCTTGGACGGGCCAGCCTCGCTTGGCAGTAAAAAAAAAAAAAAAGAACACAACCTTACAAAACAAATTGTTGTGCGTATTTCACTACTGTGGTAAATGTCACATTAAACATATTTTTTTACATGGATATCCTGGTTTTATTCTAACAGAAAGCTAATGAATTGACGAAAATAAATATTGGTTGAAAAATAACTGCTCCAAAATCAAAAAATACTTTGTTTACAAAGTCATCAAAACAAAATAGTGTACAGTAATCTGTGATTTCTTCACACTCCATAGCACGTTATTGGTCATACCAGAGTTTTGTTGAAAGCCACGCAACACTTGTCGGAAGGAAACTGTCGGGGTATTGTAAACATTGAACTAATTTTGGGTGGCGGAAATGATCGGGCTGTAACATTGCATCTCACTGCCTGGATGAACTCGCCGTGGTATTGTAAATCCAGCATTACATCCACCATTAGTTCTGAAAATTTTCACAATGCACAGTGACATAAACAACTGAAAAATGCTAGTGCTCTCCAATCATTGGTCACCGAATGCAGTGTAATGTGTAATGGCGAAGCACATTGTGTAAAACCACCATCACATAACCTATTTGTGTATGTTGTACTATATGTATATTTTTTATTCTTCTGGTTATACAATATGCAATTCACTCCTCCAGTGAATATAGACAATGTAAGCCTCGAGTAACTCACCAGAATTACATAATCTTCCGACACTGTTTGATATCCGAGTTGTATACCTGTAAAACCTTATCAGCCCATTATAAAAATGCCTCATAAATTAGGTTTAACATATTTAAAGAATTGTTGCTAACAGTATTCTTACATGTAGTACAATTCAGCGACCAGATGCAAATATAATATACATAAATTATACATGTTTTATAAAATAAACACAGTAACCTTGATAACCCTACTCCATATCAATATTTTATTTATATTTATAGAGAATTGCTTGATGTCCCTCGAAATTCCTAGTAATTATGATCACTAATTATTATCTCTAACATATCCAGGTATTATTTTCCCGATTTTCGAAAAAGCACCTCTGGAATTTTACCCATGTATTTATTTTGTAAACTTTGCTACAATAACAAGTAGGTAAGCATTAAATGAAATGTGCGCCGAGCTCCCAGGCCTTAGACCGTTTGCCAGTCGTCAACAAAACCAGCAATGGGGCGGCACACTCTACCACGCGCTGTAGCACGTCGGTTGGGTACACGACACGATGGCAAGACAGTGCAGTGAAAGTGTGTGTTGCAGGTACACATCAACGAACGAGAGGACAGTGGCCATGCGGCCACACACGCTCAGTACAAGGATACATGAAGTAGAACAGCGGGTATTACTATTTTTAAGTTATTACATAAAAAGAGGCAGAATAGTGACAAACTGTAAAGTGTGGAAGGGAGGACACCATTAATAAATGTTCTAAAACCTTATTGTTATTTTTAAGTGTTTTGCATGTGTTTTGTCAGTGTAATCATTCACTTTATATCACCTACACCGCTACTCACCTGATTTTTGCTGAGTTTATACTTGTTAATTGAGTGTTGAATATTTTCCAAGCAAGTTATTACAAGGGTATGTTGTGTCTAGCATAGTTTTAACGTGTTTGGCCCAAGGAAATAATCCCAAATATGGTAGAAGGACAATAAGGGAAAATTAGGCGTTTTAACATTATCAACATTCGAGACACAATAAAACAGCGCTCCTACTGGCTTGTGCTGACAAATACCCGGGAAATTCAAATTTACATGGCTCAGCATGCGCGATTTAATTGCAGTTATCGTCTCATAGTATTAAGACGTGTTGTTTTGCCTAATGTAATATAATACTTGCTTATTCATATTACAATGGTGTGTTTAAAAATGCTCTTAAAGCATAAATATTGACACTTGAAACAAAGAAAATCAGTTGTAACAGAATTATGTTACTGACCACAGACATTAATGTTGCAAGTTGCAAATGCCAAATTTTAATCACTTCTAAGTAAGAGAATGGAATGTTAAACGGTATTTCATTTGTCAGATACATAACCTACTCCATTTATTTAATAAATTCTTAAGAATGGAGCTGTCACCAAGGTTATTTTCTGCAAAAAAATCGGGAATTAACATAATCAAAATTTTTTGGACACACAATTTTAAAGTGAGTATTCGTGCTACAGAATCTCGTCAAAATGTGGTGGCCCAACCGTCGGTCCGTCGAAAGTTAAAGTTTGACGGATAAAAACATTGCTCTGCAATTGGGCGAAGATCATGTGACGGCCTGATGGGTGCGATGGATGGTTACGAGCACACCTTTACACATATAAATCTGTTTTGTTGTGCAGTTATGCCACAACTACAATGCCTCAAGCGAAACACAGGCAGATATTGTCAACCCGCTGGCAGCCATGCTCCAACCATAAGTAACAAACATTTGAAGCCTCAATCACTTCTTCATAGCTGATTGAACCGGTTATGAAATTATGGGGGCTGTAAAGAAAAATTATACACAAAGGACTATTCTGTAGCTTCGTAATATCTAGTGCCTGTTCATCAACAAAACAAAGTTTCTTTGTAGTACAGAGCAACACAGGGTTGGGGGGAATTTTAATCGAAATGGTTGTACTGTTAAATTTGTAACCATACTAAAGGCACAGTTAAGTACAGAAGGGGCAAGAGAATCGCTTCCTCCTCCCACTCATTTCCAAATGCTGGTTTCATATATACTAATTGATCACTTCATCATTTAGCAGATTTTTATAGATTATGGTAAAACTGCTCACCTCACTCATTTTAAGATGTTTTATGCGTAAGTCTTTATGTAGAAAGAAACAGACACGCCCAAACATATCACACATAATGAGACTGTGTTCAAAGTTACCATAGTATTTTAACATGTAGTAATGTTCAGTTCAGATGCTATTAAGTCACTTGTTCAGAACTGGTTGCGATTTGGTTATTTAGGATTTTAGTAAGTATAGTTCCATAGTAAAATATAAAATGCGTTATTATTTTACTTGACTAATTCAGGTCACGTTACTTCTTATAATACTATGTCAGTGCCTATGGAGTGTACCCCAATTCAATTTCGTAGAACTATTAAGTTTGATCATTACTTTGAGACCACCACACATGGTGTATTCATATAGTACATACATGTATTGGAACACAATTTCCTACTAAAGACATCCATTTTCTTGGCTAGGAGGAAGCAGCAACATTGACTGCAAAATGCTTACAGCTTTCAACAACACAATGGTACGCCTATACCAAATATGAAAATGTACCATCGCCTCTGATATCATGCCACTTAAGTGACATTTGAGAAATTATAAACGAGACAAATAATTTAAATACTACACAAATTTTAAATAAGGTCTACTGTACTAAGGAGAGTATTTAATAACATAACTAGATGACAATCTTTAAACATTTTAATCAATTATTTCCCACCATTTACAAATGAAATTTATGCAGTACAGCTGGTGCTAGGATGAAAATGCAATTGGTAAAAATATTTGATAGTACATAGTAACATATGTACTCAAGCCATTCAGTTTATTTACTTCACCTCAAGTTTTGTATGCATTAAACACATTTAATTTTGTAATTCACTTTAATATATAAAGCATATTTCCAAATTTGTATAACATTACATCATCATGACCAAGTTACTTCAAATAGCCAACCTGAATTTTACCACTGATTTTCATATGCTTCGTGGCAAGAAGACTGGAAAACATGTTGAAGAATTCAAGGTATTTTTTGTTAAAATTCATGGCACTTATTATTGTAATGCAATTTGCATGTACTTTCTCCAATACTGTGATCGCCACAAACAAAACTGTGTAAATAGTCTAACAGGTCAAAATAAATATATGCATATCATTATAAGTGACTTATATGCACTGCAGAATGTGCCAAAATAATTAATTGAAAAAAACCTCATTTAAGTTAATACTATAGGTGTATGTGCAATGGTAAAATATTGAGTACTCCAGGGTGCAAATAAGAGGAATTGAAAAAAAAAAACCTTTATTTATTTGTAAAAAATTTATAATAAATATCACTGAAATGTAACAATGACTCTCAGGAGTGAAATATTATAGTTTGAAAGTTTTGCACACAGTTGTATAAACAAATGCGAGTATGGCGAGGAGGGGGGAATGCTGCTACTACTTTTAATTGGTTTTGATGGTAACCCTCAGTCGACGACTGGTCCACACTATGCAATATATACACTGACTTGCCAATTGTAGACAACCTGATGACTTCTCCACTGCTACAATTAAAGTGTCTGGTGTGTGGTGTCAGTATGGTGTTTAGCATACAGAATGAACATTGATGCACTAGCTGGAGAAGAATTATTCTCGCCACCGAAAGCTGTACTCAACATCTCTCCACTCATTCAAATTAAAATTACTTGCAAACTCAGTATGTAGAGAAATTAAAATATTTGCACAGTAAAACAGTAATTATATGTAGACCTTAGGGTGTGTAAAGGGTAAGCGACTACCTAGAAAGGAAACTATTACAGTTTTCATTCTGTTTATTTAATAAATCATCGGAAAATTTGGTAGTTGGTGCAAACAACCCAAATAACATACAAATTAATATTCAAATGCATAGTTTCCCAAATATAAACAATAACATTCGAAAGGATGAAAATACACTGAAGAAGTATATAAAAATATGGATATGTACATAAACAAAATAAATTTGCTGAAACTAGACAATTTAAAAAAATGGGGGCTTTAAAAAAAAAAAAACTAAAATTGGGTTAATTCCACTCTACTAATTACAAAGAATACAAATATACTAGGGGCATCAACAGTTGACCAATAGAAACACCAAAAACGATAGTGGGGATGGCTACAAAGATAAGGGAAATTGTGAGGTAAAATAGGTGGAAAATATGTACAAGATGTTATATTTATTTATGAAAATACATTAAACTGCAAAAAAACTGAACCATACATTATTTAAATAGACAATATTACGAAACAAGGCTACAATAACGATAGTGGGGAGGGCTATGAAGATCAGGGAAATTGCGGGGTAAAAAAATACAAAATATGTACATTTTCATTAT
Organism: Dryococelus australis; assembly: GCA_029891345.1. NCBI lineage: Eukaryota > Metazoa > Arthropoda > Insecta > Phasmatodea > Phasmatidae > Dryococelus > Dryococelus australis. The sequence goes on along the minus strand of CM056993.1, from coordinate 254,063,143 downwards.
AAACTTTTACCCCTCAATTTCCATCAAGTTTATAGGCCTCCACACTATCGTATTTTTAAATTGTATTGGTAACATTGTCAATTTATGTACGGTGCCTAATGTTCAGTTCAATCCTTTTGAAATTAAACATATTTTCATGAGACAATATTACAGTAATATTACAAATAGTACAGAAATATGTTAAATTGTAAAACACGCGTACATTATTTCTCAGTGTAAATAGGCTATACAAGACAATAATTTATGGGGAAACTCCCAGATTCGCTGATGCGCTACACTTCGCGTTAGCACCTAAAATAAATTGCCAATACTCCTTGAATCATTGTTGTGTGCATAATGTTTGGCTAATATGTAAACATTGTACGAGCAATCACAGACACAAATAAAAAAATTTTATTTTGATGCAATTAATCAGTTTTATCCCTAGCTCAACTTGCTGAACTATACAAACACTTAAAAGGTCCCAACCAGTTTAATTGACGAACACTGATTATGAAAACATTGTACGAGCAATCACCGACACACATACCTATGTAAACAACTTTTCAGAAGCAATCAATCAATTATAATCATAGCTCAACTTGCTGAACTAAACACACACTTTAACAATAGACTTCAGCAAGTTTAATAGACGAATGTGGAATTTGTAAACATTGTTTAGTTTTATTTTTCGAAGGTGTAGCTCCAATTAAAAGAAACATGGACTTTTCAAGTTACGGGCTATCAAACTTTGCAAGGCCCTTCAGTGTACAAGATTATAAATAGCAGGAATCAAGTGACTTCGTTCTTGGTCTTGCGGGAGCAAATTTGGGTTGCAAAAATCCTCTTTACTGAAAAGGTTGGAAAACACTATTCATGTGTAGGTATAAACCGCCCGTCCCTTTTTTTTCATTACGTCCAGGTCTGCTCTTACTTTCCTGCATCCATTGCTTGTACTTAGGAAACAAAAAAACAGTATTTAAGTAAATTAAGGTTTGTGTGAATGGAATTTGCAATAAAAACACGAATGGAAAATGTTATCCACTACAGCTCGTGTACTTACCGACTTGCATCCTTTGAAAATCTTAATAAGGACTTGGTGTAATTCGCAAAGGTGTAATTATAGCAGGCAAAAACTACACAAATCTTTCCTGCCATAATAAATAACAACTCAAATGAAAAAAATAATGAACAAATGCATTCAAAATACTCAAAACTACCCATACAATGCACAGCTTATTATTGTACGAACAGCACAAACCGTTAGGAGCGCTGACATCGGTGTCTCGCGTTTTTTTCGCCTACTTTCCCATATTGTCCTTCTACCATATTTTGTAGTCCCAAGTGGTACGCTCTGGCGGCAACCCCTGCGAGCGTGCCATGATGGAAAGTCATTAGTCTCCGAGAGCTTAGAGAAGTCGGTCGCGTACCGTTCGGTTCCATGCCCAGGCAGCATGCACCGTTAGAACCAATAATGTGTTGCCTCTGGATAATGTTTAACCAATTCCTAATAAATATTACCACATGAATTGGGTGTTTTTATTGAGGTATAGCCATTAGGCATTTCAGGGTATGGGCCCTTACAATTTTCCGCCAAAGTGCACGTGTGTGGAACTTTCATATTTGTTGCAAGTATTTCAGTGAGTAACATAGCATAGGGGTTTGGATGCCCTCAATAAACCACCACATAATACACGCACAGTTTATCAAGCTTCATCAGAGGAGTGTAGCAACGTGGAAGGCTAGTTGCCTTTGGCCGTCGACGACACGGCCCAGTGAGAAGAGTCTGCTCTACCACTTCATGGCACTAAGTCTGGTAGTGCCTGCCACCTCTGGTAAAATACCTCATCAATTTCACCTCACTCATATACATTCACTCCGCAAACCTCTATTTTCCAAATTTTTATTCCAGCTCCTGGACCATCATTCACGAACCACATATCATGGCACTGGACACCATCATATGGTACCACGACTTAGTGGTCTATCCTTTAACAGCATTTCCTGATCATCAAAATCATGCAAAACCAATCCACAAAATTTCCTGGCAAAACTTCGCCAAGTTTCAATTTTCTCCTGAACAATTTCCTCACTGTTTCCCATTACTAGCAACAGAGAAGGCAACAAGGACTGCGATAGCACACTCACAGAATCGGGCACCTGCAAGACGTCGGAGAAGACGAGCACGTGGCCAGAGGGAAACAGCAGGAAGAACAGCGAGTGCTCGCCATTATCGCGGGAAGGCGATCACGTAGTGGGCGAAACAGCCATTTTAAGGTAGCACAGTGATGTCAGCCGCATCACTTGGTGCACAGGAGGACAAAGGGAGCTGCACGCGGATCACTAACTACCCCTCCACCCATGCCATGTCGTAGGAGGGGAAGGGGACGCGGGAAGGAGAAAGAAAAACTTTCCTACCTCCCAAGCCATCCGTCTGATACACGACCGACGATCAGCTGTGTGCCTGCCATGCATTGACCCCGTATCATGTCGGATAGGACAGCAGTGCTCCAACCGTGCCGTGCATCCGCCTCCAACCACATTATGCAATGGCGCTCCACGCCTCCATGTTTCCGAGGTTTACGACAACTATAAACCATGGCTGGCCGGACAGAGGAAAGTGGGCCGGCACTCCTCTGCCCACATTGTTTAAAACTTAAGCCCCAAGACTTTTGGGCTAAGTTCAAGTATGACAACAACAACAGCCATTGCAGCCGAAAGTCCAACCCAGTGAACAACCTCATCGCGCACAACAGCCAGGAAATAGTGAAACAGGAAACAAACATTTCGGACAATTCAAATCAGGAATTTTTACAGCAATATCAAAGAAAACTGGTGTAGCAGTCTATTGTGCACAGAACAGAATCCGCAGATTCTCACCTGTATATGGTGTGAAATTCAGTGTCACCATGAATGTCTCAACGGGAGAGAAGTGGAGAGCACAACTGTTGAAAAATACATATGTAAATAGTGTAATGAAAACTAGGAACAGAAATCCACAGCACTGTTCAACCGGGAGGAGTTTTTCACCGAGTTCTGCTGGCATGTCACGGCGTGTTCACAGATTGAATGCACAGAAGAAGCGAGGGGAGAAAGTTATAAATGAAATGCCGCAACTGTAAAGCACCAGTACATGATAAGTGTCAGACAGAGCAAGAGAGAGCAACAGTTCAGGGTACAGGACTCTTGTGTGACGACTGCACAGCATAGGAGGCCATGGAGCAGAGAGCACATGCAAACAAGACATGTGTGGCAACTGACAGCACGAGTAATGAGGATGTGCAGTCTGCTCCACAGCAACTCGCTCTGACCCCAGCACCTCAACCACTAATACCCGTCACTCCTTACCAACAAATAGTACCATCATTTTACCACAACTCAGTAATCCCTCAACAATTCCAACCTATATTCACTTCATATGCAACCAATATCCTCATGACATTCATGCCGACAAGCCATACGGAAGCAATAGCTGAACACCAATGGATACCATTCAGCACACCGCATAAAGTGATGCAAAGCAACAAGAATCAACCACTGCTTTCAGATGTTACCCATTTTTGTGGGAGCACTAACAGAAGATCCACATGCATTTCTCCACGACTGCACAGCACGTCTCCAGAGATACGGCATATGGGAGGAGGAATGGGTAAAATGTGTGGCAGCACAGCTGCAAAATGAAACGAATATTGGTGGAACTCGTTAAATCATTATGGGCTATCCTGGCAAGAATTCATTCATGGTTTTCAGCGCCGATTCGGAGGTGCGTTTTCATCATTGCTAGTGCAAAGTAAACTAACATTACAAGCCCAACAACCTAGTGAGTCTCTTACCACATTCATAACATGAAATGTCCACTTGGTAAGGTGCTTTCACCCACAGCTACCTGAGAGGGAAGTGATGGAGGTCGAGGCGGAGACAGTCCTGCCAGAATATCGCGCAGCAGTGGTACCACTGCTAAATGGAATCATGGAAGAACTAATGAGAGCCACAAACATACTCGAATGGAATCTGTATCAACCATGCCGCGATAGTGATGCCGCACAATGGTGGCACGGGCTGCAAGAGGACAGCAACACACATGACAGTGTACCACAGAAAACTTTCCATAATTCGCAAATCGGACAGCAGTCTTTAATATTCTCAAGTGTCAATAACAGTGTAAACTGTGCAAGGAATACCGGGTTCAACAAGCAGAACAGTGTCGTGCGCGCTTCTGCGAATCAAGATGTCCGACGGGAAGTGACAGGCAGACTACAGCATCCCTGCTGCTACTGCCGACCCGTGGAAGAATACCATTGACACAGCCAGTGCCCCAATAATCCGCACCTTGATAGCTATCAAGGGCCCACCAAACCACAGTAGGGAAACAGGAAGCGGGTGTACGGAGGCCCGATGCCTCTGACGCCCCATTCCCACAACAACTGGATATGGCACCCTAGCAAGCACTGATTAACCAGGTGAGGGGCACAACAGCCAAATTCATTTACATTTTGGTATTTGTGAACAATCCGCATCACACACTCATAGATACCGCCATCTCACATAATTTATTACAGCCACAGTTTGTAAACAAAGCAGATATCACTTCCATAAAGCATGTTGTTAAATTGGCAACCAGACCGGAAAGTAACAGTGTGCAAGGTCAAGCAATAGTCACAGTTAGGGTACGCGATTTGGAGATGATCACCACAATAATAGTAACAGCAGAAATCACGAAAGAGGCAATCTTAGGTGAACTGTGGCTTAGCGAACAGAATGCTGCTGCCAGGCGAATCCATTTTGGTTCCACTGAACGCTGCGCTGTGTATGATATTGACCAGTGTAGTACAGATAACACACCATCAGTACAGCTGATCGAGTCTGATCACCAGATACTGGCACAACACCAGGTCGTGTTTCAAAGGGTATTGAAGGAGGGCAGGGGAGTATTTGCACAGCATGACACACTCAGGCGTACCACCGTAGCGGAGCATGCAATTCCATTAAAACATGAAGGCGCAACTTACACCGTGCCGTGCAGCTACATGCCACACCAAGCAAAGATCATTTAGAAACAGATAAAGGAAATGCTTGCAGATGCTGTAATTGAACCAACCCATAGTAAATTTAATCCCGCAATTACACTTGCCCAAAAAAGGACAGAGGTTGGGGCTTTTGTGTGGATCTCCGACCTATTAATGAATTAACAAGCAGTGCACTTCACCCTATATTAGTGTTGGATGCTTTGCAATCACTAGGAAAAATTCTCACCTCCTTGGACATAAAGAGTGGCTATTGGCAGATTCCAGTAAAATTACAAGACAGGGAAAAGACAGCTTTCACAACACCACACAGAACCTGCTATCAATTATGCGTGATGCCATTCTGCTTGAAGTATGCCACCTCCACCTTCCAAGCTATGATGGTGTAAGTGCTAGATGGGCTAATAGGCGAATGCACCCTCACTTATTTGGACAACTCGATAGCGTGGTTGGAGACATGGGAGGACCCCGCACACCATCTGTCGTTTCTGTTGGAGAGGTTGACAATGAACGGGTTGACATGTGTGGTACAGAAATGCCACCTAGGCAAGATAGGACTAGACTTCCTGGGACAGGTGGTAAGCAAGGAAGGAAATAAACAGAATCCGGAGTAAATACAACTCATTGACCAGCAACATCCGCCACGTAGACACAATCCATTACAAATTTTTTCGGCTTCATTGATTGGATCAGAGAATACATTAAAGACTTTGACATCATAACAGGACCCTTAACAGCCTTAATGTCCCGCAGAAGTGATTTGCTTGGACCAGTGAAGCAGAGGTGGCTTTTATGGAAATCAAAGAACAATTTAAAGCATGTAGAACCCTAGCAAGATACGATCCTACACAGCCATTGTTTTTGCAGACCAACATCAGTCAGGAGGGGCTGGGTGCAGTCTTATACCAGTGCCATGAGGACGGGAAGAAACAGATCATTGATTACACTAGTGCAAAATTAGGTCCAGCACAATGCAGATATGATGTAAATGAAAGGGAATGTTTGGCAGTAGTGTGGGCCATCAAAAAGTACTGTGCTTGTGTTGTGTACCAAAGATTCACTTTACGCACAGGTAACCGATGCTTGGTTTGGCTCAATAGTATAAAGGAGACACGTAGTAAACACACCCGCTGGTCGCTGCTGCTTGAAGCGTATGACTTTGCTGTAGAGTACGTCCCCGGGCGAGAGAATGATTTGCCAGATGCATTGTTGAAAGCACCGAACACGGATATTATCATATATTATCAAGGCAGAGTGAGACGATATCCTTCCGCCAAATTCGCAGGAACATCTACGTGAGGCACAACTCAACCCGATAGATGTAGCACGAGCAGAAGTAAACATAAGTGAACTTTACAAAGATGTCGCGACCATGCAGAACTGCACATTTATGCAAGTGCAGATTAGGAGGTGTGCAAACGAACACGTGGAGCAGTGGAGGGTTGTAAATAACAGGCTAGATACGTGCGTGTGTACTTACGTGCACACACACACACAAGTAATAGAGCAGGTCACTCAGGCACTGACAAAATTCTAAGAAACGTGAGAGAGAAGTTTTTCTGACCCGACATATCACGTGATGCGCAGAAGTACGCGAAGGAATGCGCAACATATCAACAATTAAAATCATGGCGCACAGATGGCATGCAACAGTAACAACCGAGGTTTCCATAGTGGCCATTCGAAACCATAAGATTAGACCTGATGGGCCCTTACCCCAGATCCTCAGGGGGGAAAAGATTTATTCTTGTAGTTACACACAACTTTTCGAGGTGGACTGAAGCATATGCAATTAGCAGCACACGAGTACCAATATAATAAAACCACTACAGAATAAGTTCTTTGCATGGTTGGGGGTACCCATATCATATTCTAACAGACAATGGCACACAGTTCTCAGGATGGAAATGGCAGGAGCTATGCAACCAGTGGGGGTACAACACCTCAAAACAGTGGCATATCATGCACGGACCAACTCCACAGAGCATCGTCATGAGGATCTGAAAACGCAGTTACGACTCCGTGTGGGTGATAGGCACAACAGTTGGGCTGAACACCTGCCCGCTGCCTTGTTTAGCCTCTGCCGGCGAGTGAACGCCGCCACAGGAAGGACGCCCGCGGACGTGCTATTGGGGAGGAACATTGCATTTCTAGGTGAAAGCAACTGCACTAAAAATACAACTAGCGGTACAGAGAGCAGTGGCCAGCAATGGGAAGACCGAAGGCAAAGACGACACGGACAATGGGAACAGCAAAGTAAGTACGTGACAAGCACACTTAGAGACCGCCTCCCACCTCCTGCCCTACAAGCAGGACAGCATGCATATTTAAGAACCCACCCCCCCCCCCAGTCGACTGGCCGGTATGATTTCTGCGCTGGCTTAGCAGCCAAGTGGAGCGGGCCATGTGTAATCGTGCAAAGTGTAGGCCCAACCACTTATATGGTACAGGTGGGGAGAAAACCGGTACGAGCACATATGGATGACATCCACCTCATCACAGGACATGGTGGCAGAGAAGGCACACAAGGTACCACACAGTCCCACGATACATGCAGCACGACAAGCCCCAGGAAATGGCTAGCAAGGAGGTAGGTGGTCCGGCAACTCCCCCAGGTGGTTGGTCACTGATGGTAAAAGTCTCACCGATGTTGGACGTCACGTGGTTCCCCATGCCCTGTAACATAATACCACACTGCATGGAGAACAGCGCAGGAATAGCAGCCAGAATTTGCGAGGAGGAAACGGTGCATGAAAACAGCCAACAAGAAACAGCATCATGGGAAATAGAGGAAAGACAGGAGAGGGGAAGTTTGGTACCGACGATGCTCGATGCCATCACCGATGCCGAGCAAATGGCAAGGAGGGAAGACGTGGAAGGTGTGGCAGCACCTGCAGCAGCGACAGCAGGAGAAGGTGCCGGAAACCCGACGATGCACGGCCAAGAGGGGGACAGCGGGGGCTCGTTATAAAAAAATCGCCCCAACACGTTCGACGCCACACCGCCTACAAGCGGCACCGATCGAATGCTAACACCGCAACCAGTGCCTGCAGTTCCGCAAACACAAGCACAAGGAGGTGGTCCAACTATGGACGTCGAGAAGCTTCTAGTAGAGGGTGAAAAACAGCACGAGGAAGGTGATGCAATGGGGAAGCAAGTTAGCACAAGAGCGGGTCGTGCCACGAGAGCATGGAGGAGAGAATGAAACAAGACAGCAATGGGCAAGAGGGAGTCCAACTGGACAGCAAAATGGAGCAAGATAGTAGCGACGATGGCGGGTCGACTCGGCCGGATCATTTAGCCTACGTGAGCCGCGAAGGTGAATACGTCTACCGGCATCTTGCACGACCTGCAGGGGTGTTCTGGCACCTGGCAGGCCAGCAAAGGAGAAGAGGACAGCTGGCAGAGAATGGCTATGACAGACACCACCAGCATGCAGAAGGGAGTCACCCAGGTGTCCCTACCACCTGTGTCCACGACAGCAGACCGGTAGGCAGTGTGCCTGCTGATGGTAAGATCATCATGGCTGCAAACACTCTCCAAAAAAGGGGGATGGGGGACATTTGAGGGGAGCCAAGCTCCCAGCCCTTAGAGCCTTTGCCTGCCATCAACACCACCCACAATAAAGAGATGCACTCTACCACGTGGGATAGTGCATTGGTGAGCTACACAGAACGAATGCAAGACAGTGGAATGTAGAGCTTTGCAAGTGTATGTTGCAGGTACACTGCAATGAACAAGATGACAGTGGCCATGCAGCCACGAACTCTCAGCGCAAGGATACGAGAAGCCCCTCGTTTCGCAGACTGGCGTGCAACCGACTACACAATTGTGGTCGGCACGAGAAAGTAAGAAATAACGAAAGATCGCTGCATGGCCATAGGTCAGCCAACTGTCCCGCACTGTGTGTCATGCATTCCCCGACCGTTTTGTGATTCATGTCACTATTCAACTAGGTAGGTCTGCGATCCCTACAGTTAGAGGCAGTGCTGAACAAGCAAAACAATAATACCAACAAACAGAGGCAGATAGTAAGAAGAAGTATGTACTTTGCGATGTGGCCAGTCACGGAGGGAAATATAGCCGGAGGGACGGATAACCGGATAACTGGAGGGGAGAAAGCTGCAGGGAGCGACGAACGACGGATTATCTGAGCATGCACAGTGGCGCACCTGGCGTATTTACTGGTACTGAGAGAATGACTGACCGATACCTCAAGAGACTAGTTCTTTTATATCGCGGTGAACTATGCTCCTAGTAGTTTTTCAAGACCAGTTCAAAATGAACTGGTAGTTCGTGAACTACCCATCACTAGTAAGCATCGTGACGATCAACTAGCATGGACAAAGGCCTTTACATGGAGCCGCACCTGGCGAACTGCCCTCAGCTGTAAATCAATAAAAAGGGGCATAAATAATTTTTCCCGCGATAAAATACAATATTCCCGACAACGCTCAATAATTACTGAACAGTTTACTCACAAGTAGTGACTTTGATGTCTTATATATTCTTATAAAAAGACGCATCAAACAAGTGACCAAATAATGGAGATGTTATTACCTACATGTTAAAAGATGGTGATAGGAAGAAGCCGTACACAGCACCTTAAAGTAGCGACGTGAAAGAGTGTACATAAAACATTGCATAGAAGTGACAAACTTTCAATTATAGTACAATCAATGCTTTGCTTTAATGCTGTGAAAAATAATTCATACATTTATTTCTTCTTATTTTTATCACAAAATATTTATTGTATCATCTTAGAATTTTAGACAACTTTAATTAATGTAAATCTATTCACTTTCTTTTGCCGTTAAAAATGTTAAACATACTACACAAAGAGGACTGAACCTTCTAACATTTGAACTGAAACAGCAGTTACTTCTCGTAGTGAAGCGAAAAAAAAGAAAAAAATAATAATAATTCTTACATGTTATGTAAAACGAAAAGTTAAACACAATATAATATGACATACTTTTGACTCGTTTTAAACAACTGAATAAGTAAATAATGACGGTAAATAACAATATTCGAATAAAATCACTATATTGAGGTAGACGTACAATTAATCACCAATTTCCCATAAAACAAAAAATTATTTCACTAAAAAAAATGCACAGTAAAATACAACAAAATAAATATACGTCTCGCAAATCATAGAGGTAAATCACAAAACATAAATAAAACATTGTACGTGCCTAAAAAAGTCACAGTAGTTGTTGCTGTTGAGGTGTGGGTTCTTCGGGCGCACTCTGTGGCATTAAAAAACCTTTTCTTTTTTGCAATACTGTCAATGACGTCGACAGCGCCTAAGCCACAGGCCATTTACCACGTCGTGCCAGCAGAGACGTTAAAAATGCAGCCCATCACATCAGAGCACCTGAATCGACTAACTAGTGCCATGTGTGTGTTATGTGTCACGTGCAAGGGTGTGTAGAAAGTGTAATTAGGGTTATGTCACTTGTTAGGGAATGTACAGTGTATGTTTATTTTCGTATGTGTACGTCATCATTCTACAATGCCACAAGTGTCAGTGTTCCGTATTGTGCATCAATGTTCTCGAATATGTAAAGTTAGGTTACCATGCAACCAGGTACGTACTTATATGAATACCAGTGTCCATATGTCAAGTCGAATGCCAAGTACTTTTGTTTACCACTAGTGTTTACATTTTGAGGGTCAATGTTTATGTAGTGCCATATGTTAAGCTAGTGTTAAATTTTCCCATGTTACCCATGTCACGTAAAAACGAGACAAGTAGTCTCTTTGTGTTTTATTGTTATCGTTTTAGTACGTTTGAGTTTAATCTTGTATGTCCGTAATTATTAAGCTGTTGACAGATTGTGCGCTAGAACTGCCATTTTGTTCATTTACTTGAACGACCACAGACGAGGCTATTGTGAAACATAGGCATCTCTATAATATTGCTAATAATTTTTAACGTAACTTTTATGCATTGCAATCCATTCTTTTATATTTTATATTCTTAAGGTGTGTTCGACCAGTACTGATAGTATTAAAATATTGGACTTTCCTGCCCCGTTCCAAAACGACACATCATAGTGGACCTGTGCACACGGCCACATGGCAAATACCCACTATAAAATTCTTAAAATATTTCTGAACTCTTAATATGCAGATTAGTATGAACTCATATGTTTTGCCACGAACACAAATCGTATGGACATAAATAACTTGACTGGGGACATACCCTCTAAAGATATTATTTTTTTATTAGTAAGTGTCAATATTGAGGTTAGGTTGCCACGGCAATACGATCTGGTCGAATGCGTATAGTTATTTTTATATATTTAATATGTGATTTTACGTTTTGTTATTAAGAGTTTATTTATATGTACATATCATCGGCACTGTGGAACCCATTTTTCTTCATTCATTGTGTTTCACCCTATGTAAAATTATGTCACGTGATGTTTGGGCAGGAGTGTTGGCCAGTGAGCGGCCTCCACGCCAAACTAGAAGGAAGTAGCGTCTTTGTCTTTGTGAGAGTAACCATCGCGTCGTGGTGCACTGGGCACTTCATCTTTGTTCATTCACCATCATGTAATTCTGCTTAATTCACTTTAGTATACCGGAACCTTGGGTTTATTGCACACCCAGAGTACTCTGTCTCTCACCCTCGGTTCATCTTTTACACGACAGAGGCGTAATGTACGTCTAAGTTCATACACCATTTTATCTGCCTAAGTGCCCACCTGTCTATAACGGCAGTATATAAACTTCAGTGCCCTGATGGGGAAGAACTTTAATAAATACTCACTGGTGAGACGCCATGTTTTGTTACGATTAACTGCCTATTGGTTACTTAATTTTGTTCGTAATTTTGTATTGACCATGTTTTTAATAATGGTGTTGGGTAGTTAAAATAACCCGTTGGAAGTGAGCTGGCGTATTAAGGGGGCCGACATCATTGACTAGACGAGGCAATTGGAGTGTAGTTAATGTCTGGCATAAAGGTATTATAACTGGTTACCTCTATCAATACGTGGACATAGGGGCAGGCCAATGGTCATCGGCCATCACGACTTGGGAGGAGGAGTCTCTAACAAGTGTAATTTCGTGCACTATTTTTTGTACTTATTCGTGGGATCATGGTTTCTACCGTCACTGCCAGTTGTGGCTCATGCTGCTATCCAACTGCACTGGAATTGAGATGCGAATGACACATGTTATGTTCCAAGATAATCGCTGCTCACATCAGCTCTTCAAAGCTGCCATTAAGTTATGGGACTATCACAGTGTGGTACTCGGGTCTGACAGTATCTGCAATTACTTTAAGAATATTCCATTCTGATAACTGCTGGTGGAAACATTGCACAAGGGAGAGTTTCATGTAATAAAGGTTGTTAACTGCTCTCCAGGCAGTTTTTGCTGGAGCATAAGTTAACTCTGCACTTGCAATAACACAAATACTCTCCCAAATATGCATTAAAATGAATGTAGGAAATCTTCCCAGTGCAGCCAATAATGATTAGTAGAATTCCACCAAGCCTTCGCGTCACCTTGAAGCTGATTACACACACTGCTTGCCTGTTCCTCATCTTAAACACCATGCCTTTTTAGATGTGCGACGCAGTCCCTGATTAAGGCAGTAGTATCTTCGTTTGGCTTGCCGGCGAATGTGGGTAAAGTCTGGAAATGTGTTATTGTGGTTTCCTGTAGTATTTCAAGGCATGGTGATGGACTGTGTCCGATGACGGCCCCCTCGAACTGGGTCTTCCCGAGTGGATGAACGAGGTGGTGAATGATACAGGCTGTGATGAAAACAGGAGAACTAACGGAGTTCGGGGTTGGGATAAGGTGGGTGACCAATCTCTAACTGGGTTCGCCTGGTGACAGTTGTATAAAGCGATAGTCCTGTGGGATTGTCCTTTACTGTAAAGATGGGGCTCTTCCTGCTCCCCTGTGTATGTCTCTGAGTAATGATTATAATCTCCATTTCAGAGCCAGGACCCATTTCTCCTGTGAACTGCAACACCAGGGTACAGCACTTTGCTTTTCCCAGTGGAGATGGGCGTTGAGGATGTATGCTGCTCTGGGTTTATTGTAATTTATCCTGTCTACGAGGTTGTCTCAAGGCGGTAAAGATGAGCAGCTGGCTCTTTATTGGGTGTAAGGCTTTTTCCTGGTGAGGGATTCTCAACTTCTTAGGTGGAACGGATTGCCTCTGCTCGCATGATTTGCCTCTGGCGGGGTGATCGGTCATAGATAGCCAATAGTGCCATGGAAAATAAGTGGTAGCACAGGACGATTGGTTGGTCCCACCGGAGGTTCTCTCCAGTGACTGATCTATGTGGTTGGACTTGTGCTGGCATTGGTTAACCCCGTATGTTGGGGGAGGTCTGGAGAGATTCCCACTCTCATTGAAAGACTGGGCAGTGAGCGGCAACCTGCTCCAGTTGTGCCCTGGAGAGGCACTAGGATATAGATAGACCCTGGCCAGACCACACACTTGGCTTTCTGAGGGCGAGGGTCTCAGATCCTCTGTGGCAGGCCAGGTCTGGACATGTGCACGGACCAGGTTTGGGCTTTGGATCTGGTCAATGTGGGCATTAATCTGTGGTCGGCTTGCATTGAGAGGACATGATACCTCTTCCCTACCAATTAGGCGACCAAAGCGCAGTAAGGCCTATTGCTAAGAGCACTGTGATAAAATATAAAACTATGGTAATTGAGATGCCACTGTATTCATACGTAATGTTGACTTTCGGTACCGCACACAACTCGTTAAGGGTGGATGATGCAGCTCTTATAGCCTCTCTCCACTCTCGAGGCTTCCCGTGCCACCCCTGATTATGCAAATTGTGCTCCTCTGCTCATTACCCCATGGGGTGCTAGTTTCCTTGCAACTGGTGAGGGGTATCTACCATGATGGTTTGGGCCGATAGCTGGTATCTAGGCCTGACTACTCTGCGGGGTGTTCGACCACTTGGCATTCAGGCCATTGGGTCCCAATGCTTGGACTTCAATGTGGGTAGAAGTCAAAAGGCATGGACTGGAGTGTGGCCTATGATGGCTTCCTCAAACTAGGAGATCCACATAAATGCCTGGTGAGTCATAGAAGAGCGATGGTTTGGATGCAGTGATGAAACTCTAGAGGTATATCTTATCGATGATAACAATCCTCCAATGTCAGAGCAAGGGCTTCTTTCCCTGGTGAACCACAACACTGGGGGACTACTCTGTCTGCTCCCTGGTTGGTTGGGACACTGGGGTAGTGCCCATTCTTTGCCATCGTTAATCTTCACTTTCCAGGGAGTGACCCCCAGGGATTGGGGGCGAGCAGTCAACTGTTAATTGGGTGTAAGGCTTATGCCCGGTGAGGCGTTAAAGTATTCTCATCCATGTTAGTGAAGGGGACAACCTCTGCTCGCTCTTCTTTCTATTGGTGGAGCAGTCGTCCATGAATAATCCACAAGTGCCATGGAAATGAAGTGGCAGCACGGGATTATCGGTTGGCTCCATCAGAGATTCTCTCTGGGGACCGATCAGTGAAGTTGGACTCGTGCTGGCAATGGTTAACTCCTATGCTTGGAGAAGGTCTGGAGATATTCCCACTATGTTGACAGACCGGGCAGTGAGCGGAAACCTGCTCTGGTTGGTCCTGGAATGGCACTAGGGGTTGGTACGCTATGGCCAGAACACACCCTTGGTTTTTGTTTCTGAAGACAAGGGTCTTAGAACCTTGAAGGAGGGTGGGTCCGGATGTGCAAGTACAGTATGTTTGGGCTTTGGATCTGGCCAATGTTGGCATTAATCCATGGTTGGCCTGCGTTGAGAGGGGGTGGTCCCTCTTCCTTGCAGTTTGGGCGGCTGCTACGACGTAATGGACGAAAAGGCTGGACATGCACCCTGTAAATAATCAAAATAACAATTATCGATTATTGATAGTTGCTTTTCAGTGGGTTAAGCCCATATATAGACAGATGTCTGTCCATAGCTGCCAGCTATGCATTGTGTCACCAGTGTTATTTCAGGATAGGAGTGGGAATGGTTGGCAATTTTGGATGTTAAGATTACAGAAACATGGATGCAGGATAAAATGCTGGTATTTGAGGTAAGTACTGAGCAGCTGGTATAACTGGATGTGGTGCTGAAGGTAGGGTTGGAAGGTATGGTGTTGACTTGGTGCTCGGTGTTGTTTCGTTTACACCTGCCACGCGAATGCTGTGAGCATGTGACAGCTGTTTTTTTGACATTTTCCAGTTCTGTGCAGTCGTAACACATGAACTGTGCCCCCTGCACCGACATCTCTCTTTTGCAGCGATACATTGCTCATGTACTGTTGCCCTAAAAACACGACATTGCTTCTTAACACTGCCACTTTTCCATTGTATACAGCTTTGTGACATGTGGTGACTTGTTACAGTTCTGCGAAAAAGTTATACCAATCATAGGGCATTTTTTTGTGCTTTCAGGTCCTCATTGCAATGTTTGCACACATACTGAAGTCTGGTTACGGTTTTGGTTTCGCGCGAATCTAGGCACTCTTTGAGGAATTGCACTTGGCATTGCATGCGGCTAAGAATAAGGGTTCTTTGGGATGCTCATAAAATATTGTTGTACTTACTTGAATGTTTGTAATTTGGAAAGATTCCGTTTGGTTGTCGGAAAAATTTGTTATTTCACTAACATTAATGTTTCTGTTTTCCCCATCATAGGTTGTTTCACCGTTGTTTGCGACATGGTTGCTCGTTGGGCTAAACTTACGATCACAATTTCAGTACTTTGTGCCTAGTCCATATTTGTTCACTAAATATTACAATTTAGGGACTAAACATTTTAAGCACAGGGTGCTGGGCATTTCCTTGTGTTTGGCAAGCCATTGTTTGTCAACAAATTAATGTGAGTGGCACAGATGCGTGGGACATGGAAGCGTGGCTGGAGGGGAGGTAACATCTACCCCTCTCGCTGCTGACCCCTCTAGACCCCTCTCCGTGCACCAAAGGGAGGTGATAGTCAGCAGGGAGCAGGGGAGGGGTGAGTAGCTTCACCCACATGACCCATGCTGCTGTAGATCGAAGCTCGCCCCAGCTGTTCAAGCATGCAGCGTGGAAGGAGGGGGTTGCTGCAGTGGACCTACCTCCTTTGTCTGCTGTTGGCGGCAGGCTGACGCCATCCCGCCGCCGCAAGATGGCTGCCTTGCCGCACACTCCTGCTCTGCTTTCACAGTGGCCGCTGCTGTTGACATTTTCGCGTGGTTTCTGCTCGTGCCATGTGGTGTGTTTTCTGGCATTTCAATGCCATCCAAATTGTTTTTTTTTGTCTCACTGCATCTCTCCTGACATTCCCTCATTGTGGGTGGACCAGAAAAGTAGCAGGAATAATTTTCACAGGAAATTTTGTGCGGGAAAATTTTGTATAGGATTTTGTCAGTTTTGGATTTGGTGGGTTCAGAGTTGACGTTTATGCCACAAAGTAGGGCGCCATTTTGATGGTGCTTGGTGCTTGAGTTGTGGGTTAAGAGGAGATTTTAGGAAAGACAATGATTGAGGTTGAGGAAAATTTTGGAAAATTTTGGTTTTACCTGGTAGGTGCTAGGCATCGTTACTGCGATGCTGTGAAGTTCTGGTAGAGCTGACTCTCAGTGATCCCAGGGTTGTTGGGCCGAATGGCTACAGCAATGTTCCTCTTGGCGGAACAACTGGTACTCCTCTATCTTATGTGCCTGTGATGCTTTGGCCTATCTGGGCTGACTGCACACCCCGAGTTTATTAGAAAAACGATACAATACACTGAAAACACTGAAACAATAACACGAAACACTTATATATCAACTTGAGGTTTTTGTCGGGAATGGTGAGAGCCTTCACGCTTAAAGACCCAAGGCTAGATGGAAATAAAATACATGAAATCTCATTCGACAGTTCTATTCCTTGTAAACTACATGATTGTCATGGAAGCCACTTACACTGGTTGTCGGGCTTAAAACCTCACGACCGAGGAAAAATGGCAAAATGGCACAAATGCAATGAACACTTATTAAATGAAAATTATGCTTCCCCAGGCAATGCAAACACAGGGGAAGGTGAGAGGCGGTGTCTCCGGGTGGCTAAAACAAACGAGGTTCCACGAATAAAAATACTATTGGATATTGTGTGATTGATGCTAGAAATGCTGGCTGCCCGGAGCACTCACGATGCGAGACGCACCGACACATGACCAATCCTCGAGATGCTCAACAATGACTAGGTGAAATCCATAAACACATAAAGAATGTTTAATGAAGTTAGCATCTTCCTCCAAACAAATTGTTGCATAACAATTAAACGATCAGTTAAACAAAGATATTAAGAATGCTCGCTCAGCTCTAATGGCTATTTTCACAACCTTGAAATTCCTTTTTCGGCAAGGATTATCTATCCGGGGCCATGAAGATGTAAGTTCAAATTTCATTCAGTGTATTAAATTTAGTATATTTTCTTATTTAATATTCGAACTTTGTTTTTTAATAAAACTGTGCTATAATTATGTGTTTTTTTCTTTAGTAAACTGTTTTACGTGATTCAAATCAATGTCGTACGAAAAGAAAATACACCTCAGATGTGTACAGATGAGTACTTTGATGTTGCGTGAATTTAAAGTACCAATTCGGAGACTGCAAACATAGCGAAAAACGGTGCTTTGGACTGCTGTGTATCAGTATGAATGTGTATGTATATAAAATCACCAGATTATTTTGTACCACACTCTCAGAAAATATTTCCACAAGATTACCCCCCCCCCCCCCCCAATAAATTTCACAAGTAGGTGCCAATGTCGGCCAGACATATTCGCGCATACCCAACAAGCTACTTCATGACAATACAAACATGTTAATGCTCTTTCGCATGGACGATATGAATTTGCAGCATGTTTACGGCGATCAGGTCAATATGGATATGACATTATCAGATTTCAAGAGTCTGTGTGTCTTGTGCTGGAAAGAGAAATACAAATTTTTGACGAATATTTAGGACTGGCCCCTATATAATAGGGGGTATAGCATGGATTCGATCAGTTCATCGCTGACCATCGAGAATGAGTTACAGAATATCGAAATTCGAGCAAAGTTGCCTCAAGCTGCGTCTTCACAAAGACGATGATGGAGGTTATCTCATACCAGGAATCGAGGGAACTTGTGATGCTGGTGGAAGAATAATTCGAAATGTTGGCGAACCAGTACAATTCACGGATACTGCTACTACACATTTTGTTCTCGAAACTGGTAATGCCATCATTTTGGAATTTCGCAGTATCTTGGCCTAACAAAACCCATTCTTTCAGAACTACCTCTCCCAGTTCGGGGCGAACATAGAGCGTGTGAATACGGAGATCGTCCGCGATATGGTGGCCATGGACGAGCATGTGGCAAGTGTTCAAAGACAAATCATCGACAGACTGAATTTGGCATTTGTGCAAAATTAAGATAATCTGAAAAACTTGAAAAATATATGACATGGACATTCACTGCCTCGATTTCTCTCCTCGCCACGAAAAAAGGTATTTAAAATTACAGCAGGGACATATTGGATGTCTGCAGCGTACATGCCTGGGCAAAATCGTATGCATTTTGGCGCAGACCCAAAACTAAACCTATGAATGAGAGCAACAGTAAAAATTTTTATTTAGTGCGATGTTGGACATTGCCAGCGACCTGCATAAGAAACACAATAGTCTCGCTAACATATATACACACTCCACTGTAATAACTTTTTAAACATAAAGAAATTCAATAAATTATTAGCTTATCCTATTTAAAATTAACAAAACAAGTACACAAAAATA
This sequence comes from Dryococelus australis, assembly GCA_029891345.1. NCBI lineage: Eukaryota > Metazoa > Arthropoda > Insecta > Phasmatodea > Phasmatidae > Dryococelus > Dryococelus australis. The sequence goes on along the minus strand of CM056993.1, from coordinate 254,044,352 downwards.
TTTAAAAATTACCAGATGTTACAGATAGCGCCGCTAGATTCCACGATGGTTTAAATGAAATGCGGGATTGTAATCTATCTTTCATCACTGTAACATTTGTCTAAAATCTAACACTGAGAATTACATGAACATTAAACATTCAAACAAATATATCAATTATACACATATAAACTATTAAACACATATAACGACAGATTATTAACATTACTTTTAAGGTAAAAAAAATTATGAACACATCCATTATAGGTCTCTATAACACTGTCTCAGGCTAGAAGTGCAACAAGTGTTTTTTGACAATGCTTTTTACTATATCCATCCTTTTACTAAACAAAAAATTAGTTCAATTGTATTTAAAGTCGTTCAACACCTTTTAAGTGAAAACACAATAAAAATAATAATTTCCTTAATTGTACTGATGAGGGAGGATGCTGGCTACAGTCTTGATGCTGGGCACTCCACACTCTAGTTAACCATCGAACTGGACGGTGGACTGCATATTTTGTGGCACCGCTGATCTCTGCATAGACTCCGCTATGCCCCAGCTTTCTTCGTAATGCAGAATTTCCCCTCGGAGCTGCATACTTTCACTGTAGCAAACTATAAATTATGTTATGGATAAGTCATTTAGCCTTATCATTTTAAATCTTGTGTAGTTACTTACTAGAATTTAAAATACTAATTGATGGTTCTGATTTCGTGTTTGAAATACTGGTATTAACCAAGATTGGGTTTTCATGAACTTGTTAAAATTACATCAATATAGTTAAACTAAAAAATAAAAGGAACGACACTACTTTGTATTTGTTTTGGGAAGCAAATACGGCCATTATTGACCTTCAAACAGAATTAAAACCAAGCCGCGGGAGGAGAGAAGATAGTGAAGTGGTTAACTACGCGAACTAAACTGAGAATAGTGGCAGTGCTGTGGACATGACTGTCCCTTTATATACATTTTTTTTCTTCATCTTACAGACAAAGGATTAATTCTTTTAAAGTTGGATATTCTAGTAGGGTTAAAAATTTGCTGTTTTTTATTTTGGCTTATACCTCATTTGCTGCAACAATGTAATGTGAGCCATATCCACGCCATATCTGAATTTTGCCGGAACCTTACATACAATTAATTTCAAATTATGCTTGAAGATGACAATAAGAAACATCGTTCATCTATTTGAAAGAAATGTTTAAAATAAAAATAAAATACACTATATATATGTCATCATCATCCTAACATGGCGGCTATCAGCTACGCTCATTAAATATTTCAACAAATAATCATAACATTTCACCCCTTTTAAAGTATATCAATAATATTAATAATAATAATGACGTAAACATCCCTTCTTATTTCTTCAAGTATATTAGAATAAATTAATTTCTAAACAGCATTATAAGCATTGGCGTATCTATGTCTCCACCATATTAAACAGCCTTGGGAAGTGGCCGGTATTCTTTCGGAGTGTTTATATTATATTTACCCACTATTTCACCCTTGTCCAACGAAGCTAGTTCGTATCAATTTGTATTCACAACTCTTACTATCAGAAATGGACCTTCAAACAATAGCATAAGTTTCTTCGTTAAAAAAATCCCAAGATCTGCTTACGGAATGTGCTCTTACTAATACAAGTTTTCCAATGTCTAGACTGGTCTTTCTAGATATCTTAGCATATTTACGGCGATGTTCTGCGGCAAAAATTAGCTTCTTCCTGGCAAAATCTGCTAGTTCTTTCTTCCAATCTTCCTGGGTCTTCAACAGATCTTCTGTCGGTTTAGTGGTGCAGGTAATTTATTTCGATCAAATATATGGGATTGCTGGTCGGTCATCACTTTCAGAGTTCCATGGTTCAAAGTCTTTGATATCTGGTCTGTTGGTGCCTCCAGGATCCCATGGCATTTGGTCATGGTTCCTTCTTATCATTACTTTACTTCTCATCTTCATCCTTTTCTTTTTTCTCTTATTTTCACTTTTTTCCTTATCTTCTCTCCTTTCCCCATTTTCTCTTCTTTCTCATCTTCCTTTTTCTCTTTCTTGTCATCAGCTTTATCTTCATCCACTTCCATGGTCGTTTGCGAATGTCTGCGACAAGCAGTCGTGTGATGAAGTCTGCGAAAACAACTCGTCAGGTATCAAAGGATCTGTCTTCAAAATACGCTTAGAGGTTTCCTGTCGCGTATTTATCTCTTCCTCTACAGTGAGTGGAATAGCTTTAGCGAGCTGCCCTTGCGTGAGAATGTTCACACCACACCAATTCACAACATTGTCATGCCTCGTGCTGCCTCCTAGCACTACTTACGTAGTCATGTTTTCAGTCATTCCACAAACTGTGTTAACTCTTTGGTTCTCATCATCGACCACGAACTCTTTACCTGTGTGCATTACTGTCTCATTACTTATGCTGTTGATTTCAGGATTTTGCTCTAAATTAGCTAAACTCTCTTCATTTATTTTCACATTTTCCCTCAACTCGGATGCAGTACTCATTAAGTTACATCTTACAGTTTCCAGCTCAGTTCCAACTTGATGTACTTCTTCGGTAATAGTTTGGCTGAACTGACTGTATTGTAGACTGAAGTATTCCTCCATCACGTTTATCTGATTGTCGAATTTGGTCACTATACGCTCCAATTGTTTCTTTTGTCCACGCACTATACGTTCCTCCATTCCACGCAATTTGGTTTCCTGTTCCTCCTTAAATTTACTCAATTGCTGTGACATTATGACGGCGAACTGATGCAACATTGTATTCTGTTCTACAGTGTTTTGACTCGCTGAGAAAGTCTCCTGTGCGTCTGACGGTTCGGTAACTACAACTATGTTAGTGTTGTCAACTTAATTTACCACCTAATTAGTAATATCCTTCGTCAACTCCGTGTCGGTATCCATTGTGAACGGTATCTTATCATCTCGTCAGCGATAATCTATGTCAGGAGTGTTCCTTAAATTATACGGAGTCCTATTTTCTCTGGGCATTAACTACTGCTTTCCTCTGTGACTTTCTGTACTCAGTACTAAGGTTTTGTAATTCCTATGGACTAATATGTCTATGGCCATACCAACTAACCTAGACAGTAATAAGTCATTTATTTTTCACTTTTTGTTCACTTGTGTGGGTATATCTCTCTTGTGGCCCCACGTATTTGACGACAATTATTCTATAAGGGAAAAAGTGACTCGTCATTTATTAATTATATGTGCAGTTGCCGAGCCTCGCCATTATACATCCCACGATTTGGACAGCCAATTGTGTACTAAATAGGATGAAGGGGTTGGTACTTAATTACTATGTCGCACGTCCCATGTATTGTCGGTGACACTTTTCTATGTAACGGAGAAAGGTGAGAGTTTTAACTTACACTTTCAAAACGTCACAAATTTAATTTTACTATATAATTGTTGCCACGGCTACCTTCGGAACATTTCAATTGTGAGAAAACAATAGCTCATTCAAGTGTAAGTAACCTTACACCATACAAACTAGACATAGAAATAGTCAATAAGACAAAGAAATACCGATATAAACCTAACATACAAAAATAAAGACATAATTAATAACACTTCTTAACATTTCCTACGACAAGGATTAGAGTGAAGAGAAATTATTAGAAGCTTTTAATGACTATCAAAAGAATAAATTAGTAGACTCTCTTTCTCACATCTTCCTATGAATACAGAGGCATATTTTCACAATCCGAGCCACATTCAAAAGCAACTTTTTACAAAGCAAATTAATTAAAGACTTTCTGAAGATTAGATTCAAATTAATAATTCACCTAGCATAGTGAGAAGAAAGGGAACCTATTCCTTAAAAAAAACTATTAAATTAATTTTAGATTGACATTTAATAAGATATACGGTCATATAGAACCTAGTACGAAAATACCGCTTAGGGATGACGATGATTCTCCTTCGTTGTCCGTTGATCACTCAAGCTCTCTGCTGGAACTCTGGTCCCTGGCCTTCCGCAGTGGCTCGAAGTGTTGGTGGGCCATTACACTCCAGATGTAGCGATGGATCCCTACCAGTGGCATACGATCGTTGTTCTTCGGGTCATCATCGGTTCCTGGATTGAAGTTGTTTCTTCACAGTCCTTCATTAAATCATATACTGTCCAATTCTAATGCCGGAAAATCATATCTTAAATATAATTTCTATAAATCACTGCTGGACAACAGAACCAAAACAAATATTGTCATAAGAAGTGTAGCCTCTTTAAGTTTGTAATACATTACTAATTTCATAGAGATGAACGTGAACGTTCCTGCATCAATAACAAATAATATGGAAACACAATAGTTTCGCTAACATATATACATACTACGCTATAATTACTTTTTTAATGCAAATAAATTCAATAAATTATCCTATCTAGAATTAACAAATCAAGTACACAAAAATATTTACAAATTACCATATGTTACATTACTTAGTTCAGATAAAGCTACAGACAACAACTTTTGAAATGGACTGCTTTAATTAGAGATTTCTTGTACAAATTTTTAGTTAAGTCGCAAGCATCTTGCCAGTACAGCACATTGAGAAACGGTTCTTTTGAAATATTATCTTAGTTATTATTGAAGAAGGAAAGTGTACATATTAAATGTAACAACAAGTAAACCAATCAGTAGAGTTCAAGTTTACGTTTTTGCAGTATATTTTATGAAAATGATGGCTATTTTTATATTCATAATTCAAACTGTCGTGTGCAAGAAGCATTTTAAAATGCTCTCGAAATATTTGTTTGGTAAGTAACACACATGTTTTACAGTAAACTTTTGAATTAGATTAAATAACAAACGATTGTTTAGAAATAGGAGTACGTGAAATATTCAACTTAACTGCTCGGTGGGTTTTTCTGTAGCTTAAACTGAATTAGTGATAAAACAAAAAGAGATTAAACATTACATTTTTAAAATATTTTTATTTTCATGTGGTATGTTTCAGTATTGAAACAAATATATTATCATACGCGGTTTTATTGTATACACCATTATGTACATAATTCCTTCAACAATTTAGGAATGGTTCGAAGTTACTTCAGGCGGCTTCTTGTACTTCGTCACTTAACTGTCGTCATTAACTGGAACATTCAGATCACATTAACGTCACTAACAGTTTTATTCAACAGTGATCACCTGGTAACCTATTGAAAGTCTCTCAACTTGGTATTTCACAGTGACTTGATGCTCAGACTGTTTATCATTGGGCACCTTCTCGTCAGATATTGGCAGAGATGTATGAGTTTTGGAACTGATATTTTGTTTTTCTTTTCTCCAAAATTTAATCATTATTCCCTCCATGAGAGATTGGGCAGGCTGATGGAGGATGTATATGATGTAGATCTCTATTCGCTAACATATTATTTTCTATTCGTTCTTTAATCGCATCATAATCTTTTCTGTCTATTGGAAGTGATTTTAGACTGACAGAGTATGGCAGCTCGTCATCAGAAGCTTCATTTATAACAGCATTTCTACAACAAGGTGGCGGTATCGCAGCCAAAGCTAATTTATTGCTGTCTAACTTCATTAATTCTCCTCTTAAGTCTGGCAGGTCTTGGTATGCAAGCGGCAACGATTTTACGGTTGGGTAGTAAGGGATGCCTATGCTTGGTGATCCTGTTAACAAGATCTCCTCGTATTGCGGTGGTATTTTGACTGATTGTGTTAATTTATGTTCTGCTTGAAGAGGTTCGTCAGGTGCTTTTGGTAACCAAAACTGTTCTTCAGGTTCTTCTCTATGGCCATAGTACTTCCCAGGTGTAGCTTCCTCTGCTCTGACAATTGTGACCAACAACTCTTCTTCTTCGACGGGCACAGCAGACGTCTCCTCAATATCTTTTGGCAACTTCCATTTAGAAAGAGTTTTGCCTTCCTGAAATATACAAGAAATATTTATTGTGAAAAAAAAAAAAAACACCACTCGAGTTTGTCGTAAACAATGCAAATTATATTAAAATGTTGTTCACATAACAAATATTACACAGTATTTTTCCTTATGGTCTAGTCAATCTATGTGTTCATATTTTGATATACTGTATCTTCGTTTTGTTTTTCGATTTAACAGAATCTTGGGAATAAGTAAGCTGTAAACGTGTTATTCCTATTTTTTTCATAAAGTTTTAAAAACTGCAATTTAGAAATATTTGTGAAAACGAAGGCAAACTCTAGTTGCAGGAAATATATATACATGCGGGATTGTGGTGCACCGTATGGCAAGGATATCGCCCCCTTAAGGCCAGGATTAGGATAATTTCATGATTCTCGTAACACATTACAAGTAACGTTCACGCACGCAAGCCTGCTATACATTGGCTGGCGTGTTCCAATGCGACCTATTACGATCGTTTGTGCATTCACGTACGGATGCATGGTATGCGATGCTGTGCCACGTGATCTTGCTACCCCATCACAATAAGGATGGATTTGTGTTATCTTCGCTGTTCATAGTCTTGCTTATATTTGTCATTTTATCCGCTCTTATAGGTATTCAACCGTGTTTAACCTAGCACATCTATTGTCAGTTTCTTCCGAAACGGAAGGCGAAAGGGTAATAGAAGATAATATACAACATTAATTGAATCTAAACTTTAATCATGCAGCATCAAAGGAAAATTAAAGATAACAGTTCCGAAAAAGTAGCTATAATGTATATATAGTATATATATATATATGTCTTTTAAAGTGTGTGTTATTAGAGTGTATTTACAGTGTGTGTTATTAGAAGTAGAGCCTTATTCCCAAGTCCTGCCATCTTCCGCGAGTTCGACCTGCTCTCCAGTTTTAGTACACGGGCAAACAACTGCGAGTGAACACTATGCGAATGTAAAAATTCGGTGCAAAAACTAGGAAAGGGTTATGGGCGGTTCTGAACATCGAGGTCTCGAGAGTCGATGAGGGTGACGAGAAGTGAGTGTGGAGCAGCGCCGGAATGAAAGGGCGAGGGAAACGGGAGATCCCCGAGAAAACCCACCGACCAGCAGCATCGTCCGGCACGATTCCCACATGCGAAAACCTGGGGGCGGTCCCGCCATGGAATCGAACCAGGTTCGCCTTGGTGGAAGGCAAGTAACCCAACCACCACACTACGTGGTCCCTCCCGAGACATGGGAACAAGAAAACCAGAAGCACAAAATGACTACTGATTTAATGGGAACGGGATTGGAATGGAACTTTGGAGGGAATAATATGGCGTCGAGTGCTCACGCGAGCTATGCAGTAGCCTTTCTCCTTCTCTTCTACTTGGAGTTCTAACTTGATATTAATCCAACTAGCATATGAAGGATGGTCCTGAACTACAAGTACAAATGCTGTGAGGAGGTTCCATATGCTAAATGTGATAGAAAACACTATACAAACAATGCCGTACAGTAATTCGTAAGGGAGGTAGCCAGACTTGAAAATCGATATTTCAAATGTTTCTCCCGGAAAATAATGAAACCTCCATGTGATGAAAGAGCCATTCTGTGAATAATGCTTTCTTTAACCAGGACCTGAAACTTGCAAACAGTTGTGGCCTACTATCATCCCCTACATTAAGACACTAGGTGGGGGTATGTTATTATCCTACCAATGTGTGTGTAACCCTTAGGTATTTCTTTAAGACGCCATAATCATACGTACAGCACGTTAATGCACACGTAACGTTACCTTGATGTAACACTCTCAGGCGAACAGTTTGCGAGAAAACAAAGTCGTAAAGGGTGCACTTGGTTGCCTGTGAGGTACGCAACCCGCAACAAAGGCCGGTTGTACTATGCGACGAGACAGTTGCGCGCGCAGCCGAAGTTAGCTCCGCTAGAGTGTGTAGGAGGGTGACATTGCACTGTTGGTTCACATCATGAAGAGACAGTACATGTGCGCAGACATGGCGGACATGCATCTCGTGTATGGCGTCGCGTGTGGTAACGCAAGAGCAGCACAACTTCTGTATGAACAGACCATTCCAAACAGATGCCATCCATGTCATTGGGATATTCACGTCTGTGTACAGACGGTTGCGCGAGACTGGAACATTTACAGCGAACAGGTATGACACCGGCGTGATACGCAAAGTCCGGACAGCCAGGTTTGAGGCGGAAGTGTTGGAACACATCGTCCATTCGCCATCAAGTAGCACACGAGGAATTGTTCGCACAATGCATGCGAGCCACCAGTGTGTGTTGATGGTTCTTCACGAACAACAGCTACACACGTATAATCGTAAATAGGTTTAAGTCTTACACTCAACAGATTTCCAGCCACGTGTCGATTTCGCTCGCTGGTTTCTTCATTACTGCGTAGACAAACCTAGCTTTACTCGCTACATTCTGTGGACAGACGAGGCTGCTTTCACTCTTGATGACGTTCTCAACAATCGAAACATTCACGTTTGGAACGACGTAAACCCACATACTATGGTTGAATAACTCCATCAAGTGACATTCACTGTTAACGTCTGGGCTGGCATTGTCTGCGACAACCTAATCGACCCGTACTTATTGCTCCCATGTCTGACTGGCCAACTTTATCGAGAGTTTGACATACTTCTCGTTCTGTTGGAGGACGTGGATTTACACACATGCCAGCGTAGGTGGTACCAACACGACGGAGCACATGCACACTTCAATTTGGAAGTCAGTCACCGCCTTACAGCCACATTTGGCGAGCGTTGGATAGGCAGAGGCACACCAGTGAGGTGCCACCACGCTCACTGGACCTGACGCCGCCTGATTTATTTCTGTGGGGTCATCTCAAGACATTGTCATACGAGACCCCGGTCAACATGGTAGTTGAACTTCGTGACCGGATTACTGATGCCTGTACTATCATTCGCAAGAGACCGCACATTTTAGCCCGCGTCAGACTGTCGAGTGTGCGTCGCTTTCGTTTGTGTATAGAAGCTGGCGGTCGCTACTTTCAACTGTACTGACTAGTACAAATAAATTTCAAACAAAAGTTCAAATGGACTCTTTATATTTTATTTATAAGCCCATATCACAATACAACCATCTGCAAAAAAAGTGTACATAACTTTCCAACAGTGTACAAAATTAACCGAATATAGACAAGCTTGAAAGCATTAAATTTGAAGGTGCGTATCACAGATTTACTGAGGAATTACTCATAAAAAATCAATAAGAAAATATTGAAAATAACGCTGGCACACGGCTAACTACAATATTAATAAATATCTGAAGCGCCATTAATCAATTCAAAAATACAATATTAAATAACACGTGAATTGTTCAAATCAGCTATCAGCTGCTTACCAACATTAAGTAACAGTTTAAATTGCTTTTAATTCAGCTCTCAGCTGGACTCTACGATTAGGTAACACTATAATTGCTTTTAAACCAGCTCTCTGCTGAATACCAATATTATGTAATACCATTAATTACAATTTACTCATGTCTCAGAAGAATATAATATTAGATAACACTTATTTTATTTGAATCATAAGCCATTAAAATAATGGCTTTAAGCACCTTTACCAACAAGATTTGCTTGGCAATAAAATACGTTGAAGATTTATAATACATTAAAAGGGCTTCAATTCTTTACACCACCAGTTATTAAAAATAGTGTTTGAAAATTCTTGTATTTCATAAAGCACGTTAATTTGCACATGAAAGTCATTGCTCTCAAAATAGTGGCCAGCTAAAAATTTCATTTATTAAATAAGCGCAATGACTAGAATTGGGTAGCTTGACACGTAAAGAACTAATACTGACGTGCCAAAAACACATATCAATTAAAACAAGCCCGTAATTGCACTATCATAGTCTGTGCTACGTGAGGCAGCATCCGGAAAGGCCCCGCAAGGCACTCCACGAATAAAAAAGACACGCTAAATTTTATACTAAGAGGTTACCATAAAATCTCAAATAAGCTGGATGGCAGCTATAGGAAAGTTCTAACGAAAGCATCCAACTTTAAAATCAATACGCCACAAACGTCTAATACGTGACACCAGGTAAGCTGTGTAAAACGAGCCCGACACAATAAATGCAAGGCCGGGCGGATCAAATGAGGCGGCAGCATATTCTGAACCAACACGTTAAAAAAATATGCTCGCAACACACACAGCTGCTAAAAATGAATTTACGCCGAAAACACATTCTAGAAGGTGTTACCAAACACAATTTTGAATATTCCTACCAAAACTGCCCGCCCACTCAGATTAGCACACACTACAGAACCACTCCAAAGTTACAGCCGTAATTGCGCAAAAATTTTAACATGCTCTCTATCAACAACTCACAGTTTCACAGCTCCCGTCTTGCCGGAACTTCTATCATTATAATCTGAACACCTTTTAAAATAACACTATACGTGGTCATAATCACTGACAATGTAAATGTGTCCGAGTGCGCTGAGCCGTCGAATAATTCTAGAATACGTCGAATAACATAATGATTGTAGCTAGGTGTGCACTCTGTCGAACGTGCCGGTCAAAAGGTAGGAGTGGAGGGTGAGCATGGCAATTTATTAACACTGACCCTTCATTAAAAAAATTATGACGCACACAGGGTGGGGAAACAAGGTAAGGGATCGAAAGGAGATAGGAAGGGAAATCCGAGCGTCCAACGAGAAAGCATCGCAGCGGTGCCGGCCAGTGATCGTTAAGCGAAATGGGACGACAGTAGCAGCACCGTCGCAGAACAGTTACTGTAAAACACACACGCACACACACACACACACACGCACACACACGCGCACACGCACACACGCGCGCACGCACGCACGCACGCACACACGCACGCACACACACACACACACACACACACGCGCACACACGCGCGCACTCACGCACACGCACGCACGCACACACACACACACGCGCACACGCACACGCACGCACACGCGCGCGCACACACACACACACACACACACACACACACACACACCCACACACACACACCCACACACACACACACACACACACACACACACACACACACACACACACACACACACGGATTATTTGCAAGGATCGTTCTCGTGCAGTTGCCTTCTACGGTCTTCCCCTTTGCATTACAACTACCCGCAAGCCTGTACTGTACTAAGATGCTGTCCTGTCACCATTACCTGCATTCACACACACAGTCAAGTCGTGTTCGTAAGACCTGCCTAGCCTTGCGGGTTGCGTACCTCACAGGCAACCAAGTGCACCATTACAAAAATGAGGCGTGGCTGTGTTGGGGACACGGCCGTTTGTTCCGCGTGAATACGTCTACGTTGAAGCGTTCAGGCACCTTGATGTATATTTTACGTTCCCGACACCGTTTCACTAGAACATATTGGGTTTGATGGGTATTGATTTTGAGATGCTCTTTCCAACCGTATACAATTTCTGTATTTCAACTTGGCTTTTTGACGAGTATAGGCTGAAACTGTGTTAAGTTTTCTTAATGTTTTACATTAAACTCATACAATTTCACCATACCCACGTCACATAAATGTTGTTATGCACGCAATCGATTGATCTTGACGAGAGCTATCGATTGAAGCTTAAACAAGCGTCGTAGCTTCTACTAGTCAAAAGTTATACTACAGGGAAATTATGAGACGCGGCGAAACGAACTCAAAATTTTGGCAACCCCCTCCCCCCTCCCAATCCAAACGCAATACTTCGTAGTCCTAATTCAACGCAACCTATTCTTTGATCCTTTGGCAATCGAGTGGGGATCAATGTAGGGGATGATAGTACGCCACAACTGTTCGCATGTTTCCGGTCTTGGTTAAAGAAACAATATTCACAGAATGGCTCTTTTATCACATGGAGGTTTCATTATTTTCCGGGAGAACCATTTGAAACATCAATTTTCAAGTCTGGCTACTTCCCTTACGAGTTACTGTACGACATTGTTCGTATACTATTTTCTATCACATTTAGCATATGGAACCTCCTCACAACATTTGTACTTGTAGCTCAGGACCATCCTGTAAACTTCATTCACCGTTACTTCCCACATTTCAGAAGCCCTGCTAAAGTTCTATTTTCAGGATATTCCTCCGTCTCATGCAAACAAAGCTTAACCGAATCTATCAAATAAAACTAAAGGGGCAATGCACCACATTCGTGCGCACTCACTGTAATAATATTTTGCATAAGTACTACTTACATTCCATTGCCATCACACCTGCTTCCTATCTGTGTTTATCCATGTTAATTATGAGTGAAACATAATTTATAGATGAAAATATGAGTGAAAGTTTAGTTTAACCAAAAACACGTTGCTTTTGTGTTATCACAAACATGAAACACTTGTGATATATAAAATATTTAGCACACAACCAAAAAGTTATACATGGATTGATTTTTCACCGACTCAATTAAAAAAGAGCGAAGAAACCGGGACTAGATTATATTTAAGTTAGTCAAAGTATTTAATTCAGTTGCGTAAACAGGCATTCACCAAGCTGTGGAGAGGGGAGGATACACTGATTGGAGAGGAAGAAGGAAGGTTACACCAGTGTTAGTGGAACTGACACACTTGTTAATTAGGCCAAATACTAAGCGAAAAATTACTTTACAATATGCACTACCGGAAAATAAAAATAGCGCACACAGAAGGATGCATCGGATGGTATTGAAACTTTCTACTATAGTTAAACCATGTTCACTTTTGAAGCTGTAGTTACTTTTCCTTTCAGCTATTTTCTATCCTGTAATCACCTTTAAAAAAAAAATATTGCCGTGTAAGTAATAAACGCAGTGTGACTATTCCACCGCACTAGGAAGTTAACGTCATTAGACTATATACACACACACACTCACACACACACTCATATATATATATATATATATATATATATATATATATATATATATACACACACACACAAACACACACACACACATGTTGATCCCGGCGAACGTTGTTCAGCCTTTTTAAAATTTAAAATCCATTAATAATATTCACATAACGCCATCTGTTGTACTTAAATTGTATTGTGAAAGCCAAATATAAAAAAATGAATTGTAAATGTCATGCGCATTGTGTGTCATAGTAAATTAGGCGCAAATATCATGTGTATTGTGTTTCGTAAATATAATTGTTTTTACATGTAAAAGTATTATATTTTACAGGTTATAATTACATAATAAATCTTTAATTAAATATTCAACACCGCTTATTAAATAATTTTTCATACATTTATTTGCACAATGACAAATCCCATGTGTAATTATTCGATACGCATAAAAGTTCATAGCACTAACTTTTTTTTTTCCAGTTTCAGCACTTGTTAAATGATATCCATTCCTCTCCTTCCCAGAAAATAAGAGTATATTGTAAAGCGTCGTATGATCGAGGTGTGTTGTTTCTGCGCATAATTGTCTATTATAATCCGTTTGGCGTGCGCGTGCTTCTCAATTTTGTGTTTGTGCCTCTTCAGTTTGTGCAGCGCGTGTTCACATTCTATTTTGCCTTCTAAATCCGTCCTTTATATTGCTTTGGATACGTCGACCTATATTTGACCGTGGTATTGCTGGTATTTATCTCTTTTAGACCAACAAACATTTCCTGCAAGTATGAGCACAATTGGTCCATAAATATAGAAGTTAGCACAATAAAACGATTTATTTTAGATCAACAAACATTTCCTTCAAGTATGAGCAAAATTGATCCATAAATATAGAAGTTATACTCCAGCGTTACATATCGGAACCTAACCTACCGAATGCAAAGCACAATAAAACAATTGCTTTTAGACCAACAAACATTTCCTTCAAGTATGAGCAAAATTGGCCCATAATTATAGAAGTTAGACTCCAGCGCCACCTATCGGAATGGACTAAAAACCTTACTCGCCACCTCAATAACATATGATGTGAATATGGTTTCAATTGGTCCAGCGGTTTGTCAGTAATGATTCGGTTTAGTCACGCACAACGGATTTTATATATAAGTAAATAAATAAATAAATATTTATTTATTCATTATTATTCCAAATGAGAGGGCTTTCAAAAGTGCTCACTTTACCGTGAATGGAGAGACGGGCCAACAATTTTCGGACAGCGTATTCCAAATCCCATATACTGTGGCATTGCTGCAGCTGGCGTTCGAACTGGCCCCACACATGCTCGACATATAGCACCTGGAATTCCGGCCAGAAATATGAGCAGATGAGGGGCGTATGTTCCTATCCAAATGCCGTTGAGCCATCAATGTTCGACATAACACGACGAGAGCGGACCGGCTACTGTTGGTTGTGGCTCCCCAGAATGCCTAGAGGTGGGGAGTATTTTCAATACCTGTTATCAGCAAAAGGTTTGGGCGAGAACAGTCGATACCTGTTCCTAGTTTCTGCAGATACCTGTTGCCATCCCTACCTGTTACTGAAGCAGGAATAATCACTCGTACTCGCTTGTTACTCGACACTCTACGATATCATTTCGCCGTACCTGTTTCTATCGTCTTATTTTAGTATCCAATACTGCATCCCAATAGTATTTACGTACTAGAATATTACATGTAAGAAATCTTTCTAGCTTCATTTTAAACTTATTTATTTAATTAACAACCACATTCGCAGTGCCCAATTTGCATGTGATATTTTTTACAATTTTATGCCGCCACCCTGTGACAGTGACATCTGTAAAATTATTATTGCCACTGTCTCCTACTACGAGAACTTGAGATGGGAAGAGGTATCCTTATACCTAACCTCCTCGTGTGTCGTGTTTCCCTGGTGGAACAATCATAAAGTCCGACGTTCATTTACTTGTTCTGCATGGAATCCCGCACACCTTATTTCTCTGATGTGAGTGAACATTGGAGCCGTGTTTTCATACACACACACACACACACGCACACACACACGCGCGCGCGCACACACACACACGCGCGCGCGCGCGCGCACACACACACACACACACACACACATATATATATATATTTTTTTTCTTATATTGACGACTTTAAATAGTTTTTAATACATATTTTTTGTAAGGTAGTTGAAAGAATCAAACTATTAGGATGTTATGCGCTACACAGAGGTACGAAAAATATCTGACCAGTACATGGCTAATAACAGGTATTCGAGAACAAGGTGAGATAGTGGAACAACGCGGCCTAGCACACTGCTTACCCATAACAGGTATTCTGAATAACAGGTATTAGCAACAGGTATCGACTGAGAAAAGGAACAGGTACGGGATGTTCCTGAGAAATACTGGATTAGCTCATCTTTAATAATGCCTGTAGTGGAGGAAGTGTGCCGCTCTATAGCGAGATTGGGACTGTGACGTTCGACTGGGGCCCTCCACTCCACACTCAGGCGCGATGATTATCAGTCTCCGAACGAAGTGCCACTCATCACTACACATCACACATCGCCAGTCTGTGACATTCCATGTTCCTATTGTATTGCATCACTGCAAACGGAACTGCCACTGTTGCAGAATTAATGGCAGCACGCGTAATGGGCGCTGGAATCGCAGATTCGCCTATACAATGAGTCAGGAAATGAATAGTGGGAATACATGGGCCTCAACACTGGCTGGTATCGTGGACAGAGTCACCATGGGATTCCTCCGCACGAACCGTCCATCCTCTCAACTGGTAGTCGACCTTATCCATCCTCTCGACTGATAGTCGACCTTATCTATCATGAGCCGGCCCTCCGTGTGTGGGTGCCTCTGTGTATCCACTGCTCCCTACAACTTCGTACAGTGTGGTGCCTTTGCATATCCATTGCTCCCAACAACATCGTACAATGTGGGTGCCTTCGCATATCCACTGTCCCCAGCAACATCGTACAGTGTGGTTCCTTCATGTATCCACTGCTTCCAAA
Organism: Dryococelus australis; assembly: GCA_029891345.1. Lineage (NCBI taxonomy): Eukaryota > Metazoa > Arthropoda > Insecta > Phasmatodea > Phasmatidae > Dryococelus > Dryococelus australis. The sequence goes on along the minus strand of CM056993.1, from coordinate 254,028,569 downwards.
AACATCGTATAGAATAGTCCGAATGATCCACATGGTTGGCTGTACGGCGATACGACCACCTAAGCCTGAATGTGAATCCTCTCTCAAAGTCCGTCAATTGAATTAAGCGACGTCCTTAGCGTCTTCCCGGCATTATTCTTCGCACTGTACGCTTGCTCGGTATCATCTGGAGTTTCTCGCATTAATGAGGTTTGACTTGATGCCTGCAGTGTCTCCGACCGCTGGTCGGTGCTCGTGGCGCCACTGCAGGGCGTGCGGCGGGCAAGTGCAAACTCACCAACGCAGGATACTGTGCATGCCAGCCCGTAATCTCGCTGTTTAAATCGTCACGTGGTTGTCATGTGATTTCTTCGTGGTGCGCTATTTTCATTGTCCCGGCCACTGTGCATCATAGTTTAGAGCAACTACATATATTTTTATCACTATTAAATAGTTAATAATAATTTTAATATTCATTGTTGACAACCTTAGGGTCAGAAAGGGGTGGGGTTACAATCCAAATAAGTCATATTCATAAAAAATAAACAGCTGTGTCTGTGGGGATCATCCAGTGTTGGCAAAACTAAATGTTGAAACAGAGCGCTTCAGTGTTGCAACAGTTTTATAACAAGCGTCTGTGTGAAGGGATGTCAGCGAGCTTCCCCTCAAATGTGGCTTAAGAGTATAAAATAATTTAGAAGAAACCAATATGGTTTGTTTTTGTTTTTGTTTTTAAATTCTGTCTACATCGCCTACGCATATTTTATTCATACAAAATATTCGATATGTTGCAAAGTCAAACGTAAACATAAACGTTAATCACTTTTGACCACGTGACCCTAACAGTCGTATGTTACGACGCGCCGCCAAAGGAAAGTGGACAGTGATTATGTCCAATTGAGATGCAATGCTCATACGTGTAAGCGATTATGAAGCTGGTATGAAATATCGTGGCCGAAAATCTGCCGTTAACCTAACACTCGCTGCAAATATGCTGGGGTGTCACGACGTGAAAGATTGTAATGTGACTGGGGGGCCACGGTGGTTGAGCGGTTAGCCAGCTCGTCTCCCATCAAGGCAAACATGGTTCAATCCATAACCGGTTCATTCCGGATTTTCGCATGTGGGAATCGTGCCGGACTATGCAGCTGTTCGGCAGGGTTTCTCGGGGACCTCCTATTTCCCCTTCATTTCGGCAGTTATCCATACCCATCTCGCCTCACCACGATGTTAAGAGCCGCTCAAATCTCTTCACTAGACTCAAAATTCACCCGGGCGCATATAATAAACAGCGATACATTTGTAAATGTAGCAGAAATATAATACGTGTTTGAATGTTAGCATGTTATAAATTAACTCTAGAAATTTTCCCGTCCCTAGTAATACATAATTCTAAGAGTATTCACAAATCAATACGTAGTATAAAAGGAAGTCTCTGGCACGCACCTGTCTGTCTGTATGACTGCGCTAATTTAGATAGCTAATGAAAGGATTTGGATGCGATTTTTACTGTTATGATTTGCATTTATCGAGGAAGGTTTATGTGTATCAAAATTCCCGTAGTACTTATAGGAGCTGAGCATTAACGGTATTAGTGAATAATGTCGGGAAAAATGAGCTATTTTAATGCTTTCTAAATGCTCTACTAAAACTGAAGGGACGATTGATTTAATTTTTTTCATTTTTAGCAAGCTACTTTCTTCCATATAGCTATATATATATATAAAAGTGGGTCACAGAGGCTCAGTGGGTAAAGAGATCCCAAGTGGGGCTGGAGCGGTTCAGTGGATAGAAATATATCAAGTGGGGCCGCAGTGGTTTAGTGGCAAGAGTAATACCAAATGGGGACACAGTGGTTTAGTGGCTAGAGCACTCGCAAGAGGGGCCCCAGTAACTCAGTGGATATAAATATATTAAGTGTGTCTGCAGTGACCCAGTGGCTAGAGCGATTCAAATTTTAAAAAATAAATTAATGCCCATCGAAGCGGGTGAGGGTACAGTTAGTATTATACAAAACTATTAATAATAGCGCAGCATTTGTCTTTTTCTTCGTTTAAAGTCCAGAGCAGTTCAAGGAATGAACTGAAGCTGAGCCTATTTTACTCGACTGGCATTAGGAAACGACTGACCCACAACAATACCATCCAGACATACTACTTATAATTTGTATTCAAACTCTCTTTCCCATAATTTATCACCTTCCTTCGTAGGGTAGGAAATGCTTATTCATTTATTAGATTTAATTTAACGTCTCCACACATAAAACTTAATTTATTAACCTTGGTGTTAAGTGTTGCCTACAGTATTGATTTCAGAATAGTGTATGCGAGCTTTGAAGGATTATTGCAATGGGGTTAAGGCTAAATTATCTTACGAAATATTACAATGAACATACTACATTGCAGTAGATCTTATTGAAAACTAGAATAAAGCGTAGATAAAACAACACAGAGGCACAGAGTAAAACCAAGTTAGGCTGTCCACAACACATACACATAAAAACCAACAAAGAATTCCAAACAAGGAATTAAGTCAGAAAGTAACGAGTTCACTCATAGAACACCACTGTGATTGTTTGTACTGTCTAAGCTGTTTCGTTCAGTATCCTGCTTTTATTATTTGTAAAGAATTTCGCAGGACTACAACGCACCTTCGATATTTTGTGTGGCGATTTCTCGAAAATTGTTCACCGGGGCGAGATCGGACAAGAGGACCTTGCGATGGTGTTGCGGCATCGTCGAGATTAATTACCACAATGACTGCTGGAGTCTAGCGCTATTAGGCTTACTCTCTCGAGGCTCTGTTTCCGCTTTCCTGTTCCTTTCAATCCCCTACCTTTCCTCCCCGTCTTGTGTGCATCTCACACCTTGCTGTGCACGTCTGTGCCGGATTATTCTCTTCCTACCTCTACCAGGGTTGCCAGATTGGGCGATTTATCACCGTTTGGGCTACTTCAAGGCAAAACTCGCTACTAAAAATTACGAAGATGTGACTATTACAATTTGGGCTATTTTTGTTATGAATTTGCGATATTTGGGCCATTTGGAATTATTTACTTAGTATTGGTATGTTTTTGATTGTGAGCAAGATAACTAAATCTCATAGGTAAGATTAGTTATTTAAACGGCAACCACTGTGGATACAATCGAAGAGGGTTTATTGTTCAGACTCTTGTTACTCCCTGCAATTAGGCGAATTGAATATCACGCGATTGTTCATGCATTTGACACATTTTATTAAATTTTGTGTGGGTCTATATAATTTTTAAATTTTAAAACAATTCATGTTTCATACATATGAAATATTACATGAAACATTTACAATATACTAAAAAAATGCAATTAATGTATAAAAAGTGTAATCAAATTGGGCAAAATTAGGGCGACAAAAGATTGGCCATTTAGGCGACTTCATCAGAAACAATCTGGCAACCCTGACCTCTACCGGCAACCACTTCTGGATCTGGTCAAGGGTTGATCGACATGAAGTTTGACAGCATTTCAATTATGTTATGGCATAGCGCACTAGGGGTTTTCAATATTATTGATGTTAAGAACATTGTTTAGTGATTTGTAATTATGCTATATTGTGCGCCAGCTAGAATGAAGTGAACGGTAAGTTGTGGATGCAGATTTTAATATTTTAAAATGGGCATTAAGTTCGTAATTTGTTCATTGCATTGTAGTGTGTGCTAATTCTCTGGCGTGCAGTTGTAGTTGGTTTATTCGAAATTCTGCCTTGTTGCACCTTCTAAATTACCTTTTCGGTTTACATTCCATTTATTTATATTTGATGTGTGAATTGAAAATAGTTGATTTAGTGTGTACTTTGACCATGCTGCTGTCACATTTGTCTCTGCCAGGGTCTACACTTTTTACGTCACACTCGCTTCCACGACTACCCATTTATTGATTTTTAATATGTACGTCGTTATTGATTTTACAGCTGGCCGCTTTGTTTGAGCTAAAAATGTATATAGCTGCCGCCCGGCTGATTATAGATTTTATTGTGAGTTTTAATACCCTTTTAATCTGTTTTTTTTATAAATATGAAGTGCCTTAAGGGCAAGGCTGGCAGCCACTTAACGTGCTTTAAAACTGTGACAAATTTAAATGTACATTGATTTACATATTTTAGGTATACCAGCTTTAAAATTTTTTAAAGTGATAATACTAACCACGACTAAGAGGCTGTTTTTAATCAAGATAAATTATATAGTCACGAAATTCAGGAGTGTGGCTCTTAATGATAGTTCCTTGTGCTTTCTGAATAGTGCGCATACTTTACTTGTAATAAATTATCTGTAATTTAGAGGAATATATTTTAAAGTACCACAAATTGTTCTAACACGTTGTGTTGTGGAAATATGTTAAAGGTTTTGCAAGTTTAATGGTTCCTTCTTGGCAATGTTTTATTGATTTTTTCTATGCTGCTATTTATTACGTACCTGATGCAAACATTGCTATTTTTTTGGGCTTTCTAATAAAACAAAAATTGGAAATTTGGTTTTCTGTAACTTGTACCATTCAGTACAACCTTTTGTCTTAATTGTGCCATGGTGGGTCATAATGTACCTCGACTTTTTCTCTGCCACCTAGTGTTCCAAAGTTCCCTGCGAAAATAGGTTGACTTAGGAAATGAAGGGTGACGATTTAATCAACCAAATTTACACAGACTTACGACTTCAGATTTATGAAACACCATTCCGATTTTTATCGCTTCATCTCAAGTATTTCCTGCAATATTAACATTAATGTATTTCAAAATTAGATTTTCAACATGACGTACCTTCCTCAACATTCATTACGTGATAGTGTTGTCAATACATACCTTACCTATTGTACACTAGGAATCACCTCCTGGAGTTTGCCCCATTTATTCTGATCCATGTTGTATAACTGCTTAAATTTTACAACTTTTTTGTTGTACCAGAAACTTATTTATTACATATTATTTTAGAGAATCCCAGCACGTTTATCACAAAAATACAGTAAACAAGAAAAGATATGTGTGTGTACATATATATAATTGTATAATGTGGATGTCGCTTTTCTTGAAACTGCCAATGGGTTTTACTACTTAACGGACTCAACTGAGCTACTGAAAAACTGCCGTGAGATCGTGAATGATTTTTTATGCGTGGTCTCCAGCGCTGATGAATGAGAAGAGCGAGGTTATAGGCTGTATTCGGTAAACTGAGCACTTTTGAATGCCCTACTTTTAAGATATACTTGAATGCACAATATGTATTCTTGCGCAATATGTAAAATTAAGAGTCACGAGCCTAATCATTTTATTCATGCGCCGGTCAATTGAAACTGAGAAATTATCAGAGATGTAAATATTTTTTAGTTTGATCATGTTTACACTAATGTGTGTTAAAAAGAAAACAGAAAGACAATTAAGTCACTCCAGTATCCACGAATGTTTGCATGGCACTTTTAATTAATTCATCGTTGAAAAAACATGAACTACTTTCCAGCCGTCGTTAACTATCTTTACCGAACGTATGCCAGTCAGGGTATCCGGTAAAATATATGCACGTAGGAACAGTAACATTTTTATAAGGTTGATTGTAAAAGTACCCAACTAACCGTGAAAGACCTTTAGTAAAGTGAATCATGTGGATACAATAAAATTATAAGAACCGAATTAATTTTGAAGTTATGGCAGTTTGGAAAAGCTGTTTTTTTAACTATATTAGAGGGCTCCAAATTAATATTTACAGCATGTGTGGTAACCATAAAGTACCTAGTCTGGGATGTGATGTCTTTTCATAGGTAAACATACTGGGGCACGTTTAATAGTTTCGTCAGAAAAATAGTGTTTTGAACACTCTGCAGCGCATTTGTAGCGCCAGCCAGGCAGGCGGAACCCTTAACACCAGGCTCTTGAGAAGTGGAATTGGAACGGACATATTAACTCCCCCGGTGTTACTACTGAAGGCTTATCAGGGGGCGGCTTACAAACTATCTTATAATCTAACTTAAGGCAACGATCCTTCATTTATACCGCTTTCACGATAACTAATTTTTTGTACCCTAACGTACCCGATATTGTAAAATCCTCTCACACTTTGTTACAAATTGTTTTTATTCTGTAGTCTAATTTTTCCAACACAAAAAAGTGTATACGTTTGTCCAATTAATTAACAAACGAAAATTGTGTTTATTTTATAATTTGTTGAGATTTTACAATTTTTTTGTGTTGAAAAATTTAGAGTACATAATGAAAACAATTTTTAACAAAACTGTAAGAGGATTTTACAATATCGGCTCCCGTTTGGGTACAAAAAATTAACCATCGCAAGAGCTGTAGATATGAATGATCGTGGCCTTAAACTAGCATCCATTGTTTACGTAGGATTCGCTCCCAGTAGCTGGCGCACTAACCGACTGCGACACGGGAGGTCGGCGAGGGTGATGAGAGGCGAGGTAAAGGAGTCACTCACCGGGTCCAGGTTGATGACGACAGGAATGTCATTGAGGAAGCCGTGGATGTGGAGCATGTCGTCGTCGTGGTCGCAGCAGCGCGCGGGACGATCTACGAGGATCCTCAGCTTCTCGAAGCCGTCCGACGAGGAGCACTCGTCCAAGAACCGCCTCACGGAGACGAGCTTCGCGATGCACTCGTCCAGTTGCTGTCTGGGTCCCGCTACCGCCGCCGCTGCTACTTCGTCATGCTCGGACGTACGCGGTGACTGTTCGTGGTGTTCCTGGTGCCCGCTAGTCGGAGGAAGTTCTTTGCTCGCTGCAGTTTCTCCTGCAGCCGGAGCACCAATGTCTTCCGTGCCTTTGGTAAGGCGATATATTGCATTCTGCAAAACATCTCTTAGTCTAATTACTTCATTCAGCAGAAATGCATGCTCTTTGCTTAGTGTGTCAGCCGTGATTCCCGTCTCTATTATCTCACGAACGGCTTCGCTGTCCGGTGGCAAAGCGTCCATTAATTGTGTATCGTGTAACTTTTTCTCACTTACTGCAGGGAACTCTTCTATTTCTTCTACGAATGGGCGGGGCGCAGCTAAGACAGGTCTCGTAGTTAAGCGTGACACTGTTTCTGTGCGATCCTCCTTAGTTATTGCATCCGTGATTTCTTTCCTTTCATGTAATATTTTTACTTTTTCTCCAAGCATGCGAGGTGCTTCTTGTATGGGCTTCACCTTTCTTACTGTATCCGCAAATTCTGTTTTCTCCCATGGTGGATTTTCTTCCATTTTATCGATTATTTCCACTTCTTTTTGCTGGGCATGAGACACTGCTTCTATTGGTTTAGCCTTTATTCTTGTAATCACATCTTCCGTTTCATTTGGCGAAATTTTGTCTCCTATGGTTTTAACTGCCTCGGTTTTTGAACTTGGTATGATAAAACGATCAAGTCCTTCTATTGCATCGAAAAGATCGGACATTTCTTCTTCTTTGTCGAGCAATGTTTCTTTCTGATTTTCTTCTGTATATTTATCTCTTGGTAGAGGCTGCACTTCTTTTACTGCCTCTTCTGTCACAGTGTCTGTAGCTGCTGCAATGCCTATTTCTCTTGGTAGAGGCTGCACTTCTTTTACTGCCTCTTCTGTCACAGTGTCTGTAGCTGCTGCAATGCCTATTTCTCTTGGTAGAGGCTGCACTTCTTTTACTGCCTCTTCTGTCACAGTGTCTGTAGCTGCTGCAATGCCTATTTCTCTTGGTAGAGGCTGCACTTCTTTTACTGCTTCTTCTGTCACAGTGTCTGTAGCTGCTGCAATGCCTATTTCTCTTGGTAGAGGCTGCACATCTTTTACTGCCTCTTCTGTCACAGTGTCTGTAGCTGCTGCAATGCCTATTTCTCTTGGTAGAGGCTGCACTTCTTTTACTGCCTCTTCTGTCACAGTGTCTGTAGCTGCTGCAATGCCTATTTCTCTTGGTAGAGGCTGCACTTCTTTTACTGCCTCTTCTGTCACAGTGTCTGTAGCTGCTGCAATGCCTATTTCTCTTGGTAGAGGCTGCACTTCTTTTTCTGCCTCTTCTGTCATAGTGTCTGTAGCTGCTGCAATGCCTATTTCTCCTGGTATCACTGCAGTTGCTTTCATGTCTTCATTGACATATGTATTTGTCTCCAGTTTTTTTTCCATTGATTCTTCTTCTGCTGTAGTCACTTTCGCCTTCTCTGGATGACCTGCACTTTCTTTTTCTTTCTTTTTAACAATGAATTCAATTTTGTCAAGGTGTTTGAGGATTTTGAAGGTTCTGACTGCATCGGCCAAACAGCTGTCTGTTATCACGCAGTATTCACACTGCTGAGTGAGCGTTTTAGCGATCATAATAGCCTGCTGCCGAAGAGTTACTAAGTCTGCGTAGGTTATGTCCTCTTGAGTGCATCCATCTTGGTCATCATCTAGACCAAGCTTCGTCATGATTTCCAGCAAAATACTGCTTCTGTTTTCTGTAATTGTGTTTATTTGGTCTTTATTCATCATGCGCCTTTCTTGCGTGCTCATAAGCAGTTCAAACTGTCTGTTCCAATATTTTAAATATAACTTTTTAGCATGAATGCCTGTAACAAAAAATGGTGGATTAAAGTTTTAAGATCTTTTTAATATACTTATTGTATTAAATTAAATCTCGACTCTTAATGTAATGCACTCTAAACCTGAAACAGTTCGAATTGTTTCAGACCAGGAAAACCATTTGAAATGGGCCATGGAAAATCAATGGCGGCTCAGTGTTGATTTCAGTGGATGTATTGAACTTATTTGATGGCTGTGTCCGCTGGACTCCACAGACTTCCGTTTGCCCTGTTGTATTAGTTTCCATGCAAGTTCGTTAGACTGATCGTCAGTCAGAAGCAGCTCATTAATATACACTCAACCACTAGTATTTCACTCATTTATGATACTGATTCAGGTTTAGAGCGTACGTATTAAGCAAGGAGCGCATAATCTTTATACAATACGTAGTTGCCAGCGTAAAGGTCTCTTTTAATAACTTAACTGCTTATGTTTTGCTGCAGATTTCTGCATACTACAGTTTCAGAATTGCATTAAATTTAAGAATGCTTTGAGATGCGCTTTTATTATTGTTTTGAAATCATCAAAATTGCCACAGAAGCTTGAACGAAACATGCAGCTGGAATACTACGCGTCGTTGAATTTTTCATTAAATTCTACAGTTTTTTTTTAATGAATGGAAATTTTTTTTATTGCTTATGGAAGACAATACTAAGGATCGTCCTGGGGCTGGTCTAGAGAAGGCAATTAATATCATTATTGATAAGTAATTGGTAAATAAAACTTATTGGTTACTACACACAAAGCTGAAATAGGCACACAGTTTTGTGTCAAATTCATTGAAGTCTCCTTTATGGAAATTAGCATCGACAATGAAAATTTAGTGCGCAGGCATCAGTGTACAAAATCGCATATTTGCAGGATAAAGTTTCGCGCCCATGAAATTAAATTTGCTCTGTTGATATTTCTATGTTTATAAAACCTCTTATACGAAAAAATTGTAATTGGGTATGAAAGTGTGTTATTATGTTACAAACATTTTGCAGGTGATACTTTGTAATGTACCAGTTTCTGGTCATGAAGAAAATACATATACTGGTAGTAACATAAATTATATTATTTTGACCATGATCAGATTCTGTGACTCGAAGCGATGATATTAGCTCAATGTACAAACGGCATGAAATGTGTTTGAATGGCAGAGGCCAACAAAGTTGTTTTGTGTGTTGTAGTTCGTACGGTTCTAGGACATCGCTATATTCGTAAACGCAGTAACCTCACAAAGTGGGGTTGGTTTCGACTTATGCAAAGTGAAAGTGATTGGTAAAGGCGGCCACACCCATTCTAGTGTAACGTGATATATATCAATGTCCATAACAAGTTAATGTACATGGTAAACTGTAAGTAGTTACACCGCCAAAGAAACGCATTGCATCAACCCTAGGCGAATACGTATCTCGAACATCCCCGCCGCCTGCCGATGTACCACACAGTAACGCGGACTGTGAGTAGTCAGGGCAAGTTGTTTACAACCTGAATGTTATCTTGAACCAAGCTGGAGCACAAGCATTCGACGTGTCAGTAGTCAAGTGACCTGTTAGATGTCATTAACGGCAAGTGCAACGATAACATGGCTAGTAACTACACACATGAGGAGTGCACGTGTGTGTTACTCATTTGTCAGGAAGCCCATATAAATGTACAGGAGGCTTAGCGACTGTATCAACAATATTTACAAACTAGACGGTAACCAGCATACACCATTTTTCGAAGGTCTCGGGAAGGGAAGCAGGATTATGAAGACAATGACTATTGCACAACAGTTGGTCATGCCATGTGTGCGAACGATGTGGCATTATGGCAAGTACTTCGCGATTAGCAGATGTACATCCATACCACTAGTAGAGGGTTCAGAGGTTAATAACATTTACTGATGAAGCTATGCTTACAAAAATGGCTGCTTTACCTAGGGACATAGTTATTTACGGCGTAATTAACACGCAATTACAAACAAATTTCCCATCATAGACTTTTTTGGCAGTGTATGAGCTGCAATTGTTAACGACTGTCTGTTTGGTTCATAATTGTTGTATCCCAAGCATATTAAATGCAGTATATGATAATTATTTAAGAAGTTTTGTCGGAGCTAGTGAAAAAATGGTTCTTTGCCAATATTTTGCAACACAGAGAATCAGCATGAAGGAATTTTGGCACATTTCGAACGTCATGCTGGCGACCATTTCAATAATGCATTCAGCAGCAACTTTACTGGACGTGGTAGCCCAGTGTGATGGTCTCCTCAATACCCAGCTATCGTGCTACTGGACTTTTTCCATTGTGGACATATGAAAAGCCTGGTTTAAGAAATGCTTGTGTATCCCGAATAAGTTCTTGTAGAAATAATAGTTGCAGCATCACTCATCATAGAATAACCAGGTTTCTTCCAAAGTGTTCGATAAATCATCAGGATGCGAATTTTGTGTAATGAACATACAGTCGTCACTTCGAACAACTAATGTGATATTGCACGCACAAACTCATTCACCAACATTGCACAATAAAGATCAATTTCCATGCACGAAACAACAGTACATGTGCGAATATCATGGTGGCCTAGGAACATGGGAACTAGACTACGACACTTAGTACAAATTCACTGGTTTTATTATGAATACGACACTTTCCGTCCATAATTATACCGACCAAATATCTCGTCTTCGAACTAATAAATCTGATACTGGTCTCCGTAAAATGATTTATGATATATTCTGTATTAATCTGGGACGATTTCGTATTCAGGAATCTTACAAAAGTAGTTTATTTCTAATTTCATTTTTGTATGCGTATGCTTGTTTAAATTATCAATCCAATTGCGAAATACTTTTATTTGAATTTAATAATCTATAGAAAACACCTTACGGTATTGTATTAATGCGCGTATTATCATTGAGCATGCATATTTGTTTTGTCTGTTTAGACATAGAATAAGTAAAACAAGTTGAAGGAAATTGAAATGCACACCAAATAAATTAAGGCAAGTTTGAAGAAAATAGACAATATGTAGTTGCAGAGTTTCGAATGTCTTTTCCAGATAAATAAAAATAAGAAAAGCTGGTTTATCATATTCCATAGTCACCTTTTAGCCTGCTTTCCGAAGGAAAGAAAGGCTTATGAATCACTTTTCTATGTGTGTGTGTGTGTGTTGGTGTGTGTTGTGTGTACTTACCTTTCAACTTATGAACGCGTCGACAGAATTTCACCAAACTCAGTCAATATATAGTATTTAGTAAGGACACCTGACTGTTATAGTTTTCGACCACGAAGGACACTTACTTTCAAAATGGAGGCAATTTTAATATTTAGGGTGATATATCATCTCGGAAACCATTCAGATGAGTTAAAACAAATTCTGTGTGCTGGCTGAGCAATATAAAATAATTAAATTTATAAATGTATATTGTTATTAGATCACCATTTTGGAAGATATCACCAAATGAAAAAATTAAGACTTTACATTATATCTCAAAAATTATCAAAGCAATTCTCACTCAACTTGAAAAGTACGTAATACTATGCCAGTCCAAGTAAGTGTGACTAGAACTGATTACATACTTGTTTTCAAAATGGCGGCCATACTAATATATTGAGTTTATTTGGTATATACAATACCATTTAATAAATTCCGACCAAATTTTGTATCCTGAAAGTGTATATTACAACCATCATATGTGCCAAAACGTAGCTATTATTGTCAGCCATTTTGTAAGATATCGCCACATGAATAAATAAAGATTTATGTCATATCTCGGCAAACAATAAACCGATTCGTACCAAATCTAGCAAACAAGTAGTACTGCGGCAGATGATGTTATATGAAATTTTTTTTAGGTATTTTTGACACTTATTATCAAAATGGTGGCAACATAGTCATTTTAGCTTAGAATATTATATCGTTGAAACGATGTAATCAATTCCAAATTAATTTTGTATTATGGCAGTAGAAATTACAGTTATAAACTGTTTTACACGAAGTAGCTTTTGTCCGCCATTTTCTAGGATAGTGCCAAACGAATTAATTATGTTTTTATGTCATATCTCGAGAAAAAATTGACGATTCCTACCAATTTTGGCAAACATATAGTATTGTGGCAGATGATGTAAAATTGTATGTTTAAGTACGGCAACTTTTATTTTAAAAATGGCAGCTATATAGTCATTTTAGCATAGAAAGGTAATCGTCGTAACTTTGTAATCAGTTTCAACTTTACTTATATGCTGGTAGAATGAATTGCAACTATCAAATACATATACATGGAACATCTTTTGTCCGCCATTTTGTAAGATATGCCACACGATAAAAATAATAGTTTATGTAATATCCTGGGAAACAATAACAGATTCCTACCATTTTTGGCAAACAATTTGCACAGCTGTAGGCGGTGTAAACGCTTATGTCTTAAGTACCAATCAAACTTTTTTCAACAAATTCTTTACAAAAGTAGCGCTTTGGTAGGCCATGTACACTTACTTTTTTTAAAGTGGTTCAGTCATTTATTTCCCAAATGACGGCACTGTAAGTATTTTAGGTTAGTAAATACTACTATTAAAAACATTAGACTGATTAAGTTCAAAGGTTATGCTTGAATGTGACTTCCGTAATGTAGTTGATTGCACACTGGCCTACGGGAAGATTTTTCTGGGTTCAAGTCCCGGGTAAGGCACTTGTATATTTGTAATTGTCTCACTACTGTTGCATATTATTATGGTTTCATATCTAATAATATGGCTTTCAACGAGACGATAAGCCCTACCTACCAACTCAGCTTTCAAGGAATAGTTCAAAAATTAATTGCACCCAGGTTGAGAAAAGTAGGTTTATTAGTTATATCAGTAATCTCTTGTTTACAATTCCCGTTACTGTGACTCAAACATGAGTGCTTTTCTCGCCGCTTAAAAAGCCTTGTTATTCTGTGAGTTTCTTAGGGATTATGCTAGCCCCTTTCAAGAGGCCGCAAAGAAGATTTATCTCTCTACAGTTTATTGTATCTAGTTTATATCGTTTATTTTAATACTGGAATAGCGACACTAGCTTTACACTCTTTGGGCACACAAGATAGGGAGATTATATTTTCATCACCTTCAAATCCGTATAGTTAAGCTGCTTTCACCCAAAGACGTAATCTCAAATGTGCAGCAAACAGTTTGTGCTGCACAGCGCTCATTGGTTTGTTCTCATCTCCTTTCCGCACGAAGCAAACAACTAAAATTTATAAGTGTGTGTTTCTATCAGTGTAAACTTAACGTACAGAATCATCACATGATTTTGTAATAAGTAATACGGATACATGATTGGTGTACACGTAAATGCAGTTTTCTTATTATTAAAGGACACTGCTTTCTCGAGAAGTAATTCGGCTACCTGACTGCACCATGGACCTGAATCAGTGATCTCAATCAGTAGATTTTTTGACTGAATCTTTAGCAAAGGAGCTGTTGTCTGTCGGCGAATCTGTGGGATGTGCTAAGGTTTTACTTCTAGGAATCAGTATAAATCACTGATTAGTCAGTGAATAACAGCAACTAATATTATCTGTAGAATTTAAATGACTCAAATGGAGCATTTTCAACAAATTTGCTATCAAATACGCTGATTTGGAGAAGTTTCAACGGTTTTCATTTTAAAGTGTGTATCTAATGATGTGTGACGTTGCCTTCCAACCTAATAAAGAAAACGTTCTAGGACGACAGCAGACTGGACTAGGAAGTGTTAAATTATTAAGGGTATAAACTGTTTACGGTTATTTGAACACTTATGAAATAAACTTTTGTAAAATGCCCCTGCTTCTGTCTGCATGTAATTTAACGGCCACACTCTCAAGACAAGTTGGTAACGATGGAGGGAAAATAGTTCCATGTGTTACCGTGTAATCAAAAATGTTAGGTAGACATTTTAAAGTACCGAAATAATTAGTTCTGCTTTCAGATTTTTAATGCCCATAAGTAAAAGAATTAGAAAATTTGTAAAATATTTGTATTTCTAAAAATCACACAGTATCGCTTGACCGACGCGCGAATAAAGTGATCAGGCCCATGACAATGTTAATTTTGCATATGGTGGAAGAATACAAAATGTGCATACAAGTAGATCTCGAGCTGAGCTTTCAAAAGTGCTCAGTTTACCGCGAAGAACCATTTAATTACGCGGAAGTTTTAATTTTTAAGGGTAAAAACGGTAAACTGTAGTCGCATTTCTCCCACATGGAAAATCACATGGACGATACCAACCTCCACGTAACAATGCAGTTCGAACATACTGCGTACATCTCGCACGTCGTCCACGCACACTACGTACTCGTCAACCTCCATTGGAAAAAAAAAAAAAAAAAAAAAAAAAAGGGGGCTCCAGTAATGAAATAGATTCGAACATGCGTAGTTATTTGTTTATATAGCTACAGTTTGTGAGGCCACGAATTCTTTCTGAAAAGTCACACATCATCTATACTAATATTATAATAAAGAGGCAATGTGAGTTTGTTTACTCGTTTATATATCGCGGGTAATTTCGGAAACTACTAGGCTGATTCTTATAATTCTTTCGCTGTTAGGAAGCTACATTCTTCCAGATGGACATAGGTTGTGTTTGATTTAAAAAAAATACCTTCAGAAATTTTAAAATTTGTAAACCAAGTCGGAGAGAAATGAGCTACTTGGATGCTTTCTAAGCATGCTCTACCAAAACCGCGAAAGACATATTGAAACAATGTTAGAAGAAATTGTGTGAAAATTCATATGTAGTCGCAAGTAGCCGCAAGTAGTTGCAGGCATCCATAGGTATTCGCAAGTAGTCACAGGTAGTCGTAAGTAGTCGCTGTAGTAGCAAGAAATCGCAGGTTTTCGCAAGTTGATGCAGATAGACACGGGTAGTCGCAAGTTGTCGCAAGTTGTCGCATGTAGTTGCAAGTAGTTGCAGGTTGTCGCAAGCTGTCGTAGGTAGTCGCAAGTAGTAACAGGTAGTCACAGGTAGTCACGGGTAGTCACGGGTAGTCACGCACAGTCGCAGATAGTCCTGGGTAGTCGCAGGTAATCACATGTAGTCACGAATAGTCGCAGGTAATCACGGGTAGTCACGAATAGTCGCAGATAGTCATGGGTAGTCGCAGGTAATCACATGTAGTCTCGAATAGTCGCAGGTAGTTACAAGTAGTCGCAGGTAGTCGCAGGTAGTCATGGGTAGTCGCAGGTAGTTACGGGTAGTCCCATAGATATATATATATATATTTATTGTATACAGCTTGAAGATAGTGCAGATCGTAATGATTTAACCAATAAATAAATAAACACATGTTTTGTGGTTTAATGGTAGCAGTAGTTTTATGCACGAAAAATGAAGTTCTGCTACTAATATTCATGTTATATATTCTGGTCAGTAGTAGGGGCATAAGCGTTTCACCCCACCTTGAATTAATTGGAATTAATTAATGGATTATCTATTTGATTGATTGGACTAATCCTCAATCTGATGTTAATCAACTTTTAATCCGATCAAAATTATCTTTAATCAACTAATCTTAATCCGATAAAATAATTTTGATTGAATGGTTCAATCAATTTAATTGAATTAATTATTTACTTTTCTTTATTTTGTGTGAATCGATAAGTGTATAGTTTCGTGCAAAGGTATGCTAAGGAACTTTATTTATATTTATTTTTTGGTGTGTTGGGGAGAAGCATAGTACATCCTCACCCTCGGAGCTCTGGCATGGTACTGAGGTGGTGCTGTGTTGGGGAAGGGGTATATATGCATTGTGTAATATAAACTTTTGGAGAGTGACTCTGGTAGATGTTACCTTCTTAACTTTGGCGTTGTACTGAGGCAGACTTGTGTTGGGGAAGGGGTGTATACAGGGGAGCGCACTCGACTGAAGGGAATGGTATATTGTATAGGGTATATATTACATGAAGTTGGTACAAGAGTGGTATAACTGTTTCTTGGGTCTCGCAGACCATGGTGGGAGACGTGGCCGAGGTTATAGCTATTGAAAAACTTGGAAAGAAAGGTGATTACAATTTATGTCTTGCATGCTATCAATAAATTACACGACTTGAAAACACATACCTAACGAAGTTAAATGATTTAAATATACGACTGTTGGTTTGGGAGATCACTGAAGGAATGACTTATAAGCTGTGTGTTATACTATTATATATGAGGTAGTGGAATATTTGAGCGAAATGAAATTATTAGGAAAATACGATATATTTTATTTAATATGAAATCTAGACAGTGACTACCCTGTCCTGCCAGATTAGATATGCGAAAAGTCGTAAATGAATAACACATATGATGTTACACCACAAGAGAAGTAAAAATAAATAAAGAAATAAAGTAACGAGTTATAGGTACAATTACACAAGTTGAATTGACAATGAATTCAAAATATGTAGGAAAATCTTACAAGCAGCACTCTCAAAAACACATATGACCGGCTGTGAGGATAGTGAAGGAATGACGTCAGTATAGTATTTGTCGAGACTTATAATCTGTGTGTCGGGATCATGACTAGAGATGTGGAGCGTGGCGGGCAGGCTACTGAGGTTATAGCTTCTCGGAAAGAGATATGAATACATAAATGCTTGACAAATTGATAAAAATTATGTTTACCAGCATGTACTAGATGAAACAAAACAAATTAAAACATGTACCACTTTATAAATTACACTACTTGAATTAACAACAAATAAAAAAACATTTAGGAAACTGTACAAGCACTTCTCTCAAAACACGCCCGGTCGACTGAAAGGTCAGTGAAGGAATGCCTTATAGACGTATTGCTTGCAGCCGACAGGCGACTGAGTTGAAATTGCAGAGAAGAGAGGTGAATACGACTCATGTAGTTTAATTTTCAAACAAATTTATATTTCCCTAGAAAATAAATTTCCACATCAAAATGAAAACTCGTTTACCACCCGCATCAATCCTGGGTATATATAAGCACATTTATTAACCAAATGCAAATAATCACGTAAACTAGTACTGAGAAAATCTTACCCATATTTTTTTAGCAAGAGTTTCGTTGAATTATTCCAAATGGAAGTAAACCATTTCCAGTTAACACAAACGATTAAAGACTTTCAAACTGAGGAGAAACTCACAATGACAGGCCACTTTAAACCATGGACAAACAAGTACTATCTCATATTGAACGTCCAAATGCGTTTAACTTTGCATAAAGTATGTGTGTTTTATCAGCAGGCATCATTGTGTTTTTTCCCCAGCTGATGTAGTAATTTGTTTTGTGTGATAATATATTTTTGTTAGAAGTAAAAGTCGGTGGGCACCGCCACTCGGTGTTGAAGAGGCTCAGGTCAGCTGGAAACATTCTTGTAGCTGTGTTGATAGGAGCTCTTATACTTGGCTCTCAAGAGGTATTTTTGTCAGACCACTTTCCCCTTTCCCATACCCCTTACCTGGCTCCACATTGTGTTACAAGTTAAGCTGGGCCAATGAGGTTTTATCGACATGATACAAGTTCCCTCTTTTCATTTCAAAGTCATTCATTCATTCTGGTGTACTATTTGCTCAAATACTTTTAATTATATTTCCCCTAACCCCTCGAATTTCTTAAAAGTAGTTTTTATCAAATTTCTTTAATGGAACTGTTGGTTTTTAAAATTTTAGAATTTAATATATAAATATATCTTCTCCCACATGAAGAATGGAGAGAGAAACTTGCATTTCTCATGAAAGTCAGTCAGCTACCTGAGGTTGAATTCTTTTGAAGCTCCAAAACTCCACAGCTACTACTAGTAACCTAGTCCTTTCATATTTACCAAAATTTTTTTCAAACTTCTCTGCAGGAATATTAAATATGTTTTTTTTTAAAGAATAATGTAAAAACTATTCCAATCTTCAAGCTTGAAATATAAGATATCATCTACAAATACTTTATCTTCAGACCCAAGCAATCATTCACACAATAGTGACATTAGGAATTAAAAGTTATGAAAATAAGTCACATTCCTCATTTTTAACATATAAAAACTTTACTTCAAATTTTTTCAAATATCATCCTTAAAAACTAATTATTTACAAATGTTCATACAATATTACTTTACAACAAACTTTTTCAGTCACTTTTTGAGGAAAAAACGTTAATATTTACAACAAACTTTCCAAGAGAATTCAATTTACAACAAACATTTACACACTGAGACATTTTAAGAACTAAATAACCAAAACACTATAAACAACAAAAATTTAGATTAAAAAAAACATTAGTAACAATCTTTTTCTCCTAAACTACAATTTTTGAGCATTTTGGGTGGATCTCAATTAAAGAAAAAAATACTATGTACAGTTAACGATACAATGGTGACGAGTTCTTTAAAACACTCGCTGAAGGTGTTCATTTAATGTGTCACACCCGGGATATTTTTCAGACACACACACACACACACACCAATGATTGTTGAAAAATACACACACATGCACATAGATTCGAGAATTAAATGATAACCATGTTATGTCACACTGTGAATAGGAGTTAATTTCTTCTTCTTTGAATAATGGCAAGGGAAATTGGATTGAAGACAGTTGTAGGAAGAGAGTTGATAGTAAAGTTAGCTGCCATCATGCCTTGTAGTTAGGCAAACAGACAGAAGCGTTCATGCAACATGTGTTGCGAACAGTTGTAGATATCTGTAGATGTTGGGAACAGCTGTAGAATGCTGTAGACTGTTGTGATGATGGCTGTGGTACAGGAGGTGCTGCATGTGGTGGTGGCAGAAGGTCTTCATTGGTGGTGTGGTGCTGGCAGTTGTGGTGTCGTAGGTGGCAGGATTATATATTTATCGTGGTGCTGTAACTATTGTTGGGGTAATATAAAAATATTATTTAGGGATTTTGTAGTGCCCCCAAGGTAAGGTCGATACTCAATCTACCTCAATTTAGCATTTATTGTCCATACCTGACAACACTACTTTGGTTACGCGTTAGGTGTAGACATCGTGAGCATGCGAACGGAACTGACATTGGGTCCCCAAAACCCTTGTGCAATTTTCGAGGCAATCTCGATAATCCTCGTACCTGAGTGATTGCAAGGCATTAGGTTTTTACACACTTCGCCTTGCATATACATTGCTAATTCACAACAATGTATGCATAAAGCTTGGGATGTAAACCCACAAAATGTGTGATGATGCGACTGGTACAATCATCTTTCATCACCCTGGTACGGCCTTTGTTCTTGCGGGAGAATCCTTGCGAGTTATCGAGCGCGTAGTTAGATGTATCAAACCACACTTTTAAATCTGGGGTAATTTCTTTATTGATGTCATCACAAGCAACAGAATACAACAAGGAGTCGGTATCACAATAGAGGAGGTGTAAGGCTGACATTGGAAATACTAGAGGATTAATTTATAAAGATCAAGAATGGCAACAGCACTGTACAAAGGTTTGTTGAATACAACAGAACTCTTTAACATCTCGATTAGGACCAAGTTTTCATCGATAATCTGCCTTTGCTGGAATGTAGTACACCCTATCAGCTCTGTAGTCCTATGGATAGTGTCATACTTGGAAACGACTTTTATGTCCCATTCCAGGCGGATATTCTGCAAAGTTTTTCCATAAACTGAATTATTCATAAATAAAAAAAAAACGATTTCTTGTATTCTTTTGCAGCCCGAGCACGTTTCTCAGTATTAAATTCGATGAGCGGCTCCAACCATGCCTTCTGCTCAAATCGTAAAACGCGATGAACAGATCTCACGTGAGCCATTTGGAGGTATGCCATTTTCTGGGGCTAAAGGCAGATCAGATAGTGCATCATGACACTCGTCTGGAAAAGACAGATCCACTTCCACGAAAAAACAAGTGCCACCATCATTCACCATGTTTGAAAAATTCCATGATGAAAACACGTAAGCCTTAATCCACTCAAAATTATCTATTGGAAGCTTGGATCGCATAGTTGAAATAGCATATATATTTCGATGCCACACTGGGGTCGTAATACTCACCCATGTAAATATTGTTGGCTTCTGCATGTCTTCTGGAAACCTGGTTAATGCAGCCCTAGCTACATATGTGTCATTGAAAATAAAGTACACCATGAAAAAGACGTCTTGGGTATGGGCATAATCCTCATCACTAATGCCTTCATCTTTCATCGCATTATGAAATGCATCCTTTGGTGGTAGTGACTTGCACATGAGATTGTCTGGCAACTTAACAAAGTCATAAGGAAAAACTCCCTTCCATTTTGCCAATTCATATTGGATGTTGTCTGAAAACATCGAGCGGGTGATATTCAGTTGTGCATGTAGTAAATTGTCCGCCAAAGTTTCCAGAGAGGCGCTCATGAAATGGAATGAGTCAACAAATCTTAACTTGAAATATTGTGCCTTTCCATTTAAATCAATCCCAATGGGAATTTGTTTGGTAATTCCTTTTGTAATTCTCTAGGGTCATTCCAGTAACGTGAATTTTACCAGGATTTTCAATTATCATAGTTCCGTCGGGTAGTGTTACGCAACATTCAGGCAAGGGTTTTATGAGAAAGTGAGCAACACGACTATGCAGGTTATGAAAAACAGTGACAAGTTGTCTCTTGGGCAATCTGAAGTTCAAGTTGTATTAGTTATGTGCGCGAGCTCTGATTTCGTACTTCACATGGTCATGATCGGCCACAAAATCATCTGCACCAAGCTTTTCCTTACAAATGTGACAGCATTTCTGAGCCGCCAACCTATCTTCATCAGCAGGGGGGTTTTGGCTTCATCGGAACAATCACACAGAAAAATTCCTGCAACCCGCTTTGTAAGTTCAACTAATTTATCTACTGTAGATACATACGATTAGTACCCACAAACTCAAAATAGTTTGATAAACTTGGATTGTATGAAGAAACCAACAAAATGCTACAGGCATATGGAACATGTTGGTTGATGGTAGTTCTATTACTGGTTTCATTATTAGGCAAGCAAGTGGACATGCGTTTCAGGCAACTTTCAATGTTACAATAGGTGACAAAACTCAATCTCTAATGTTTGCTGTAATCTATAAATTCCATATACTTTCCAGTGGGAAAAGTACTGTGAACAGCCTTTTGTTCCTGGCAAAAAATAGCGTGACTTATGAGTTTCTCCTTAGTTTGGAAGTACTGAAGACAATGCTCGCAAACAAATTTCTTTCATTTCCTCTTACTCAGATGACTACCAACCAGCCATGACAAATTTCTAATAAAGACAAAATGCAAATGAACGGATTTTCCAGTAGAGCGAATTGCCAAAATATTCACGTGTTTGTCATGACGTACAGGAGAAATACACATCGGTACTATAACCCCACCCTTTTATCAAGTTTCGTCAATTATATTGCTATCTTTGTCCACCACACACTAAACATTGATATAAATAGAATTATTCTTCTCAAACTTACGAATATCCTGTATGACTGCAGGTGTCTAGATGCCTTCAGTATTCAAAACCTCTCGAGGTTTTGGATATTAAGTAATTCTCTTGGCATGTCGTGTGGCAGGATACGAAGATGGTACAATGGCGTAGTGGAAACACATTCTCTCTGGGCAGTGTACATCGACACAAGCAAGGCAATTGACAATAAACTTGGGTAGTTTAGTGTGCACAGCACCGATGGTGAACATCATGTATTTAGACACATGTACATCCATGTACATAATTAGTTGCAAACTCCAGCCAAATACACGCACACTAAACTCCTCAAGCCTCTTAGTAATATAAGAGACTATGTGATCATCATATATTAAACCCACATCGGATGAGTGCAGAACAGGGAGGGATTTGCTCTGAAAATAGAACATTTCTATAGCACCTTCCTCCACCATGAGTGTTTTAAAATATTTGCCTGCTACAGTAACGGATATTATAATAGGCCGGGGTGATGCCAATACTAAGTTTAATAAAGGGTTCATACACCTCACAAAAAAATAACATTTAGCCTGCCTGTGAACAGCATAGCCAATAACTGATGTGTAAGGTCTGGCAACGGCTCCACTGAGGCTGGGGACTCGGAAAACGAATTATTTTCCGGCTCCCTAGACAAAATATTTCTAATTTACTTGAAAGTCGGCTGTGAGACAGAAGAAACACTTTCCATGTCACAAGAATTTTCCGAGTCAGATAGACATAAATCATCCACCAGAAGATCAACTGTTTGTTGTAGTTTGGGGGAAGCGAACGCAATTTGATCTACTGCTGTTGATGTCCTATCGATGAATGAATCCATGCTCGAATCGCTCAAATATAAGTCATCCAGCAAAATATCAATTCGTTTCCACTTAGACGAAGAGATACTGCCTTGAGAGCTTGTACTAGACTGTCTTTCCATCTGAAATTCAGAATCTGAATCGCTTACATAAAGATATTCCAGCAAGCTACCAATACTTTGCCACTTACTCATCTTGACTCCTAACTAAGGTTTCTTTTGTTTCCCCGGTACAATAGTTTCAACATCACAATAAATAAATGTGAAACTCACTTTACTCACTTACCACGATGTATCTGTGAATAGAATATGTGTTAGTAACATCCTAAACAAAATTACAACATTCTTTATTATAAAGAAAATTTTATGAGTGAGGTAAAAATGTGTGTTTGGGAAATGCAGTAGGCACCCAGCTATAGCATGATCGAAGTGTTTACAAAATATACTAGGGCCGAGAGTAGAGACAGTCTCATGGCGAAAGACAAGTAACATACATCGAGGATGATGACGTGCGGGATGGAGGGAGAAGTGTGACACAATAGGAAGCTGATGAGAGCTTGGACTTCATGAGAGAGTGAACGTGTTTGCACACGCCGTCCTGCAGCCCTACTTCAGTATTCACCACGCTTTGTGACCTGCCTAGCCTTTATTTCCCAGCTACATGTCTCGAACCAGGAGAGTGGACTGTATTTAGAAAACAACATTGTAATGGAACTTAAACTCCTGCTATTGCACTGAATTTTAAGCAAGTTTTGAACACGATTGTTTGAGAGAAAAACTTTTCCAGTTTGCAAAGAAAATGTTTTCGAAAGCCATGTAAAATTTACTTTTCAAAATTCAAAATTTTTGTTTTGCTTAAATTCTTTTTATAAAAAAAGTTTTTGTAAGGCGAGTACTGTCACTCTATATTAATAATTGCAAATAATACTAACTAGACACACTTACATACTGTTTTACACACTTAAAAGTAAGCACAGATACTTAAATTTTAAAAATCTCAAACTTTACTTCAGTTTTAAAATGTTTTAAAAAATTACTAAAAATTAGCCAACTCTCCCTTTACTCAATTAAAACTCACAAAGATAGAGCAACCCACCTAGATTGACTTGCAATACATTTCCCCAAACTGTTATACTCGCAGTTTCCCAACAATTTTGAATATCTTAAAACTATTTAAAACTAAATGCCCAAACCATCCTGTCACAAACACATCAAAACAGTACATTTGTTAGACTTACTCGAGGTACAATCACCCATCAAATAAGTCATCCTTCTCCAGACAACGACATTCTGAACAAGCTTGGGAGCTATGGTTATGCACTTCTCACCTTCTAGACATGCGAGGTGTATCTGGCTTAGGTTTCCCTTTTTTTTAGCTGTTCCATAATTCATACTCATAGTCATAGCCAAAACCCACCATTGAAAAATCTTAAACCTAGTTAAGTACACTTAAAAGTTAACTAAATAATTAAATATTGTAAATGTGAAACGATTTGCTGACTAAGTTGACTGATTTTAAGAAAGTTTCATTGAAATTTTAAAGACTTCTAATGATTTTAAGAAATTTTTCATTCAAATTGTAATGATTTTAAGAAAATTTCATTCAAATTGTAAAGAGTTTATGAAAATACCGGTAAAATTTGTTAAGAGTTAACGGAAATATTGATAAAAGTTTTTAATGATTTTGACAATTACAAAAAAAAAAAGTTAAACTAAACTTAATAAAAATCGCCACACAAATTTTTAATTAACAAAAAAGAATTTAATTCGAATCAAAGAAAAATCTAAAATATTTTTTAACTTATTTACTTATATTAAGCGAAGCTGGTAGGCTTCGAAGGAGGGTTGAACCCGGGTCAGGCAGGCTTAACACCAACCTGCTCAGGCAGGCGAGTGGCCGTAATCGCAAACGAGCGGTAAGCTGGTCCTTTTACCGCCGTGGTAGAAGCTAGGGAGCGATGGGCGACGGGTCCCTTGGCCGTCACAGAAGATCCCGGCAGAATCAAGCAAGCGACGAGCGGGCGACAGGATTCCCAAACAAGTTAACCCCGGCAGCAGCTCCAATCAACGCGCGGACGGTAGGACCGGTTTATAAACTGGACGATATACTCGTGCACTGCAGGGGAAATGTTGACCCCGTGAAGTCAGAATAACAAATGGCGAGCTGCGGGCAGGAGCCCCAATTTATAGGCCAGACACCCTCCCTTATCGTCAAAATGTTTATGTATCGTGATTTTCTTCAAATGTACGTGAAACGAAAGAATTACGTATTTGAAATGTTTTAAAATAAATTTAACCAAATTTAACGCAAATTAAAAGGATTAAACGCATTTTCTGAAATTTTGCGTGTATATAGTGGAATTTAACGTGGAATATGTATATTTATTCGTTTTACGGGATTAGATTTGAATTATGTTCATATTTAACAATTTCGTACACGAACAATTGTAATTATGATACGAGCTGTTTTGCAATATGAAGTTTTTTCAACCAGAATGTAATACATTTATACTACCTTTTTGACATAAAAGGCCAAATTTCTGTTTTTACTAACATTTAATTATATATTTTAATTATATGATTTGTTCATTATTATTTTTGTTTAATATGGTTACCGGTTGGTTATTTACAAACCATATTACAATAAAAAATGGTCTAGCCAGGATTCGAACCCAGAAACCAGATTACAATTAACCATGGCTTATCCGGGATTCGAACCCAGAGCCTCCAGTTAATGCGTAAACTGACTACACCACAGAGGCTGGCAAAATAATAAAATAATTTTTTTGTGTATTTATGGTGTGTTGTAAAATATTACTACGTTTTCAGGAGACATCTTTGCCAGGAGACAGTTTCAAATATGTTTGGTTGAATAGTATTTTGGCAAACAAATAGGTTTGTTTGTTTGTTATCTGAATTATCTTTCCTCTGGCTTTTACATTACAACACTCTTTCGTGTTAATGAACGTAGTTTGAAAGAAACCAAACATCTTAAAATTTTTTTTTTGAGAATCTCTGTCTGTTGAGACTCCCCCTCTCTTAAGGAAACAATTCATTTCACAATTGTAAAGGGATTTTATAAATAAAAGTAAAAATTAATTTTACAACATATATTATTGACAAAAATATATACAATAACAGGGTTTAATCAAAAATTTATGTACAGAGGCCATATCCCTGATACCTTTGGAACACATTAATTAGAATTTATGCAAGACTAAAACTTTGTCTTAACTTATATGTACATTTTCTAATTTATGTCTGTGGAAAAAAAATAGACTTAAAAATGTAGAAAGAGAAACATTGATATTTCAAAAACTCCTTTGTCAAAGAGAATTTCTACCATACCATAACCTGTATAGAAACATAAACAAAATAGCAGAATAACAATTTTCTCACGTAAAATATGGAGGTATAATCTACGACTCACCAAAAACTGCCGAGCGTAATCATTAGACTCAAAAGGAGACGAGTGTGAACACAAATTGTGAACAGAAATTTTATAAAATTATACCAATACTGATGGTTTTCGCAAACGAGAAACAATACACGTTTTACAAAGCAAGGAATACAGGAAACAGAAGAGGTGAATATTTTTCTCTGCGTTTGTCTATTTCAGAAATGAATAAAATTTGCTATTTACAGGAAAATACTCTATGGCACGGATCAAATATTTGTTTCCTTGGAGGGAATACGAGGTAGAGTACTAATACAACTATTACGTAGTACTATACTTGAGTAATTCTAAATATTGTATTTCTATAAAATAATGTGTCCGTTGATTAACTAAAGTTAAAAAAAAAATACATTCATCTTTGTTAACCATGACAATAGATACTGGTCGTGGTAGGAAAGTTGACGCTGGCCGCATGCGCAGAAGACGAAACTCGACCGACCCCACCTTTAGCCTATGTTTTTCTCAACATCGTTTACAGAGAGAATATGATTGTCAACAAATTTTTTGTCACACCAAGAAAAATATTGTCACACGCATGTTACATGAATGCCCAAAATGGGAACTGTATAAATAATAGTGACCATCCATCAGTTATAATGTTCTTTATATATGCACACAGAGATGAGAATTATTTGTTGAATTCAATTGTCAAGGCTATTTTAAGGAAATTACAAGGGATTGAATATTATTTACCCGAATGAAATACATTTTATTTTTACCAGCACAAATATATTAGATTGTATTAGTTTTCATCACACAAACACACACACATATATATGTATGTATATATATATATATATATATATATATATATATATATATATATATATATATATATATATATATATATATATATATATATATATATATATATATATCAGGGAATATAACTAAAGTGAAGGAAATGTCTGATGAGTTCCGGCTGATAAGAAATGAGTGCCATTTCTGTGTACATTATTTACTTACGAAATAGGGCACCGGTTAACTGATAGAGTTCCAGCCAGAACGCCTATGATAAAGTATTCGCAAAACAATAAATCCTGTGATGGCATATTTAATTGATTCAGTTCAGTAATGCATAACAAGTATAACTTGAAATCAAATCTATATTTTCGCTTCAATCAATGCTACATGCTGGAAAATAATTTCATCAGTAAAACTACTTTTCTAATATGAAAAAAAGATTGCATCCTGTGCTATAAAAGTAATTGGCACAATAAATAATTGGTAATATTGAGAATAATATCGTACGGAAACGGAAGAGTGCGTGTTATTTTCAAAAACTAGCCAGTACCGTGCTTAAAAGGCAATATTATACTCTTCCCTGTTAGTGAAGTTCAATTACTGCATATATTCAGTATTATAGTGAGACTGAAAATATTGATTCAAATTGTTTAGAACTACGCAATCGTTAGATTTTGATATTTAAATGGAAACGCCAATGACAACCAAATTTCGTCCACGTCTGCTATATCATTTGTATGTGCGCCTGCGAAATTTTCACCTCGCTCATTATAATTTTACTAGCTTCTGCGCGTGACTTTGTCCGTGTGGAATTCGTATTTGCGTTACAGTATTTTTAAAAAGGCAAGTGTGTCTTTAAAAAAGAATACACATATTAAAATAGAAAGTGGAATAAAATACAAATCCCAAAATAAGAGAACTATAGCAGTTGCGTTTAGATTTATTGTTAGCAATCAATCATGTCAACATGAGTAGTGTGAGCATCTGTGTCCGAGCTATTTGGGGTGCAAAAGTGGCACAAGTGCCATCTGATTAACCTGTAAATAGGTGTAGGAGAGAGGTATTACAAGTTGGTGCTATACGTCCAAGGATATTTCAAACCACCCCCTCCTCCCTTCAACTTTCGCAGCCCTCCTGACATGTGTGCTGTGATTGGCTGATGTGTTTCCCCTCCAACCCTCCCCCGAAAGATGTTCTGTGATTGGCTGTTGGCTGTGGGGTATTTGTTTGTCTGAAAAACCACCCAAGCGACATTTGGGACTTTGTATCACCGGAGGTCTGAGGATCCTGTTTGCCGGGCTGTCGTTGGATGAACTGCCGCCAGATTGGAGGCTCTAGCGCCCTGTGTATGGAGTAGGGCAGTATATGGTTCAAGACCCATTGAGAGTTATTATATTTTATTTAATCGCGCAATTAGATGTAACTACTAAGTATGCATAATGAGCAATTACTGCGCAATTGTATAGTTAGGCATAATTACATAGTTAGTACACATGTCGACTCTTTGGCTGCCGAACCTCAACTGACGAGTTTGGAAAGGGAGGTTAGGGTATAGGTTGTGGTGAGGGTTCCTGGTTCGAGACCCATCGAGGGCAATTAGATTTTTTAAATCGTGTAATGGGTAATGACACACACTAAGTATGTATATTGACTAAGTACAAGTAATAACACACTACTTATATGTACCAATAGTGATGGCACAATGTCCAAGAATGCACTTACATAATTAACAATTGTACAACGAGTAAGTACAAATGCTACATAAACATCCACTCCCTACCAGAGCCCACTCGTGACTGAGCTACAACCACCAATATCAATAGTTTTTACCCTCCCACCATAGTGGAATAGGGAAGCCAAGCGTGCCTCCGTGCAGCTCCGCTACTGTCATCAGCCTGTCATCAGACCCACATCTCCGAGAGCCCGGCGCACAGTACACCGACCTGCTGTCTGGAGAGTGGCCGACTAATTTGCCTCAGGCCTACATGGGTTCTCCACCTCACGAGCACTATTACTCTCTCTCTGTCTCTCCCCCTCCCCTCAATCAGTCTTTATGCTATCGACCGCTCGCGAAGTGAAACTTTCTCTAACCAACTATGCTCTTGTTAAAAATGCCTGGCATTGTTATGTATCACCATTTCCGATATATTTGTTTTAAAACTTGTAATTAGATGCTGCTTACGTAAATATTCTACGACTAGAGTTTTCATCATTTATTCCAACACATTTTTCATTTTCTTAAACATTGTGTAAGTAAGTCAAGTAAAAAATATCGGTGAGCTCGACACAAGTTACTGTAGGGAAATTCGAAGGGCTAACCAACATATGGTTAGTGTTAATATATAAGGTGGGAATGTATTTAAAAATTTCCTAGTATAAGTTTGGAACCAGCCAGCTAAGATTCACGTGGCACTTTCTGCATATATCAGTAACATTATGGCAAACTACGATAATCAGTATTATTATGTAAGACGGAAATTTATCTAAAAAATGCCTAGTATAATTTTGGAAACCGCTTCAGTTATCGTGACGCAAGCTGGATTAGTCAATGTGACGCAAACAACGATTAAAAAAATTCCTACCATGATTTTGGAACCAGCTGTAGCTCACGTGAGCTTCATTAGTCAGTGGATGTAAGGTGACTTAGGCATGCTTCAGGAGAGTTGAGGAGTTAGCCTCTCCTTTGTTCGAGAGTTGTAGAGGATAATTAGATTATTTAATCGCATATCAAGTAATGAATAAATACTGATATTATTTGAATAATTAATAACTTGCATGAGTAATTACACTCTAACTACACATCCTACAAGGCCCACTGCTCACTTTCGAGCAACCTGAGATTTGCCCTTAAGTATAACTTATACTCCTACCATGCTGTAATATCAAGCGCACCACATATCGGGTTGGAGAGAGGATACGCCTTTCCAATCCCTATTTCATTCTCTCATATACTCTCGAGATGTAAGGAAGGGGGCCCGCACTCCGTCCTCTATCCACTTTACCGG
The DNA here is from genome assembly GCA_029891345.1 of Dryococelus australis. Lineage (NCBI taxonomy): Eukaryota > Metazoa > Arthropoda > Insecta > Phasmatodea > Phasmatidae > Dryococelus > Dryococelus australis. The sequence goes on along the minus strand of CM056993.1, from coordinate 253,998,654 downwards.
TCGTCGCGGATACTGCTTTACCGGCGCTTTGCTCGACATAGCACCAGTAAAAACCGCTCTCGCGATCTTCGGCAGCTGTATCGGCAGAGCTCACTCTACTCCCAGCAAACAAAGTGAGAACAGCTCTCCACGATCCCCTGACCAACATAGATGTTCACTAGACCTGTTTCCCTGGGGAAGGTCACGTATCCACGAAAGCTACACCAACACCAGTCTTCACGAACACATGATCACAATCTTACACATATTTAGTTTAAGTATAAAAAACATAAAATATAAAAAAAAAATTTCAAAATTAATTTTTTAGTTGTTACACAATAACATAAAAAAAATAAATTAAACTCATTACATTTACACAAAATATGCTTTCTCTTTATGCTTAGAAAACTAATTGCCATTATTATTCTATGTCAAAAGTAAATATTTTTATGTTAATTTGTACTACGTATACCATACAGGAATTCATTTCAGAAATCCCATCGAGGATAAATATGTGTATAGTGATTTAAAGTCTGTTGTGTTTCCCAATGAGGATAATTTTGTTTAACTATCCCGCTAAAGTTAAAAAGTTAAAAAATATTTAATGATATACTTATTACTCCGCTCCCCCCCGCATTCCTTAATTCAAACCCCAGTGAAGGCAAATACATGTATATCAATTAGTAACTGCTTATCTAGAATAAATACTTCGACATACATGGAGGAAGTTTACATCATTTCAACTCAGAACATGTATGCAGATGCATCCTAAAAAAACTATTGTTTAAAACTCAAAAACCCTAGATGTTAAATAAGAAAGAAAACATTTTTTTTTAAGTTATGTACTCTTTATCATTTTTAATTAATATTGTGTAATAACAACCCAACTGGCATCATGCAGGAATAGTTTAAAAACAAGAGGTACATGCTCGCATCTCTAGTAAACTTTCATTCCCCAGATGAAGACAAGGGGTTATCATTTGCTCCCGTTAGATGGGACCGCAGTGCAGCGGCAGACATGAGCAAGCCAGTCGCTCTGGTAAGAATGGCTAAGGCCTTGGCATGAAGATAGGGGAGGGGAGAAGACAAGACTAGTTTCACCAGCCATCACTAGGGGCATGGGTCAAAGAGCTCTCAGTATTCCCTCAGAGAGTGACCACGACACACAACTGCTTAGCAGGCGGTAGAAGGGTTTCCGTGTGTCACATCAACTAACAAGTTTAATGCTTGCTACACTTCTGTTTTGTCGCATGCTGCTGACAGAGGTTACAGTAACCTCCGCCATCAGTTTATGCATAAAAGTTTCGTAAAAGGTTATCACAAACTTCCACATACTTAATTGAAGTATGTCATATAGAAATGCTTTTTCAAAATTCATTCTTAAAAAGTTGCTGCAAAATAAAATAAATTTAAACCCTTACTCCAATTGAAATACACATTTTCCGGTATGTTTGAATTACGAAAACCAACATACTTTTCCCTACATATACCAAACAGGGTTTCATTTCAGAAAACAATTTTTGTTAAACTATTTTAACTCTATACCATTTTTGCATTGCTTTATCTCAAATATTCCACTTCTCGTGAAAATATTCTGTGACATCCACTAATGCTTATTAATCCGTCTTTCTTTTCTTTAAATTGTTTGTTTTCCCCTGAAAATTCAGAACTCACCTGAGTTAATAACAACTCATCCCATTCTCAAAAATACTTTCCCTCACAAAAATTTATAGTGGAAAAACCCGCAGGGCGAGACTGTGATTGCATATCCATTCGGAAAAAAAAACCCCTTGTGTAATGAATCAAAACTAACACTCCAAATATTAAAAAAAACTTTTTTTATATAGCTTATCACAACTCAAACAAACCAATCATCACATCAAATAAAAAACGAGGATATCACATTCATATTTATTGCAACCTTAATATTATATATACACACACATATTATCCACAAATATATACAGAACTCGTGAAAAACAATCACTATTACGATACATTACGTTTAAATTTTACCAGAAGTTTAACTAATATAGACTATTTTGTAAATAAACCACCACACATCGTACACTGAAATACATCGCACTCAGGGTTCCTTAAACAAGTGCTCCTTAGGTGGCGACACATGTTGGTGAGTAAATTTAATAACTTCATAACAAAATCGACACTGATTCCCAGAATCTGTCGAGTTTTCCACCGAATCACCTGCTTCGCACATGAACAATTGTTTTTCAAGTTGTATATGAGCAGTAAACACATGCCGACATTTTTCACAACAATTTCTACCAGTTTTCCCAAAACAATTAATTTGCAGATGTCTTCTCAAACGTGATTGAAAGCAAATTTCTTCTTGCAATATGTACACTGATATGAAGTTTTGTATTCGCTTCCAAGTAGGTGGTGGCGACGAATTCGAATCACTAGTTGTTAAGGAAAATTTGCGAACAATCTCATGGTTCCTTAGTGCATTGCCATTTTTGAACAAACGAAGACATATTGTACATTGGTATACTTTCAGTTTGGGATTCTTGGTACAAGCACCCATCTCATGGCATTGCATATAATATGTGGTTAATGTTTGTCCATAACAACAGTATACATATTTTATTCCCGTTGAAGCATTACCTTAACATACCGCTAAATGCCTTGCTAATGCAGAATTTCTCATAAAGTAACAACCACATTCTGCCCAGCGATGCCTAATACAATCAGAATTCCTAACACAAATAATTCTTTCATGACGATGCATACTGCGACTATGCTTTCAGTTTAACATGTAAACATCCACAAACAGAATGAAATAAATAGCTAAAAATATTGAGATTTTATACTTTTCGTGAACTTAGAAACATGTAAGGAACAAAATGGCATATATGAATAATCATCGCCTGCGAAATTAAACTAATTGTAGGAGCAAGCATGTAAGATGAAAAAAATGATGTATGTGCAAAACTCTTTAATAAAAGTTACGAAACGCTAGAGATACGATCTCCAGTGGTAGTAGGGAGCGGAGCACAGTCTGTCTTTAACCACTGAAGTGTAAACATATCTCCACAATACCAACCTTCATTGCTTGCTAACATTCCGGTTTACCTAAACACGCCAAACTTTTTTTTTTCCGGGAACTAAGTAACATACGGGGACAAAACATAATATATGAAAATCATTTCCAGGGTAATTAAACTAATCTTAGGAGGTAACATGTAAGCTTAAAAAGCTATATTTATGCAAACATACTCCAGTAATGTTTGCCCCAAATACTTATGCTTGTAATTACATTGTACCTATGCTAGAAATTTTAGATTATTCCTCTAAACTATCACTTCAAGTAAACTAACACAGCCAGGGTTACACGACATAATAAATTTACATTTCTGTAATAACTTTATCACATTACAGAAAGTATTACCAATAGTTTTTTAAAATTTTTATATTAATATTTTGCTATAAAAGCTTAATTCAATGTTTCCTTTACTAGAAACAAGACCATATATAACCAAATAATAATAATAATTAAATATGTCGAGCAACATTCCCTACACCCAAACATAATTAATGCCATATCAACCAAGAGCAATGCAGATCGAGCCAGGCAGCCGTTAGTCATTCCCAGACCATAAATCACTCTCATCTATCGTGGTGTGAGGTTGTCTCCACAAGCCCTCCTCTAGAGACTTTTACCAGTGCTCACAACACCGCGTTTGCCATTGGCTCGTGAGACAACAGATGGGTAGCTAACTATCCGCATCCCCTCATCTGCCAGTCTGACTTCAACTCGCGAAGGGTGACCATCTCTCTGCCCCCCCCTTTTTTTTTTTTCACGGAACAACACAGCTCCTCGCAAGACAGGTTTGGCAAGGGTGGTCAGGTATGGACATAGTCGTCAGATCTCCAACACTCATCTCTACATATATGATATCACAATCTTTCATTCAATTAATTGAAGCATATCGATATAAATATATTTTTCAATATTCTTTCTAAATTAATACATAATAACATTTAGAATAAACTATAACCCACCATGAGAAATACACTTCATTTCCAATCAGATACGATCTCGTACATCCATTCTACTGTCTAAATGTTTGCTACTGAGGGTGGATACCATTTGATATTTTTTACTGAGGTCTTACAAATATCTGTATACACATATTTAAAAAATCCACAAATAACAAGTAGGAAACAAATTAGTGTTATTTTTAGTTACATTCCAATCACCTCACATTAAATAATATAGGTTTTCCTTCCTTTATTCACAGATTACTCTTTAATTGAAAAATAAATTCAATAAAATTCTCGTATTTCTTTTCTAATTGACACTAAAATTTTTACAGAAATCCATGCTGATAGATACACCAAGCATCTATATACATCTATTTAAAATTCTTATATCCTCACAGATAACGCATTTTGTATACATCAAGAAATTGCATACGGCCATTAGAAAAAATGTATATTTTATTATAAAGTGAATATCATCTTCAATATACATTTAACTCAGATTAGACTTAATTGCTTCTCCCCAACAACCTAACATAAGACAGGATCGAATAAATGAATAAAAACAGTAGTCGTTCGTATACTTAAACTTTATTTCACACACTTGTCAGAAATACATATTAATAACTACAAACTCAAACATATTGTTATGAGCTGCAGCTGGCGCCGGCTCAGCTGCCCCGCGCCGTGGTAGGTGACCCACCTCGACCTCCCCTCTCCCTGGAACGATGCGCTCGTGGCCTGTAGTCCCCTTCTTGGAATCCCATGAATACCGACAGTGGTGAGACTTGCTGGCATTACAGACCTCCTCTCGCCTGCTAAAGATTTCGATACGTTTAGCGACTATGCAAGAATGTTCTGGTGAGACTGGCTGGTGCCCCGGCCCTCCTTTGTGCAACTCGTGAGTTGGGGAAGATTCTGGGTGATGGCCTAGACGATATATATACTGCCGCGGCCCAGCGGCCAGCAGTCTTTGATAGAGGCTACCTGTCCGAGTGTGCGCGAGCGAAGTGAGGTGTGGACGATGACAGGAGATTGCTGAACGACGGCGGGCGAGGTGTTCGTGGCTTGAATGGACGAGAGGGTGTGAAACCGACGAGTGAAGACTACTATGCGTAAGGGCGCTTGGAGGACTCTAGAACATTGCGACTGGCGGGACATGGACTGAATTGAGGTATGACTGAATGAAAGGGTAGTACGGATTTTATTGTAAATATTCGAATTGTCAATTTGGACACATATTTTATAGAATATTTGAATAGGTTGATACACTGTATATTGGGAAAGGGAAATCATTATTTTATTTAATTGATTTCTTTGTGGTAATCATAAATTGTATTAAACATCAGTAATTAGTTGTGAACAGTAAGTGATATCAATTTATTTTGAGATTTTGAGCTCAGAGAATTTTACTGTAGTTATTGTAAATAAAATAAGGAAATTATAACTAATTATTTTATTTTATTAAGACCTCCAGCCTTTAGCGAACTTAGTATAGCCCACTTAATTTATAGAGACAGAAATTGTAACAATATTTTTCATTCAACAAAATATTTATGACTTAGTCTATTTTTATACAACAAATCCTGTTGTGAGCATACCAATCACTCTGATTGGTAAATTTGTTTTTGTAGGATTACAGGAAAGCGTGTTTTAAGTAAATGCAATGAACTTTAATTTTAGTGTTTTTTTTGTTATAATGTAATAACTTTAAGAAAATAATTTAAAAAATATTTTTTATATACTTCAATTAAATATGTGCGAGATTGTGATAACCTATACGCAAATATTGGTGTTAGTGTAACTTTTGTGGGTGTGTGACCCTCCCTAGGGAAACCAGTCTAGCAGATACCTATGTTGTTCGGGGGATCGTGTAGAGCTGTTCGCACTTTGGCTGATGGGGATAAAGTGAGCTCTGCCAATACAATTGCATTGCCTTACACTGCCGCACCAAATGTTTCAACATTAAAAAGCCCGCACAGTAGACAGCAGCAGCAATACGTTTCCAGGTGTGTAGGCAATACCAATATCTTTACGTCCTGTATGGAATCACACATCGACTGTCGTCACAATCGAACAGTTATGTATGTTTATTAATGTATGGTAAGCACTGTTTACAGAAGGTGATAACCTCGTCCACCACTATTGGCTGTGCTGTGGCCATTCACGAATGTATGGCTTATTGCCTTCGTACTAGGTACTGTATCGCTGCAGCGGAATCTAGCGGAATCTTTGTGTGTGTTTTAAACGAAAACGGTGGGGTCCTAGGCAGTTGCAACAAGAGGACCATTATTGTTTCGTAGGCCATACTGTTCAATAAACCAGTATCAAACGTTCATAATTCCCGGCGGTAACGAAGTAGCTGGCAATAAGAGGTGGCCACCCCTGTTATTTTCGTAACGGAGAGTGTTATTATCGTGAATTTTCTTTTAGCTAGAAGATCCCGATAACATAAAACAATGCTCTGTGAATTGTACCTTCATTTCACTTGGTTTCCAATATTTCGCAAAAATACATATCAAAATCTCCATTTTCAGGGAAATATTTCGCCCTAAATATTTAGTTTAGGTACAAAGTGTCCTGTATATTTGCCACTTGATTTTCCATAAGGAATAACCTTACGAAGTTTGTTGGTCGAGTTCAGCTCCATCCTGTATATATAAACACACATGTTTCCGAAAAATATGACCAAACTGTGCCAGGGGATTACTGATGTTAAAAGAAAGAATTAAAATATGACACCCATGGTCCATCTCAAATAATGACTGTTGAAACTCTTAAAGCCGGAGACCAAAAAGCATACACAAAGGTACGTTATTTTTTGTTAGATTGAACTTTTACTTACGTATAAATTATTTAGAATTTATAGCATTTCATTTGTCCTTAATTAGAATAAAACCGAGAAAAAAAAGGTGTGTTGGAAATTCCTGGTAGGAAATAGTTCTTATGCAAAATATTACTACATTGAGTGCGCAAGAATGCGGTGCGTTGACAATTTGGTGCAATTTTCTAGACTCAGTTAAGCTACGTATGAATCGAGGGATTCAGAAAAATTGGAAGTAGATCTAAATAGAGTATACCTGGAGCTCAGTATACACTGTTGCGTGTCTATACAACGCAAAATAATTTTCTTTGTTTAAATTGGCGACTGTGGTATGTTTGCAGTTATTGGTACATTTACGCCGTTTTCCAAGCACTCGGTTAGGGCCATTCGATACTAAATTCGCAGTAAAATGAAACTTCAACTACACATTTAAATGCATATATCAACTTACAAACAACGTTTTGGAAACTAGACGTCCAGATTTGTTTTGTAAAGCTACAAGTAATTTACGGCTAATTTTACAGTACTTTACTGCAGAATGTGTAGAACTGAAATTGAATTTTAAGAAGCAAATACGTTATAATTCAAATTTTTGTACAAGAATGGCGTTACATGACATATTTTGTATGTTGTAAAGACTCTGTATTTCACTTGAAGAAATTCGACAGTTTTTTCGCGAGTTGTTTCCAAATAATTATTACTAAAACGTACAAAAATTTTTGCAGTGTACATGTTTTCATTTAACTTATTTTTGGTTACCAACCAGCAGCTTAAATTAGTCCACCGATTTTATATTCGCCTGTCGACGATTGTGCTTTGTAACTTGTTGCAAAATAACGACCATTCTTCAATTTTAGTGATGGACTTCGCCTCGCCCTGATAAGTCCCCAGGTGGTTTCAAGTGAAATGTTCGCCTTAGACTTTGCAAGTCTTAGATAGAAGAAAATTCTCGTGTGAACTCTGGCTGTGAGGACTTTTCCTTAGGCTTCGCGAGCTCTAAATGACCGTGGGAGCACGTGGCATGTGCCAAACACGAGACAGGAAGTTGCGTGTTTCTCGCGCGCTCAAGTCGCGGCACTCGGGGAGTATATGGCGCAAGATAACCCACTTGTAAGCGGCAGGGGAAAACCGCATAGGTTGGCACCACTTACCAACCAACTTTCTCAATGTTTATTCCCCCCACCCCCTTTTTCTTGGTCCCATTAGTGGAAACTGGTCTGCAACAGTATAATTAAAATTCGTTTAGCTGTCGTTTAGGAAGTGTGTGTAATTCTAGTGCGCGTTTTAATACACGAATTATATATATATATATAATGTTTAAAGAACCAAATGTGATCTAATAATCATACGAGCTGTTCCGTTATATTTTCTAATCTATTGGGGAATTTAGACTTTATTATCAAATAGAGATATTTAAAAAATATGTGATGCGAATGAGAAATAAGATGGTAGCATTAACTTATGTCTACATACAAATCATGAAATTGTCACAAACACATCCTCTCAAATTTAGTATAGAATTTCAAATAATTTTATAACTTACATTAGAATATTATAGTATGGCAGGATTTCACGGGAGTTCCAATATTGATATTAATCGTTTATGTTTTTCAAGCTTAAAGAATTTACTGCATGCGTACCAGCAGGTGCAGTGTAAATTATTCACAATAATGAAGTCGATATAGCGAAGCGCTCTTTATTATTCGATTCATGGGCAAAGCAACTTTGAAGAGCAAATTTAGAGAAGCGAATAATTTTCCGCATTTCTTCTTCCCATTAGCCTAAGGGCGATAATCAGGACCCTTGATAACACCAAAGAAATGTAGCGTATCATTATTAATGCATTTCTAACGCATTCATAAGTAAAAAAAAAAATCATATCAGTATATGGGCACACACCAAATTACATGAACACTTGTATAGGACATAGTTTTCTACAAAAAAATTTTTGCTAATTAATTAATTTAACCTTTAGTTAACAAGATTTTTTTTAACAGTTGCAGTAATTCCCGGTGACACGTTTATTATTCCAAGGAGTTGGTGACTGAAAGGGTTGAGGATTAATAGCCATTTGTCGTCAGGTCGGAGAAGTGGAACTTATTTCCCGCTATGCTCTTTGTCACAGCGAAGTTTTGATGTTTTACATATAGCTATAATGCACAGAGAACGCCTTCCCCTCGACGTTTCTGATTGGCCGGGCGGGCCGGTGACGAAACATGCAAATTCAGATTCTCCCCCCCCCCCCCCCGGCATTAACCACGACCCTCCTTGCAACCCCCTTGCGCCACAACTTAAGGTTCTCTCCCCCTCCTGCCGAGCCAGCCGCCCTTCACCTGTCCGGTGGCATGCCGTCCCCGTCAAGGCAACCCCCATATCGCCCCCGCCTTGGGATGGGGGAGGCACCCTCCCCTCACGCCGCCCCTCCAGCGGCGAGGAAATCTCAGCTGGGCACGCCGGGTGCCAGTTACGGACGACCTACGGCCCCACGCGGTCAATTAAGGCAGCCCTTCTTCCACCTGGGTCGTGTGTCGGAACAGTGGGCTGTGGGAAACCCGGTACTTTGTCTCATCAGGGATGTTCGAGGAGATCCTCCCCGCCCGTGCGCGGGGTAATCGAGAAGGCCGACCCGGCAGCCGTTAGTTGGAGTGAGGAGGGCCTGACTGTCGGCTCGTCTTGGAGCACCCAGGCGGGCGAGTGACGTCACATTGGCGGCACTGCACTTACAATGCGGCCGGCTGATCTCGAGCAGCGACGCACCTACGTCGACCGCATGGCAGACCTGGATGTCGGCAGGACACGTGGCGAGGCGGACCCCCCGCCCCTCGTGTGACCGCGCACCACGTGACCTCTAGAGCCGAGAGCCACGTCGGCAAGCTTCACCCGATCTTGGTCGCGTCAGTTGTCGCCAAGAAAAAAAGACGTGCATCGATAGTTCAGTACCGAAGTTCCTATAATTCTTTCAAAAGTACCCCTGAAAATTGAACCAGAAACTTTGTTTTGTATGAATATACTTCCGATGAACTGCGTGACACTGTACAGGGAGTAGAAAACTATATTTCTGAGGGATCGTGGGTTGACCATGGCTGGGAAAATTTGCCCTGGACTGTGTATAATAACTAGTTGACACTCAGTGTCTCGATGAGAAGCAACACGGAGTAAACTAAACATGGGTTAAAATTTGTAGTGCCGTAATAATATTTATTTTGAATACTTTTGTGTTGTGTGAAGACGAAACCAACGGGAGAGGGTTATTATTTATCCGTGTACGGGATGTTTAAAAGGTGTTGTAGTGGCTAGACTGGAGGAGGAACTGTACATGGAAGGAGTCGGTAAAGGGGGTCGCCCCGACGGGCGGCGAGGCAGCGGAGGCGGTGACTGAAGGATGCAGCCGAGCGGCAAGAAAGGAGGCGGCGGCAAGGTCGGGGGCGGTGACGACAAGCCCTCCCCCGGGGCTGCGGCGGGCAGCAAGGAGGATGCGGTTGCAGCGACGGGAGGCGGCAACGGAAGCGGCGGCGGTGGCGACACGGGCAGCGTGGGCTCCGGGGGCGGCGGTGGCGGCAAGCCCGGCAGCGCGGGGGCGGGCGTGCGCGACGCCGCGACGCGTGTCCTGCAGCTGGCGCAGAAGGGCGAGTGGCCACCATGTGACCAGGCGCTCAAGAACCTTGAGAAGATTGTCGCCAATGGCGGCGAAGAAGTCAGCAGCATCCCCTTGTTGGGCGTCATGGACCCGGTGAGCAGCCACTACCTCGATAATAACAACATTTATACATCCCATCTGCCCATCCCGACTAAATATTATCCATTCATTGTTACTTACAACTCTTCTGAAGCCCTGCCAAAGTTCTACTTTACGGATATTCCTCCGTCTCATGCAAACAGAGCTAGAAAATTACACCAAAGAAGCAACGCATCGCACTCGGGCACACTCTAACAATATTTTAATTAGAACTATTTCATACTAAGCATTACCAACACGCCCATTTTTCTACGTTTTTAATCATATCAATCATAAATGAAACGGAATTTGTAGTTAAAATATAAGTAAAAGTTCAATTCAACCAAAAATATGTTACTTTTACGTTAAAAGAAGTATAAAATACTTTTGGTAAATGACATGTTCAGGAGACAACCAAACACGTCACACATAGGGTGATTTTTAGAAAGCATGATTTAAAAACAATGAAGTAATTGCGAAAACATATTACATTTTAAGTTGAGTTACGATTGTACCGTTGCATTTTGTGAAATCTTAATGTAAGTTTAGGAAAGTATCGTTACAGGAATACCGCCATTAGAATGGCGGAGAGGCCAAGCCCGTCTTAGCTCGGAATTTTGCTCACGTTGTCAGACTCACAAAGAGAGCCAATACATATGATATTTGAAAGATTTTTCAACTGGGTAAGTGATTATCTGAACTACTATTACGGAAAGACACCATTCAACTACAACAAAGAGTTGCAATGGCGTATGTCCATGTTTGCAGCTCAGATTGAGCTGAATAAAAAAACTTGACATACCTTAGATTATTTACTTTAAATACAAAACATATAGGAAGGTATCTTAGAGCCATTAGTTATTTGACAATACATTACAAACCTGTTTTAAAATAGCCTATACCAGAGAGCATTCTACACATTCTGAATTAATGCTTAGTTTATAGGTGTGAATTGCTCTTTTATTATAGCCATTGCGGAATTTTTACCTTTCGTTTGATGATTAAATACACAATAATGTTAAAATGAGACAAACACCGATAACCTAGAGACATTAATTCATTTCCAAACAAAGTTCCATTAAAAAAATAATTTAAAGTTACTTTCTGGGAGAAATGCTATAAAATCCAATACTATTTCAATTTTTCCGGCTTTAGGGTGGATTCCAGGAAAGGTACTTGAATCTTTGTCTTTGGCGATGAGGCCTAGGCAGTCGTGACGCCCACGGGAAGAGAAGTTTGAGCTGATGATGGTTCGAGATCCATCTACGGCGTGGCCCTAAACTGAATCAGGGAGTTAGCAGTCAAGATGTTAGCAGTGGTCAGTAATGACAAGAAACTTGTCCACTTTCAGCCTTAACTTGAACAGCTGTGTTGGGCAACGTCCAAAACAATACCATTCAAAACATCTTCGCCGACCATACACCGGGTGACACAATCATTTGGGGGAGGAGGGGGGATACAACTGCTAAAAATTTTTATTCCCTTTCAAGTTAATCAAGAAATTAAAAAAAAATTAATATAGCGTGTTTCCAATAAAAATAATTGGTCAGCAAGATTCATTGAAATGTTTTTAAATGATTTACGTCACAAACAAAACAAACAATATCTCCATTGTCATTAAAACATCTTGGACATTTACCCACTAAATCATAGAAACCTTCGTTGTATTTAATATATATATATATTATGTATTTTAACCAGCCAAATATATTTAATTAACTCGGCGGAGAAAAACTCACTCATCGCAGCGAATAATATTTCCGGATACTATTGCTTGTTTATGTCCACGGTTTAACGCCTGGAAATCAATAATCGAGAATGGCATATATATGTTTATATATATTTGTATATACATAAACCTACACACCCTTCGTAAACTGGGGTAACTTTGCACCGCTCAAAATTGTTTTCGTGCCATTTGTCAAAGAAACAGCAGAGAACTGTTTGAAGATAAAGGCTGTTTACTATAAAATGAGCAGTTCCCAAAGCCCTGTTTAAGATCTACTTGTATGCACGTTATTTATTATCACGCCTTATTTAAAATTGACACTGTCATTGGTCTTATCACTGTATTCGTGCGTCGGTCAAGTAAAACTGTGAACTTATTAGAAAAGTAAATATATTTAACAAATATGCTCTGTTTTATTTACACTTTGATACATTAAGAAAAGTACAAATTGAAAGATATTTTTTAAGTTATTAGAAATGGTTACCGAACAATTTTAATCCGACGTTAAGATATGGAACTACTTTCCATCCATCGTTACAAACTTTACTGCGCGAATGTCACTCAGTGCGCCCGTTAAAATATATGCAGGCAGGGACAGTGAGTTTTTTCCAAGGTTCAGTTAAAAAGTGCTCACTTTATCGTGAACAGCCTCTATTAAAAATGTTTCATGTTATCTAGACAGGCGATGCTTGCTGGTTACCCTTCCTTCAATAAGCGGCACCAAAACAAAATATTTTGAGTGGTGCAAAGTGTCCCCATCAGGAGCTAAGGAACCACAGTTTACGGCGTATATGAATATATACAACTTAAACAATAAAAAAAGAGACGAATATACAAATATATACAGGATCCAAAAATACTTAGGATGCGCACCTTCCAATTTAGAATACAGGTAGTAGAACTATAGTCTATTCGCCGTTTTTTTCGCACTTTTTAAAACGAACCTTTAAAAAACCACACCCCATGAGAAGTAGGGGCAGGGGATCATAGGCAACCCTTGATAATAGGATTATCGATTTTATATCAAATCAATTGAAAGGGTTAATAAAAAAGGGCTAAAGTTTAATCCGATTTTATTCCAATCAACAAATTGTTTATCCGATCTTAATCCGATAAAAAACGTCTTAATCCGATCAAAATAGAAAGTGTTAAATGTATTGAATGGGTTAAATGTATTGAAGGGGTTAATTTTATTTCTTGATTTTTCTTTATTTATATTTGGGTGGGGAGAGCGTGTAGCAGGAACTCTGACACTTCCTCATCCTTGGAGCTCTGGCAGTCGACTGACCATAGTGGTGGGTTGCAATGTGTTTTTATAGGTGTTGTGTTGAGTGCAAAAGTGGGCTAAGTATAAATTTTCTTATTTTTTTTCTAAATTTGAGGTGTTTGGAGGGATGTTGTTGGTAGATAGACGATTTTTACGAATATATTTAACACACGAGGGAATATCAGAGTGTTAGAACGATTTCTAAGAGTGGTCTAAGTTTAAATTTTATGTGTTTTGGCGGGATATTGCCCGTAGACGGTAGATAGTCGACTTTGAAATATGTGATTTATGTGTTAAACGATCTGTTTTCGAAATGAAATTAAAAGTTAGAGAATTTCAGAGTGTTGTACGTATGGATAAATTACATGCATAGAATCGCAAATTTTCAAACGACTATGTGAATAATAATAAGTGCAATTACATGAGTCTTAAATATAATGTGAGTCTCGAGCTTAAAAATACAATTTACACAAGAGAGAATTCTAACTACGTAAATAACATCTGATGTCTTCAAGAGCAAACTCATTAAACGAAATCCAGCTAGTCAGTATGAATAAATAAAGATTTCCAAACTCGCATTTAAATTTTAAATAGACACAATAGCATAATAGAAATACACCCACACTACTTAATGCCTCTCGCACATACCTTGATTATTTTTTAAAACACGTCCGTTTGATGTGGAGTCCAGCGTAGCAATCACGCCGTCGTCTTATAAGCCGTGTGCGTGGAGAGCCTGATTATATGAGTAGCGAAGCCAATAGACAAATGATTTGAAATCTAAGAGAAAAACTCTGCATTTGTCTTACAACAGACAATGAAATGATAATTTTTTTAACTAAAAATTTCACTATTTTCAGAATAATTAACTTTTAACACAAATTATTTCCATCGAAGCGTAGGGACACTTGGATGATGTGAAGAAGTACTTAAGCCCACAAAGCATAACCGTGCAACACTTTATAAGGACATACTACGAATTTCCATTAAATCTGTGAAATTTGCATCACTTGGTAACAAAAAACCCGAGTAGTTAATGCAAACTGTGTCTTCGTCTACCGAACACAGAAATAAATTATTTATCACAATAACAGTATATCGATCCGAAAAAAATTAGTTAATACCCGAAAATCTATATTTTCCCGATAAAATACTTTGTAAATCGCTGCTATCACTAGAGATGAACGTAGGTCAGACTCTTGTAAATTTTTGGGAAAATATATTGGTATTATTACATAAATTGATTTGAATTATATTTTATTTATATACTATTTTTAATATATTATATTTGTCTTCTTCTCCAGACATCATCGTGTTGTATTTTGAACAGGAACTCATGTAATCTGTGTATACATAAAATTAAATGTAACAAAATGTTTGCTGGACTATGTTTGCTGGTTTCTGTTGGGTGCAGTCGTAGATAGAAGGCAAAAGGGGGGGGGGGGCAGAGGTTTTTGCTCCCTACCTCTGTGAAGGTATACTGGGGTTCACTTTCAATAGATTCCCCTGGGATATCACAAAAGTTGGCCAGCAGACTGCTGTGTCCTACTACAACTTGAGCGGAACAAGATTCTCTAGGTACTAACCTGTTGCCTGATTCCTTTGCACAACTTCATTCATTCATTCTTTCAGCTATGTTTGGTTTTCTCCCTGATTTGTTTGTAATTTCCCCTCAGCACTCCAAAGTCTATGCAAGTATTGTAAGTTAAGAAAAGTACATTTTCTTCTTCGTGAAAGCAAGCAAAAAATTATTAAATTTAAATACAAGTCATCAGCTTCAATACTGATAGACACCCACACATTTCTCTTCACTACTATTAATCCATCACTCATATTACATAAGAAATTATTTAAAATATGTAGTGACATAAGGTATTAAAAAATAAGTAAATAAAAATACACATACTATTCATTTTTTAGCATTTTATTATAAAATATTCTTATTTCAGAAATTCTCCCTAAACATACGTATTTACAATATCACACAAAAAGATTGAATTTACAACAAACAATTCATTATTAACAGTAAAAGGCATCAAACAATCACTTTTTACACAAACTAAAACACATTTATCATTTATATACAAAAAGCTACACAACAACTAATTACAAAAAACATTGAAATTACACATTTTTCTCTTTTTTCCCCCTTCAAAAAATACATTATCTTCCATTAAATCAAGTTATTATTTACACATACTGAAACACAATTTATGAAAATTGATGTACAACAAACAATATTCTAACTTATAAACCATTTTTTTTACAAAAACAAGTAATTTTACAAAAACAAGATATTTCATCAATAACAATTTTAACAATCAACTTACAAACTAAACATTTTATAAACAACATTTTACAAACATTGCATCTGGAACTTAGCACTACAAATACTGTTACTAAAACTGATATTACTATTAATACTGCTACAAAAGTATTTGACATATATTACAATATTAAAAAATATTTACACAAACTAAAAGACAATTGAAGAAATCTGTGTACGACAAACAATTTTCTTTTTATAATATATACAAGAGCAACTGTTGGTTGTCTCTTTCCTACCTATGTACATTTATTATGTACATTAAATGACACACTGTTGTGGTGTTCGTAAGAATGCACAGAGGGGCGTATTGATTTTGCCAAACACACACATACACACACACACACACCAAGTGACTGAGGAAAAACACTCACACGCATGCAGTTCCCAAATTTCAATGATGAAGATATCAATTTGATTTTCTTCTTCTTCTTTGACAAGGGAAATTTGATGGAAGACATTTGTATCGAGATAGTTGTTATTGAAGCTATGTAATGCCTTACAGATAGGCAAACAGGGAGCAACAGCATTGAATGGTAATGCAAATTTGTAGTTGGTATAGTCAGCTGTGATGATTATTCAACAGGTGAAAAGTAGTTGGCATAGTTAGCTGTGATAATGATTGTAGCCAGCTGCGATGACTGTGGAACAGGAGGTGCGTGTGATGTCGGCATATGGGTGTCCTTGGCGTTGTGAAGTACTGGGAGGTCTATAAATGTATTGTGGCATTAAAATTGTTATATGGAAGGGAAAAGAATTATTCAGATACTCGATAGTGGTAAGGTTGAAATCCCATCTGCTACAATGAACCGGTTATCATCCATACCTGACAACACTACCTTTGTTACACGTTCTGCATAGACTTGACGAGCATGCGAACGGAACTGATATTGGATCCCCATTACCCTTGTGCAATTTTCGAGGCAATCACGATAATCCTTGTACCAGAGTGATTGCAACATGTTGTGTTTTACACCCTTTGCCTTACGTATACATTTCTTGTTCGCAACAACGTTTGCATAAAGCTTAGGACGTAAACCCACAAAGTGTGTGATTATGCACCCAGCACATTGATATTTCATAACCCTGGTACGGCTTTGTTCCTGTGAGGGAATCCTTGTGGGTAGTCGAGCACATAGTTGGATGTATCGAACCGGGCCTTTAAATCTGGCGTAATTACTTTATATAACTCATCATAAGCAATAGAGTATACCAAGGAATTGGTGTCACAATACAGGACGTGCAAAATTGGCGAAAGAAATTTTGGACACATGTATTGATAGTGAAATTCATACGACTGTGATGTCCTTTTCCTGGCGGACATTCTGCAATGTTTTTCCATAAATGGAATTATTCATCAACTTGAAAAATTAATTTTAGGATGCGTTCGCAGCCTGAGCACGTTTCTGAATGTTAAAGTCAATGTACGGAGCCATCCATGCTTTCTGCTCAAAGTGCAAGACACGATGAACAGAGTCAAGTTTGGCCCCATACATTAAGTACTGCCTCAGTGTTTCCCAGTGTATAACATATTTCTTCCACAGTACGAGTGTTAAAAGAAGTTTCTCATGTGAGCCGTTCGAGGGTATGCCATTTTCTGGGGCCAAAGGCAGATCAGATTGTTTATCATGACACTTCAGCACAAAAATAAGGGTCGCCATCATTCACAGTGTTTGCAAATCTCATGAAGAGAACAAGCCAGACTTAACCCACTCGAAACTACCAATCAGAAGCTTGGACCACATTTTATGGCTACACAGCCTGTTGATGTCGAAATAGCATATATATTTCGATGCCACACTGGGGTCGTAATCCTCACCCATGTAAATATTGTTGGCTTCCACATGCGTTCTGGAAACCTGGGTAATGCCGCCCCTAACCCCACAGTCTACAAAAATATATATGTCTGGATCAGTCAACAATTCTAGCCGCACACGTGACATTGAAAATAAAGTGTCCCATGAAAAATACTGTGATGTACATGGCGGGGTCAAGACTGTAATGAGCCAAACTTACTGTCCTGAAATTTTCAAAAATATCTGCCAGCAAACAAGTGTTCACACATAAATAGTAAATGGCTTACTGCAGCAAGTTTATGCAGTTGAATACATCCCATGCAGCTTGGGCATGAGCACAATCCTCATTTCTAATGTCTTCACCTTTCATTACATTATGAAATGTGTCCTTTGGTGGGAGTGATGTGCACATCTGACTGTCTGGCGACTTAACAAAGTCATAAGGAAAAACACCTTCCATTTTGCCAATTCGAACTGGGTGTTGTCTGGAAACATCGAGTGGGTGATACTTAATTGCTCAGACAGCAAATTGCCTGTCAAAGTTTCCAGAGAGGCGCTCACCAATTGGAATGAATCAATAAATCTTGGCTTGATATATTGTGCATCTCCAATACAATCTGTCCCATTGGGGGTCTGTTTTGTGATACATTTGTATTTTTCAAGGGCCATTCCAATCACATGAATTTTTCCAGGATTTTCTGTTACCATAGTTCCATTGTGTAACGTTATGCGATGTTAAGCCAAGGGCTTTACAAGGAAGTGAGCATCGTAATTCTGCAGGTTATGGATAACAGCGACAAGTTGTCTTTTGGGCAGTCTGAAATTCAAGTTGCAATTATTATGTGTGCGGCTTCTGATTTCTTCCATCAGATGGTCATGGTCGACCACAATATCATCTTTACCGAGCAGTTCTTTACAAATGTGACAACCTAGATAGGCATGCACAGCATAGTTCTTCCCTTGTTTTAGTAATTCCATAGTTCATACCTCATATACACACAGAATCCCTCCCTTTAACATTTCTTATAACTATGTAAAACTAATTAAAATTTACATGACTCTTCCCCTGAACATTTAAACAGTGAAGAGAGGCAGTAGGTGAGTGTTATTGACATGTACCCTATTCCATATAGAGCAAGGATGCTTCTACTGGTGGTCTACCTCTCCTCTCAGCTCTTCTAAATAAACTCAAAACTACATGAAAAAATTACATCTGGAATTAAATTCACATAACTTCTCCCCCCACACTCACACACTCAGATACACCCATTCATAAGCAAACCCCATCCTTAAACATCCACCCTTAAATGTCACTAAACATCTTTAAAAACATTTAACTCAACAAATATTCCGAATTGTGAAACAATTTTTTTAAAGGTAAAACATTCTGTCGTAATAAATTATAAAGAAATTCCATTGATTTTAAAGAAAAATCATTCAGTTGTGATGGTTTTTTAATAAAAAATCATTCAGTCGTAATGATTTTTAACGAAGTTTATTAAAATATTTCTCAACTTAAAAACTAATCGTTCATTTTGAGAAAAATTTCTTTCAAGTCTTAACAATTTTGTTAAAAGTTTAACAATTTAATAAAAAGTTTAATGAAATCATATAAATGTTCAATGATTTATCACGTAACAATTTACACAAGGTTTTTGAAATATGCGAAAGAAGATTCAAATGAAACACCGAAATCACAAACTTTTTTATATTCACTTACTTAAACTCTTGTAGCGAAGATGTTGGTTGATGAAAGAGACCCGAACCCAGGTCAGTAGGACTGAGTGCTACCCGCTCCGTCAGGTAAGAGTTGGGGTAAGCTGTGGGTGCTCGCAATCCCCTTGACAGCTCTGTGGGACCGTCAGCCTAGCAAGCGGCTGGATGAGGAGGGTTGCTTTCACCGTCACAGCAGGATCACTGGGTGGGCGGGCAATCGCAATCAGTGGAGAACGCAGTGGGAGTCTTCTTCGGCAGGCTTTCACCATCGTTGCAGAAATGATACACGGCCGGGTCCCCTTGGTTGCACAGCCCCGCAGAGTCAAGCAAGAGGCAAGAGGGCATCTGGTGCCCTTGACCTAGGCACTGATGGACCGGTTCACTGACTGTCCACGCACTGGAGGGGAGGTGTTACCTCCATGGAGTCACACAGTGGGTGGGAGGGGCTATTTATACCTCACCAGCCTCCCTTATTGCATAAATTAAAATAAATAGTATTCACACAAAAGGGATATCAAATAGGCGATTAATGTGTTTTAATACATTTTAGTACATTTTTATAAAATTTTAAAATATTTGAAATGATTATATGTGATTTTTTTTAAATTTTGTGTGGATATACTGTATTTTAGCCTTTATATCTGATTTTAACGTGTATTTGTCCATTTTTAAGCCAATAGGTTTGAATTGCATTCTTATTTAACAATTTATTACACGAACAATTGTCATTAAATACGAACTCTTTGCATTATGGGGAGAAATCTATTTAATGTTACGATTCAACACTATTTTATGAGCGAATTACTGTTTTTACTATAATTTATTTGTAATTTTAATTGATTAAACCTTTTAGTTAATATGGTTAACGAATTATAATTAGCTATTATCATACAATACCTAGCATGGAGTCGAACCCAGAATCCATATATCCACCCAACACTGAAAGTGAGAAACTAGATTACATTTGTACATAATCTAAGCAGGATTCGAACCCAGCTTATATTAATCATGTTTTAGCTGGGAATCTAACCCACAAACTATATATATTGCCATGCCTTACCCGGGATTCGAACTCAGAGCCTCCTTGCCTAATCTGACAACTCTATGGAGGCAGACGACACATTTAACTACTAATTTTATTTATTTATACTTTTCTCCAGCGGACATCTTTTTCTCAAATTCAAATATATCCTTAGTTGCTTAGTATTTTTTGGCGAAGTAATAGTCTGTTTGTTATCTGATTGTTTCTTTACAAGACTATTTCTTGTTAATGCAACATACTTTAACTAGAAAATTTAAGAATGCACACACACACACTTATATATATATATATTATATATAATATATATATATATATATATATATATATATATATATATATATATATATATATATATATATATGTGTGTGTGTGTGTGTGTGTGTGTGTGTGTGTGTGTGTATATGTGTGTGGGTGAGTGGGTTAAAAACAAATTAAGTACTTTTCCCTCTCTGAGGAAAAAATATTTAGTAGCAGAACAAATACACTTTTGAAAAAGGAATACAGTAAATAAATTTTAAGTGATGGATTCATTGTACACCATATTTATTTTTAAAATATATACAAACACAGGATGATACAAAATGTATGTACAACATTTTAACACTGAAACAACATTTAAGCAAGTAGATAAATTTGCTCGAAACATACACAAATTACACATACTTGTTTCAACACAGAAAGTACAAGCCATCCCAAATCACTATCAAGTAAAATTTACTCGAAGCATTAGCATGTTAAACAAACAAAATTGAATTCACAATATATTTACAACATTTTTTTATCATTAGCAAATACAGCATGTTACACAAATTATTTCAAATATTCAGGCTGATCTTAAACTTTATGCACAACAATTACACCTTGCTTCGAAACAGTTACAGGGTAACACTAACAAATACAACATTTTTCTTTAAAATGAATATTTTTAATAAACTGTTAGCAACTTCCATGAACAAACTTTTCATGTATTTTTTTAAAAATTGGATCCAGATCCCCTTCTTGACCTCTGCTTTCAAGGAGTGAGCAGTTCTTATACCCTGGTTTTAATCTGCCTGTTTGTACACTAACGTTTTTACAAGTATATAAAACAATGCTTTCGGCTAAATCAGGATAGAATTCAACATAATGAGAGTATACATCTTCAATACTAGATGGACATTTCTTATTGTCACCACACTGTATGAGTTCATGATTCTTTTTGTCTCCTAGAGAAAAGTCAATTATTTTAAAATGAAATGTATTGTCACAGGTTTCCGTAAATTCTAGCAATGTTCCCTGACACCATAGGGTGTGGGTTATATTGGACTTTCCTTGTTTGACACTGACATAATGATTAGCAGAATGAAAATAAGTAATGCTACCACTTTTGAATCCAATACTCGACTGAGAAGATTTAGCAAGGAACAATGTACGTATATTAATTCTCTAAATTTGCAAGTTGAAATGTATTTTAGGGGTAAATTTTATTTTTGCTAATTTTATTGCTCGATGTACGAACTATTTTGTTGAATCACGCCGAGTATGAAACGTGTAACCAAACTTGCCTTTGCTATAATGACATAAATCATGTCGATTATTATCACATTCTTCGAAATACTTATAAGGTAAAACAGTGTTTGTATAATATACAAGACATTTCAAACATTTTTCTTCCTCACATGAAGTTACAATGTGTTCGTCCTTAAGTTTACACTTACAATCTACTACATGAGGTCTGTACTGGTTTACAAGACATTCAGAACTATTACTGTTAGATAAAGTAGCATCATAAGTATTTGGTTTACTATGTTCTCACACAGCTTGAGAGAATACGCGTACATTTGAAATGAATGTCTGACTCACACATTTCCTTAACAACAAAATGCGAATATTATAAGCTGTAAATTACAGAATGCAAACCTTTAGTAAAAAAAATGTATAATAGTATTTCATTGGACACAATGGGAACATTGGGATCATTATACTGAATTAGCCAATTCACAAACATATAAATTATACATCGATGGGAAAAAAATCCTTCTTGTTCGAAAATAAAGTTGTGGATGTCCCCATCGCAGGCCTCCTTCGAACGAATGGTGATTCCCTTGTGAGGTCTGGTGACCTGGTAGTGGATTACTCCATATCCCTGTTCCTCTTCTATTTCCACGCTAAGGCTGGCAATCATAAAATCTTTTAAGGTTGATGGAAAGTCACTGTCGGGGCGAAAATATCTCACAGCACAATTGTTGAACGCTATTCCTTCACCAAAGCAAATGCAGACACTGTTGTCGAAAATGTAGCATTAATGTTCTATATTGTTACATACATGAACATGTAAAAGACCATTATACGGTTTAAAGACCACTTTTCTGTATCCAATTTGTAGGACCTCGTATATATGTGTAGGCTTTAAGATCCTAGCTATGACTGACGATTTTATACAAGGCACACACCTTTATATAGTCTGCCACATGTTCTTGCTTTGAAAAACATTGTATTCCCACATGCCACAGGGAGAAGTTAATGCTTGGTAATCGATGAATGTATAATGTTGCTTGTTGTTGCATTCTTCTGTCCAAACTGTAGTAAGAAAACAGCAACTACACTCTTTCTGCATTATTTATTTGGTTTTCTTGTAGGACTTGCGATTGGTGATGTATCCACTGTGAGCTTCAAATTCCAGTTTACCTTCATTACACAGTAGTTTGCTGTCAGGACATAAATTATATAAAGGCCAATCATTTCGGCCATAACATACGTCGAACACTTTAAAAGTTTCTGTTGGGCTTGTTAATGAGAAATTCCAATGTTCATCTCTGTTGCACAACTGTATCTGTAGTGGACTATCTTCATCTTCAATTCGAAACCTCGCTCGCCTGAAACCTGGAGTAACACTAACATACTGAAGTGATGAGTCGAACATTTCCATCGTAACTGAATCTCTGCTGTACGATTCTCTCTGTGTATATATATATATATATACATATACACAGATATTCTTCCAGTTGAAATCAGTTTGTCAACAACACCTTTTTGAGATCAAATTTACAGACACAAACAATACTGTTCCATAACTCACAGTTCCACATTCCACATGGTGCTCTTAAAAGTTTGCTACTACCTTGTATTTGCGTGATGTGTTCCTTATTATTACGAGTTTCAGCCCATAAGGTCGCGGTGGTGTCGTAAAATTCTCTAATAAATTTATATTTGATTTTATGAAAACCTAATTCTTTGGTTATTTCTGTACTTCGATTTTTAAAACATAGGTCCCAAGAAGAACAGAGTAGTTTGCTGTCGGGTCTCATATTAAAACATGACAGTCTTCTTCTTCATCACACAGCACTCATTCTGTATACATGCTTTCTCCAAAACTTTTTGTGAAATTACTATGTTCGTTTGTGGTACACACCTGAGTTTGAAAGTATAAGTTGCCTAGAGGCTGAAATCATACATTCGTGTTGCCTCAAAAAAATAGTAGAGTACGTCTTCTCTGGTTCGAATTTCTCAATTTTTTCGAAATCTTACGCTACCTGAAACAAACCATTTTCGGAAAAATTTATATCTTTATACATACGTAGGATGTTGGTACAAATATTCTCTCAAAGCTTTGCTTTTAAAATGGGAGCAGAATGTTTTTTCCTCACAGTAATTTGTATTATGGCATTTGACTAATGAATTAATACAGTCGTGGTATCTTCTAATATTGATTACTTCTGCATTTGTTAAAGTTTTTAAAATTTTCTTTTGTTCTGTTCCAAGCACGTATAAGGGATAGTCTTCAAGTAAAGCATCATTTACACATTGAAAATGTTTTTTGTAAGCTACGTTACCAGAGTCCCATTTCAGGTTATGTTTCTGGCAAGTCTGTTCCCGAAACATCATTTGAAGTTCGGGTTTTAAACTATGTCAAGATCTGGGAGATTTAAAGCATAATACTCTGGAGTCATTAGCATTGGTTGCATAAGAAATAGTAAGCTCCTTAATAACAAAGGAGCTGTCTTGATAGTTTTCGCAACCCTGTGCACAGCACATCATTTTTATGTAATTTCTTTTTTTATACAATATGTACAAAAAAGTCTCTCTCTCTCTCATATATATATATATACATAATTGTATAAGATGACTGTGCTCATCTCGGAATTTTGTTCATCGACTTCAGAATCATCCATTACTATATCTGGAATGATTCTAAATTCAAGCATCTGTCCCAGCCTGCACAACATACAATTCCTCCGCATATGTTGTAACTTCTCATCATTAGCAAAGGCAGGCATGCCGTAAGGACAGTCTTCACAAGGTAAATAGGATACAATATCCTCATCTGCTTTTAAATGTTCAGGCAGGAATGGATACATTAAATTTATTTAGTGACCCACAAAACCAATTATGAATTTTTCCGGCAACACTTTCAGTTGGGAACACTCTAGACTTAATAAGGTTTTCTCCTTCCCGTAAGGTAAAATGGCATTGAATTTTTCAATGCATTCAGAATCGCAATTGTCACAGCAGTGACCTTGATGAATTGTACCTGATGAAATGCCTAGTAGATTCTGCGTTGATGATTTTCTAGATGAAGTAGTAGATGCCTGGTGCTGTAGTGGATGCCTGGAGCTGTAGTAATCGTGATGGACGTCTGGAGCTGTAGGAGGCATCTGGAGCTGTAGTAATCATGATGGGCATTTGGAGCTGTAGTAGGCATCTGGAGCTGTAGTAGACGCTGTAGTCAGCGTCTGTTGTAGTTGTAGTGGACACCTGGCATCGTTCTCATTATCAATGCTTGCACTTGATGATGATGCTGTCCGGACACCTATAGTAGATGCCTGACATCGTTATCTATGCTAATGCAATGCACATGCAAGCACATAAAGTGACCTTGGCAGATGGCGAGTTAAGACTGAGAAAAAATTAATTTATCCCTCCTTATATACTGCAAGGATTCAAAATAGCCGCCATTTTCTCATAAATTTTCAAGATTTTGTAACTTTTAGTAAAAAAAAAGTACAAATAACATTGAAATCGCTATTTTCCAACTCCGAAAAACAAGATTTTCACCTGTACTCATAGTGTTTCATTAAACTTATGTTGGAATCTGTTATATATTAATATATTGAACATATATATACACACATCTATACATACATTTTAGATTACATGGAATACATTTTTGCTGTTGGAACATTTTTGGTTAGACACAAAAAAAATGGAACACATTTGTTAGCATGCTCGCCTCCCCAAGCAGGTCACAGCATAATAAAAACAAATTATTTTGCAATGTTTGGATGTCGTGTTAGACGTTGCCATCGATACAAGGGTTTTTATAAGAGACCTCACTCTCGTTTACCTTAGTCTCATATACTCATGCATGACTCTGCGCTTCTCCCCGCATCGGCTCTCAAAACAACGATGTAAGAACTGTCTAATTCTCCCCCAATATTTTCTTTTTCTCTCTTATATGTTACATAGATAGCGAAGACATTTCTTAATGAGTGAATAAAATATCTCTTGTTTTGATACTTGCAAAAATAGTTATGTTTTAAGAAGTAAATAAAATAAGTCTTGTGTGATTTTACAAATCATAGTTTGCTTGATTCAAATATACATTTGTTTTTGTTGTTGGAATGATAAATCTAGGACTTGTATTGGGAACTTTGTTTCAGGGACATGTAAAAATTTTTTCACTGTTCATATACTCAACCCATTGCGTAATGTTGAAGGGGCAGCGAGTCGGGCCAAATCTCTCGGAGCATGCATTCAAAGGACTGTGGCTCGAAGCAGGGGAACCAATATTTGAAAAAAAAAAAAAAAAAAACTCGTTCTTAATACTGTAGCGAGGTGGGTGCGTTGTCTTGTAATTGGTACTGTAGGGATGCCAACTCACGAAAAAAGTATGAAAAAGCATTCCTGTAGCTGATGCTGGGGAGTGTAAACTGGTTTTTGCGAGCTCCAGATCCGATCGATAGCAGAGGTCTTCAGAAATAGTCGCCTTCGAGAGTGGGGGTGGTAGGGGACATGTCCCTCTGAACATGTATTGGAGGGGAGAGTGTGGTTGTCATTGTGGAGTTGGAGCAGGTCTGAAGACGAGGGTGGGAGTTGCAGGGGTGTTTGAACATGGTCTCGTACTTATGGAGTCTGGTTGGTTCTGAGGGATGCTGGGTAGGGTGGGCGGGGTGGTTACGAGCGAACAGGACCTGATCGGAGTCCAAGTAGGCAGATGATGTCATCTTGAATCAGTTGTGACAATTGAGAATCGAGGACAGATGGGTGACTGACATCCAGGACCTCACAGAGGAGGGGTGGTAAGAGGTGACTGGCATCGTGGAGTCATGGTGAAGGGTGCAGGGTAAGGGTGTGGCAGGCAGATCTCCTCCGATCGAAACACAACTAATCAGTCGTCGCCATCTTGCCTTAGCGCCAAAGACATTTGACAATCGCGGCCAGCTTGGGCAGTGTGCACTGGCGAGAGGAAGGGGAGGGGGTGCAGTGAGCGAAGTGACCTCAGCTATCCCACTTGGCATTATCTTCAGTCGCTCATGTACGCTTGGAGGAGACGGACGTGATACGTGTCAGCTCCTTCGTAAACACCGCACCTCTACACACTTGGCGGCCCACAAGCTTACAATAGGGGGTTACCGCACCAGCGAGCATCGCACCTACCTTCATATCTAGTGATAGCCGCGATTTATGTAGTATTTTATCGGGAAAATATAGATTTTTGTGTGTTAACTTATTTTTTTTCGGATCGATATACTGCGTTTGTGATTAGTTATTGATTTCTGTGTTCGGCAGACGAAAATACTATTTGCATAAACAACTAGGGTTTTTTGTTACCAAGTGACATGAATTTCACAGATGTAACGTCAATTTGTAGTACATCTCTATAAAGTGTTGCACAGTTATGCTTTGCGGGCTTAAGTACTTCTTCATGTCATCCGAGTGCCCCTATGCTTCTACGGAAATAATTAGTGTTAAAAGTGAATTATAAAAAACATAGTGAAACTTTAGTTAAAAAAATAATCATTTCATTGTCTGTTGTAGGACGAATACAGTGTTTTTCCCTTAAATTTCAACTCATTTGTCAGTCAGCTTCGTTACACGTCTATAATCAGATTCTCCACACACACATCTTATAAGACGACGACATAATTGCTGCTCTGGACTCCACATCAAACGGACGTGTTTTAAAAAATAATCAAGGTATGTGCAAGAAGCGTTAAGTTATGTACATGTAATTCTGTTATGCTATTGTGTCTGTTTAAAATTTAAATGCGAGTTTGGAAATCTTTATTTATTCATACTGACTAGCAGGATTTCGTCTAGTGAGTTTGCACTTGACGACATCAGATGCTATTCATGTAGTTAAAATTCTCTCTTGTGTAAATTATATGTCTAAGCTCGAGACTTACATTATGTTTAAGACTCACATAATTGTACTTATTATTATTCACGTAATCGTTTGAAAATTTGCTGTTCGATGTGTATAATTAATTCAAACGTACAACACTCTGAAATTCTCCTACGTTTAATTACATTCCGAAAACATCTCGTTTAACACATAAATCACATATTTCAAAGTCGTCTATCTACCATCTATGAGCAATATGCCACCAAAACACATAACATTTACACTTAAGCCACTCAAAGTCGTCTATCTACCGTCAACGAGCAATATCCCACAAAAAAATTATTACATTTACACTTAGGCCACTCCTAAAAATCGTTTAAACAATCTGAAATTCTCTCGGGTGTTAAATATATTCGTAAAAATCGCCTATCTACCACCAACACCCCTCCAAACACCTCAAACTTAGAAAAAATTAATAAAATCTACACTTAGCCCACTATTGCACTCAACACAGCGCCTATGTAACACATTGCAACCCACCACTATGGTCATCGACTGCCAGAGCTCCAAGGGTGAGGACGTGTAAAAGCTCCTGCTACCCCCTCCCCCACCCAAAAAGAACGAAAGAAAAAATCAAGAAATTAATTTAACGATTTCAATACAGTTAACCCTTTCAATACAACTAACTCTTTCAATACAGTTAACCCTTTCAATGCATTTAACCCTTTACATTTTTGATCGGAATAGGATCGAATGAAGAAATTTTTGATCGGATTAAAATCGGAATAATATTTAACCCTTTTTGAACCCCTTTTTAACCCTTTTTGACCCTGACATTCATTTTAACGGGCGCACTGAGTGACACGCGCCCAGTATAGTTCCATATCCCAACGTCGAATAAAATATGTTAGGTAACAATATGTGATAACCTAAATAATTTATTTCGCTTTATGTTTTTTTAATACATCTAAGTGTAAAAATGAGCATATTTCTAACTATTTACTTTTATAATAATTCCACAATTTCACATGACCTTCGCATGAATAAAATAATGAGGCACATGGGAACATTAATTTTACATAATGCTGAAAAATACATGTCGTACATAGAAGTAGATCCTAAGCAGGGCTCTCAGAAGTGCTCATTTTACCGTGAACAACCTATAGCAAGGAAAACTTCTTATGCAAAATATTATTGAACTGAATGCGCACGAATGCGGTGCGTTTTTTCTTTTATGTAAATTTATACACGTAGTTAAGCTTTGTTTGCAAGAGGCGGAAAAATATCCTGGAAGTAGAACTTTAGCAGCGCTTCAGAAAAGTATGAAGTAACCGTGAATGGTCTATACAACTTGCGCATCACTGAATATAGTATCTTTCTTTATAACAGTCTATAGGCTGTTTACCGTTAAGTGTGCACTTAATTCAACCTTTGAACGAGATCACTGGCTGTTACTGCGTGTGTTTCAACGCACTGACTAGCAAGCTGTCTGTAAATTTGGCAACAAAGTAGAAAAAAAGTCTCATATATTGACGCCATGTTAGAAATTTGACGTTTAAATTTGTGCAGATAATTTATATAATTTAATTTCGGTTCGCTTTATAAACGTAATTTTAAGAATCATCGTATTAGAAATACGCTTAATTCATAATAATTTCACAGTTCCACTTGACAAACGTATTGATAAAGTGATGTGGTCCATAGCGGTGTTAATGTTGTATATGGTGCAAGGACATAAATTGGGAGAGAAATGTAGATCCTCAGTATGTCTTTCAAAAGTGCTCACTTTACTGTGAATATCCTATACAAGAATTGGAGCAATTTTATCCATGGCTAAAAAGAAGCCGTGTTAACTATAACTAATTCGCGACACTCCCATCGTGTGGAGATGTAAGAAGATGCTATTTATTTCTTAATGCCTGGACGTCAAGAGCCGAAGTCATGGCAACGAGTTTGTATTTCCCTTAGCCATTTTTACTGCTACTACAAGATGATTAAAACGGACATGCATTGTCAAGGTATATGGCATTTAATTTTAATTATGTCAGTTACTCCAGAATTTAAGAATGTAATAATCTAAAGTATATGAATTAATATTATAGCGCTAAGGATAACGGTAGTTAAATTCAGTTTTACAAGATTAATATTAAGGTTCAAAATTCTACATGAAAAGGAAAACTAGCAGGGATAAAAGGAAATGAGAAAGTTAGGTGTTAAATCACCGGTACCAACTACACAATGGCTAACACGTCAAAGTGTTGCGTAGTCGATGGTATTGCCATGGCGTCCTAACAATAACACGGTTTACACTATTGCAGAACTTTTTACTTTGACGATCACGTGAGATTTTTTTTCTTTTAATCATTTTCCTATTTTACAAGAAATACTGTTCCTGACCTACTGAAAATATAAATTAATACACATATAAAGTTTGCAATGTTAAAAAATTGTTAAAAATTTTTGCCGAATACATTTTCGATTTTTGAGACATTTTCTTTCCGAAGAAAGATTGTTGGGATATCTCTCAAAGACAGGCAAGCACGTGTTAATTGTGAGTGTTTGTTAAATATTTCTCTGAAATGTTCGTAAGGTTTCTTACTGTCAACCATAATCATGAAAATACCGCAGTGAGATTCTATAAGAACATATTCAGCTACAAGCTTAAATAATCATACGAAAATGGAGTTCACCTTCATGTTTATTGCAGACATTAAAAAGTATGATTATAGGCTGATTTTAAAGGTAAATTAAGCACTTTTGAAAGCCCTGCTAAAGATATACTTGTATGCACATTGTGTATTATTCCGCTACATGTATAATTAACATTGCCAATAAAGATAATACTTTACAAATCTGCTCATTTTTACATTTTGATGCATTAAAAAACAGAAAGCGAAAGAGATAATTTAAGTTATCACAAATGGCTGTTTAACACTTTTTATTCGACGTTAAGTTATGGAATTACTTTCCATCCATCGTTGCCAACTTTACTGGGCTTACGTCACTCAGTGCGCACTTTAAAATATATGCACGCAGGGGCAGTGATTTTTCCTAAAGTTCATTTCTAAAGTGCTTACTTTATCGTGAACAGCCTTTACCGCAGGATATCCTAGTGTTTAAGGATAATGAGTCCCGCAGTCCATGACCTGCGTCACAAATATCGTATTTTATTTTAAGAGTCGATAGAGCATGGGCTCTGTTCTGTACAGGTTCTGATGTCTGTATTCATGACTACCGCTGCCTGTATCATCTCTGCAATCACCCGCAATAAACAAAATTGTTTATTTCCTCCTGGCAGTTACTAACCAAAACTTGATGCAGGCACTGTAGCTGTAATAAGTTGATAACACTTTAGGAGCTATTATTTATGCCGCGCCGTGTAAAAAAATTTCGTTATACAGTAAGTGGAACTTACAGCGATAAATGTATTAATTGAAGATTGTGGACCCGTAACCTACCTAGACTGTTAACACTGGGACAATAATCAGACCAGAGGTAGATACCAATTATGCAACTATTGTTAACGTTGATAGTTACTGCAACAGAACTGTGTGTTGAGGGTCTTGTCTGTTATTGTATTTGCAACTAAGGCTGTTCACGATAAAATTAGAACTTTTGGAATCAACAGTAGAAAAAAAGTCACCGTTTCTAACTGTACGTATTTTAACAGACGCACTGAGTGACATGTACCCTGTAAAGTTGGTATCGATGGATGGAAAGTAATTCCATATTTTAACGTCGTATAAAAAGTGTTAGGTAACCATTTGAGATAACTTAAATTATTTCTTACGCTTTCTGTTTATTTTTCAATGCATCGAAGTGAAAAAATGAGCAGATTTGTAAAATATTTATTTCTATAATAATTTCACAGTTTCACTTGACCGACGCATGAATAAAGCGATGAGGCCCATAACAATTTTAAGTTCACATAAGACGGAAGAATACACAACGTGCATACAAGAAGATCCTAAAAAAGGGCTTTCAAAAGTGTTCATTTCACCACGAATAGCCTATACGAGTATAATTACTACAGCAGAGGATTCTGTTCCTCGTACGCAACGATGGACACTTCAACATAACTTCAGCGACACTTGGATCGTCCCCCTACAAACACAACGCTAACAAATTAACAGAACTTTCTTTTGCTGGTACATACAGCGGTGGTGTAGTGGTTTGATTACTCGCTTCCCACCTAGGCGAACCGGGTTCGATTCCCTGCGGGGCTGCTCCCGGATTTTCTCATGGAGGAATCGTGGCGGACGATGCCGCTGATAGGCGGGTTTTCTCGGGGATCTCCCGTTTCCCCGCCCTTGCATTCCGGCTCCGCCTTACCTCACTTCACCCTCACAGGCTCTCTAAAGACCTCAATGTAAACATCCGCTCGAATCTCCTCATTCACTGAAGCTCGTTTACAGAACTGTTACTGTCGTCCCTTCTGTGCTGATTTTTTTGTGCTTGTTTGAACGCATCTGAACGTGGAGGTTATACGGACGACAGCTGGTATGTCGCACGTGTGAAGGTCGACCTTATCGCACCTACACACAGCAGTCCTGTTGCTGCGGTAGTTATGAGGAACTAAGTAATAGTCCTTCGCCAGCCGTGCGACCGACGGCCACGTTTTCCACACTGACACGTGACCGGTTGAGCCGTGATTGACATCAGTCATAAAGTGAAAAAGGTGGAGGCGGGGGGTGGGCCCAAGAGGGGAGTGTAAATTTAAAGTTCGCGTGATGCAGGTCACGTGGGCACGCAACGTTCGTTGGTACGGAGCTGCGGCGTGGTGAACGCCGAGTGGCGGGCGCCTAGCTCCGCACCCGCACCTCACTGACCCCAGCGCCATCTGCACTGCGACGCGACGTAGTCCTTGAACTCTCAGCTCTATCATACTCATCGTTACTTAGCACTTTCCTGAAGCCCTGCTCAAGTTCTACTTGCGGGATATTCCTCCGCTACGTGCCAACAACGCTTAACTATGGTTTGAGGCCGCGGTGGCTGGGCCTTCTCGCCTCCACCAAGGCAATCCTGATTCAATCCCCGGCCGGGTCACTCCGGATTTTCACATGTGGAAATCGTGCCGGACGATGCCGTTGGTCGGCGAGGCATTCTCAGGCATCTCCCGTTTCCCGCGCATTTCATTCCGGCGCTGTTCCATACTCACCTCAATCACCCTTATCGGTTCTCAAGACCTCGATGTTAAGAGCCTTCCAAATCTCTTCACTCACTCACTTAACTAAGGTTTGTTCCACTCAGGCGG
The DNA here is from genome assembly GCA_029891345.1 of Dryococelus australis. Taxonomy (NCBI): domain Eukaryota; kingdom Metazoa; phylum Arthropoda; class Insecta; order Phasmatodea; family Phasmatidae; genus Dryococelus; species Dryococelus australis. The sequence goes on along the minus strand of CM056993.1, from coordinate 253,965,680 downwards.
GGAAGCTCAATGCTTTTAGTTTGGCAACTAAAATTTTTCGCCACTACGTAAGTGCTAGTGTCGCGTGTGTACAAGGTTTCCTCTATTTTCTACGTTAAAACCCAATAATTGCAAGTATATTCTTTATATATAAAATCCTTTGTGCGTGACTAAACCGCATCATCACTGACAAACCACTGGACCAATTGAGACTATATTCACACTATATATTACTGAAGTTGCGAGTAAGGTTTTTAGTTATGTTTCATTCTGATAGGTGGTGCTGGAGTCTAACTTCTATATTTATGGGCTGATTTCGCTCATACTTGAAGGAAATGTTTATTGATATAAAATAAATTGTTTTATTGTGCTTTGTATTCGGTAGGTTAGGTTCCGATAGGTGGCGATGGAGTATAACCTCTATATTTATAGGCCGATTTTGCTCATACTTGCAGGAAGTGTTTGTTGACCTAAAAGATAAAAATTCCAGTGATACAACGGTCAAACATTGGTAGAGTACCAGACGTAATAGAGAGGACACATTGAGAAGGAAAAATAGAACATGAAAGAGGCGGAACAACGTTCGTCGGGATCAGCTAGTGATAAATAAAATATAAAACAACTACGTAGCTAAGTAAAATCATTCTCTTTTATTATTCACATAGATTATGATTAAAACTATATGTAACCTCTCTGGAACACAGCACATCTAGCGGCGGAAATTTCCCCTACGCTAAACTCTCCCATAAGAAAAATCGCTTTGATCCTAACCTGAGTAGAATCAACCTTATCGCAAGTCATGGTACACGCCCTTAATAGCGATAATTCTCCGCCATCTTGGATCTACAGAATTTTCGCAGTCACCTGCACCGCAGATTTTATATTTTATCTCAGGCGTCGACAGCGCACAGAGCTTTGCTTCCCACGTGTTCTTAGACATGTATTGCTCGAAAACTCTTGCTAAAGGCTATTTACGATAAAGTGAACACTTTTTAAAACAACCTCTGAAAATTGTCACTGCGCCTATCTGCATACATTTTGACTGGCGTACCGAGTGGCATACTGCCAGTGAGGTCGGTAACGTCGGAGGAAAAAGTAGTTCCGCGTCTTATCGGCGAATTAAAAGCGTCAGGTAAAGATTTTTGAATATTGAAACTACTTCTTTTGTTTCTGATTTTTTATGCGTAAAAATGTATAATGTTAAGCAAATTTGGGAAATATTTACTTTTCTAATTATTTCACAGTTTTACTCGACTGTCGCATGAATAATGTGATGAGGACCACAGAAATGTTAATTTTACATAAGGTGAAATAATACACAACATGCCTCTAAGATCTTTGCGAAATTTAAATAGGAAATGGCCACGTTAAGGACATTCCGACTCAGTACGTTGATTTTAAAGATTGGCATTTCTAACCAAATTTATTCTTCACGAATTTTTTACAAGTTCCTACAGCGTAGATGTTTCCATAATATGTACAAACTGTTTGCAAGGAATTTTTAAAATTAATGTTTCACAAACAAGTACTTACTGCCTCTTTATATTGGAAATTGTCTAGCCACTAGACCACCGTGGGCCTACCAGGTGCTAGATCCACAACAGTGTTGATTCTGACAGTTAACGGAATTAAAGACTGTTCACGATAAAGTGAGCACTTTAGAAGTGAACCTTAGAAAAAAATTACTGTACTGCATGCATACATTTTAATGAGCGCGTTGAGTGACATTCACCCGGTAAAGATGGTAAAGATGGAGGCAAAGTAGTTCCATATCTTAACGTCAAATAAAAAGTGTTAGGTATTCATTTGTGATAACTTAAAATTATTTCTTTCGCTTTCTGTTTTTTTAATTCATCGATGCGTAAATATGAGCAGATTTGTGAAGTAATTACTTTCTTAATAATTTCACAGTTTAATTTTACCGACGCATGAGTAAAGTGATGAGGCCCATGCCAAGGTTAATTTTACATAAGGCGGAAAAATACACAGCATGTCTACGAGTAGATCTTAAACAGGGCTTTCAAAAGTGCTCCTTTTACCGCGAACAACCTACATTCACAATGGACACATTGCATGAACTCTGAGCACTAGATTTTAAAGTATCCAGCAAACCTTGGTATAGTCATTCATTAACATTCACAGAAAATTGATTAAGTACGCGCTCTCAGAGACACATTTTTCAACTAAAGTCTGAAATGTAAGTTATGACAACAAATAAATAGTGCAAATGCTTGGAATGTGTGCTCCAGCTGCTGGCGGATGTCGACAGAAACTGCATGTTCTGGTCAGAGATCGTAGTCGACTCATGTGCGGCTGTTACAAAGTGCAAGAACATTATCATCTCAGGCGGGAGGTTATATACTGTTTTGTTCCTGCCACTGTTTGCTAAATGATCTTTTCTGCACTCTAAAATTCTACGCAAATTTTCCTCGTTGTTGTATACGTGAAATGAGGAAGCATGAATGGTCAACTTCTTTTTCCATACAATCATTGATGATATCTTCCCTACATTTGTTCAGGAAAGAGTAAACTGCGTTGTGAATTTCTCAACTATAGTTGCATTTCTGTATTGACATCCTAATGCATAGTCTGTTGGTGGCTTCTTCACACTTTTTTTACTTGGGTTAACGTAAAAGTTCCTTATTTCTGGTTTAATTTAACATTTATTTTATTTTATGTATTAATTACATTAGTTCATTTATAATTAATGTGAATAAAAATAATTAGGAAATAGGTGTGTGGGAAATGTCTCGTAAGAAATAGTCTTTATGCAAATTTTATTACACTGAGTACGCGCGAATGCGGTGCGCTGTCACTTTGGTGTAATTTTACAGATTCTGTTAAGTTTTGTTTGCATGAAGTGGAGGAATATCCTTGAAGTAGAACTTTAGCAGGCTTCAGAAAAGTGCGAAATTACTATGAGTGGCATGGGGAATTTTCCATACTAAGTATATTTTGAAAGCTGTCATTATATTTTTAATTATCACAGCAAAATTTTTACAATGTGGGAGAAAGGAACTTATAAAATATCAAACTGAGAGAAAGCTGAGCACATATAAATATATACGAATACATATACAATTACACATACACACACTCCAAATTTCAAGATATTTGGACCCATGTAAAACAGAGCTTACAAAATAATGGTACATTTCCACCTCAGAAGATTTTTTGCAATTAAAAAAACATAGAACTGTTGAATATATTTTGGTGGAAAATTAAGCGAAAATACCCTTGTTACAAGATTTTTACTACAACTAAAATGTAAAGTAAAATCTTTACAATCCGTTATGTAATAACGATAAAAACTTGTAACAAAGTAGGTATATTGCCTATAAATTACTAACGTAAAATATACAGAAACACAGAGTGAATCCCGATAAAATATTTTATTACATAATTAGAGTGGAACACCCGTAAGTCACTTAAAACCAATAGTAAAACCCAGTACACATTAAATGCAGAACATGAAAACCTCCTAAACAAACTGTAAAATTTTCAAAAACTATGATTTAATCCGTATCCGAGAGAAAAAAATAAAAATCTGTGCGCATATATATATATATATATATATATATATATATATATATATATATATATATATATATATATATATATTTCACTGTTTTTGTATGTATTTCACTGTTCCATTTGCCCTATATGACCAGTTTCCTTGCACACTATGCTTTATAAACTATCCTATATATATATGCTTTATAAACTATCCTATATATATATATATATATATATATATATATATATATATATATATATATATATATATATATATATATATATATATAGGATAGTTTATAAAGCATAGTGTGCAAGGAAACTGGTCATATAGGGCAAATGGAACAGTGAAATACGCCTAAATTGTGCCAAGGAAAGTATTTATTTCAATTAATTAAAATTAAAAGAAATGACCAAAAAGAGTTCTCCACAAAAATACATGATGAAAAAGTTGTTTATTTTTCCATTCAATCTCTGGAATGTGGGGCGCAGATTTTTCAAGTCAATGTAATAAATGTCAAGAAGTTGGTTTTAGCATAATTTTACTAAGCAGACTGCGCTAGGAAATTTCGAAAATCGTTAAAGGCTTTTAAATACCAAAAAATATTTCTGCATGTTTGGTACTCAAGTATAGTCCAAAATAAAAACTTACAATCGGACGGTGACATACTTTCGAATGTGTATAGAGTAATGGAATGATTTTGAAATTCACATTACAAAATTTTGTACGACCAAACACATGTTCAGAGCTCACATATAGTTCCTTGATATACTTTCATAATTATTGATTTAAGTAATCAAGTGTTTTACATTTTAAAGTAAGTTATCTTTCCAGTCACAATCAAAAAGTTTCGGGACCATTCATAATTTTAAAACCTCTTGGCACTTTTCGTTTTATCCCGTTAACTTTTACATATATATTTTAAAACCTATTTGATTTTTGTAAATTGTTTGCAACTGATAGAATTATGATTTTACTGCAGAAATAACAACAGAGTTAAGATTATTTTTATGAATACTTATAAGAACTACGGAAATCTCAACAGAAATTTGTGTTTGATAATTGTAAGCTTCCATGGCGCAGTGTATGGCGTTATATTTAAATAGGTAGAACCAACTGAAAAAGATTCTTATTTAAAGAGAAGGATTTCCAAATCTATGCTGAAAAGTAGCTTGAGCTACGTAACACAGGTATAGGTTGTTCATGGCAAAATGAGCATTTTTGAAAGCCCTGCATACGATCTACTTGTATGCACGTTGTGTATTCTTCCGACTTATGTAAAATTAATATTAACATGCGCCTACTCACTTTATAAATGCGTGGGTCAAGTGAAACTGTGGAATTATTAGAGAAGTAAATATTTTACAAATCTGCTCATTTTTACACTTCGATGCATTAAAAAAAAACAGAAAGCGGAAGTAATAATTAAAGTTATCACAAATGGTTACTTAACAAATTTTATTCGTCGTTAAAATTATGGAACTACTTTCCCTCTGACGTTACCAAATTTACTGGGTGCATGTCAGTATGTGTACCAGTTAGAATATATGAAGGTTGGAGCAGTGACTATTTTCTAAGGTTGATTTCAAAAGTGTTAACTTTATCGTGAAAAGCCTTTAACGGATTCTACCGGATGAATTAGCCTTTTGGCGCTAGCGGCGGTATCCGATATCGAGGCCACGGGGAAAAGCAGGTTGTATTTAGTGTCGACGGGGTACGAAGTTCCCATTTAATGAGTACTCAAGTCCTTCACGAATACAGCACTAGCCTCGCAGCCGGCTGACAGGAACTCCTTCTTTTCCTTCGCTTTATGCATCATGCATGGCGCCATGTTGCACGGAATGTCGCAGCTTCGGCGGCGAGTCACCCGGGTTGGGTCGGCGCCAGTTTACCACTTTATCCCACCCACCCCTATCACCCAGACTAAGGTTTATTATACTCAGGTTAGGAGAAAAAAACGGTGATTTCTTGGGGGGAGGGGGGGGGGGGTTGGCACAACGAAAATTTCCACAGCTTGGTGCGCAGTGTTCCAAAAAGTTAATTTTTAATTATAGTTTAGAGCTACGCGAGTAATAGAAAATTGGGGTTGGCTGTGTTGGGGACACGGCCATTTTCTGTTTTGCGTGAATATGTCTACGTTGACGCGTTCGGACGCCTTGATGTTTGTTTTACGTTCCCGGTACCGCTTCACTCGATCATATGGGGTTTTATGAGTATCACTGGATTGCTTTTGAGATGCTCTTTCCAACCGTGTACAATTTATGTATTTAGACTTGGCTTTTTGACGAGTATAGGCCGAAATTGTGTTAAAGTTTTCTTAATTTTTACATTAAACTCATACAATTTCACCATAACCACGCCACAAGAATGTTTTTATATACGTAATCGATTTATCTTGACGAGAACTGTCGATTGAAACTCAAATGAGCGTCATAGCTTCTCCTAGTCAAAAGTTATACTACGCGGAAGTTATGAGACGCGGTGAAACGAACTCAAAATCCCCCCCTTCCCCCCACGAGCGATTGCTTTACAGTCCTCACTCAACGTAACATATTCTTTGATCCTTTGGCAATAGAGTGCTGCAATTAAATTTTGAATGTAGACGATAAATTTGGAGCTGTAGTGCCTAAATTTATCCCTCGATTTTGTTATAATCGGATTTCCTGGACTGCCTTCCACCATGGTTGCAAATTTAAAGACGTGTTCACGTCAAAAAGAAAACTTTAATTAGTAACGAAGGTATTTTATATTTTATTTATGATTATTACAATTATCCTGTTTTTTAACGCAGACAATAGAGACAGTCTGATAAGCGTGCGACACTAGCGCTTACCTAGAGGAGAAAACTTTCCCTTTCCCAAATTTTAAATATTGATCTTCCTAACCTGTATAAAAAGTAACCTTACCTAGATTGAAGTTTGTTCTATTTAGGTTGGGAAACTAAGTGCTCTCAGTCTGGCAACTAAATATTTTCTTCCGTAGGGTGCAATAATGGTATTTAAATCCTGAACTTCGTGTTAAACAAATTTCATTATGTTCTGTATACACAATGTTGCATTTTAGCTAAAGCTTTTCTTAATGCCATAGAAACGTCATGAAACAATTTTTATCAATCAGTGCCTTTGATTATCTTCAAGTAGGGTTTCTTCTGATTACTTTAACTTTGAATTTTTTCTTAAAACTCTTTACAAACGAACCACATAATGAACTTCTATGAAGTTCCTCGATAAAGGCTCTTCGTGAAATAGTGAGTACTTGTGAAATCAACCTTAGAACAAGTCACTTCTCCTATCTGCATATATTGTAACGGGCGCACATACTGACATGGGCACAATAAAGTTGGTAACTATGGAAGGAAAGTAGTTCGTTTTAACGTCGAATAAAAAGTGTAAGGTTACCATGTATGATAAATTAAATTATGTTTTCGCCTCCTGTTTTTAAATCTATTGAAGAGTAAAATTGTGTCGATTTGTAAAATATTAACTTAATGTTAATAGTTTCCAAGATAAGTCGTGTGTTCATACTCCTCGAGAGTCTAAGACATAACTGCGAGGGTGTGTATGAAATATTTTTTGAACACATTTCAAATTAGTGATGGAAATGTGTACTAATGTTTGTATAAAATAAAATGCACGCTGTTTGTAATGCTAGAAGCCTGGAAATAAAATTCATGACCCCGATGTAGTTTGGCACATTGCATCATTTCCATGTCATCAGAGCCACTACTCTAGGCCCAACAATCCGGATAGTTAATATATTTAAAGTGAGTTGAATGTTAAAAACCAATTTTACAATCTGTACGTCGATTGGTGTAGTGTAAATGAAACGCACGCAGTGAAGGAAAAAATACTTCTACAGTGTATTTCGGTCCAAGTTCAATTCATTTTAAGCAACAATATGCTGATACATGTAAGAATTGTGACAAATTTCAGCAGCTTATTGGCCTAGAACAAGATACTTAAAAAAAAAAGCAGTATGAAACGCAGAAACTTCAGAGAAAGCAAAAGAGAGTTCAAGAATCGATAAAAATTTAACTAATGATACGTGTTATGTAATGTCTTATGATCTGGAAAATAAATTACCATCTCCGAAATTTACAACATCTGTAGCATACTGTAAGAGAAATACGTATGTATACAATTTTGGTTGTCACTCATTCAATGTGAATAATGGCTACATGTTTATGCGCGATGAGACAGGAGGTGGGTGGAGTGCGAAAGACTTGGCTGTTTTTGTAGTAAAACATTTTGAAGCACATTCCAAGGACCGTGGAAGTGTAACTTTATACTCAGTTTGCTGTGGAAACCAAATCGCAATATAAAAATGGCTTTAAGTCTCCTTAAGTACGTTAACAACTCAACGAGACTAAAGTCATTGATCACGAATTTCTTGAATCCGGACATTCGTATCTTCCTATTCATTCTGATTTTGGGTTAGTTGAAAAAGAAAGCACACATTCAGAACGAAATTGATACGTTTGATGATTGGGGTCGATATAGCGAAAATAGCGAAAATAAAGCCATTCCAAGAGGATGTGATGCAACATAAAGATTTCTTGTCTACTCAGTCACTTAAACTTCCTGTAACAACACGGAAGAACAGTGTTGATGGAAAGGCTGTGAACTGGATGAACATTAAGTGGTTGCGATTTCAGATTACATTTACAATTAAATCCAATACAACACACAATTCTGACATAGATTTCTATTCGGTAAATCTCACGTAAAGCCAGGGTTGTCCATTGTGTTCTACCGCACTTGTTGGGCAAGAGAAACTGCATGCATCAAGAACACCAGTAACATAACAGAAGAAAAATGATATCACGGATTTATTACCGTTTATTTATCAGAGTCGACATGCTTACTTCAAACACACAATTGTGATAGTAAACACCATATCAGGGCAAAACCAACAGGACAGTAACAATTATGTCGACGAAGAAGATGAAGAGCCACTATACGATAATCTAATTTGTAAAAAAAAAAAAAAAAAAAAAAAAAACTTACACTTATTGCAGTGTTTTCGTACAAGTTTGGTTTCAAGCTTGGAAGATTTTTCATTTCATTGTGTGTCAAGCTTGGTAGAAGTTTCATTTTCTGTGCAGAACCATTTCAAATCAATTTAATTGTGTGTCAAGCTCGAAAGACATTTCATTTTTAGTTATACGTATTTAAAAGCTATTTAATTGCAATGTTTACTTTTTAATTAACATAAAAAATATATTTAATTTTTGTCCATATTAAAATGTGCTTATATTACATAAGTCACTATCTCATTGATAACACTCTGCAGTTTGTACATATTCTTTAAATTATAATATTCACAGAACCCCTTTTCTCTCTCGATCATAATTCTGCACATACACCATTTCTGATCTGCCCCTCCCCCCGCCTCCTTATATTTTCCGGAACTGTTTTACCGATCAGTTCCGTTCCAACCAAACCACAGATGGGACGTAATATGAAACTTATATTCTGTAGTCATCAGCGGAAAAACTGAAACTAGGTTTTTAATAGTTCTGTCCAAAAGTCTCACTTATATATTTTTTTCACCGAGACCTGTTCATTTACAATTGACAGACAACGCTGGAGATAGCTACTTCTATCCAGTCAGAGACTACGCTGGAGATAGCTACTGCTCCCCAGGCAGAGTAGATGCTAAATATAGCTACTGCTCTCCAGACAGACTGGATGCTGGAGATGGCTACTGCCCTCCAGGCAGAGTAGACACTGGATATAGCTTCTGGTCTCCAGGCAGAGTAGACGCTGGATATAACTACTGCTCTCCAGACAGAGTGGATGCTGGAGATAGCTACTGCTCTCCAGGCAGAGAAGATGCTGGAGGGAGCTACTGCTCTCCAGACAGAGTGGATACTGGAGATAGCTACTGCTCTCCAGGCAGTGTAGACACGATCCAAGATAGATCAATGCCTCCTTGCCACGCTACCACGCAGTGGCGAATAACGACTTTCAGAGCAGTGCAACGAGAATGACGTTGCGCCACAGCCAGCACAAGGGTGTATGGAGCTCAATTACCTAACACACACCAAATTGCTGTTGTATACCAGTTTCGCTAACATTACATTTATCCGTATTGTAAGTTGTGGTGTGATAAGTCTGTATGACAACTTCACCACCTATGTTATGCCAGTTGAGATTCCTATCCACCAATATTCAAGGTGCAGCAACAGCTTTACCTGGCTTGGGGACTATCCTCTCCCAGCCACAATGACAGCATTTCTCGATTATCATTACCACGACGTTGAGAATCACCAAACCTCTTCACACAACGCCCGTCTGGAATCCTTAATTCCATCTATTTCGTGTGCCCTCTCTGTAGTCATTGCCAGTAACCATATTTATTTCCTGGAACTGACGTATTCTAGCAGATTTACAAATGTTTGCAGACTCACAATGTCAATTTCTAAATGTGCAGTTCACTTGCGACACTAGCGTTTGTATGGATAACGACGTAGCTGCAAAGCTTCACTGAACAGTTGAGCATATAATGTTGCTCAGCATTTCTGGGAATTCCAGCAGTTTCGAGAATCACCGATGACGATATCTGTTGTAAAAATTAAATGCATTGCATTTTTTAAACAATTTATATTTCCGAAGAGCTTTCGTAACTGTTGCTTATAAGCAATGTGTCGAGAGAGGATGCCAAAATGTATTATAGTTATATAAAATAAAGTTTTTTTTTCTAAATTTCAATAATTCAATATTTATGTAAAATTGAAAACATTGTTTAGCAACATAAAAAAATATTTGGATACCGATTTCTAAGTTTTTTTTTGTAAGTATACAAAACTGCGTCACCTCTATTATTTAGCTTGGCCAAGCACTTTCTACAAAATTTAATGACAAGGATATAATATTTCCTTCAATGTTTTGGATTGTATGCATACCCCTTTATTAGTTCATTACCCACTTATTTTTTCAACCATACTTAGACTAAAAAATAAATTCCCAGTCAATTTCGTTGTGCAAATCTGCAAATTTTACCTTACCCGAGCGAAAACTTCGTTACGCCACTGAATATAAATTGTACGTTAAGAGGAAGGAAATTGTAGCATTTCCCCCATACGTCTGTGTAGCTAGTGTCCTGCTAGTTTTTAGAAAATATGTTGTTAAATAAAAACTTATTGAGCGTAGGTTTGTGAATCATGCAGCAGTAACTAGCAACTCTTAGCTCAATTTTTTTCACAATTTCAACACTTAAAACTAGTTTTAACGATTCAAGTGTCACTTCTTGAGTCTACCGCTTATTAATGGTCACAGAAAAACAAAAATTTCGTTTCACGCAATGAATGTCCGCAAGTGAGTTGAGACCCAATTTTGTGCTCAGTTTTCCGTTATATTTGACAATTTTATCATAGTTAAACACTTAGATGTATTGTTATAAAATCATTTAGATTTTTACTATCGCATTGATAGGCCTAATAACGATCATTGTAACGAAACACCCATTTTGAGACTGAACGACAGCTCATTTGCTACTGTTCGTTTCATTGATGCATCACTCTCCGTAGCGGTAATTAATTTTGTTAACTTCCTGGTTTGATAATTATTCGGTTACCAATCTTGCGAAGAAAAACGATAAAAATTTCTTTTTACAATTTTTGTTTTATTTTTCCAAGCACATTTGTAATTTAAGGCTACATGTTTAAAATAAGTTTATTTTTACCAATTGCTTTGAATAACACTGATAAAAGCTTTTCACGATGAAGTGAGCACTTTTGAAATCAACCTTAGAAAAAGTCACTGCTGTGTCCAGTAAAGTTGGTAACGATGGATGGAATGTAGTTCCATAACTTAACGTCGAATAAAATTTTTTTTGTAACCATTTGATATACCTTAAATTATTTATTTCGCTTTCCGTTTTTTTTAATGCATCGAAGAGTAAAAATGAGCAGCTTTGCAATACATTTACTATTGTAATAATTTCACCGTTTCACTTGACCGACGCATAAATAAAGTTATGAGGGCTATGGCAATATTAATTTTCGTAAAGCGGAAGAATACACAACGTGCGTACAAGTAGATCTTAATCAGGACTTTTTAAAGTGCTCATTTTACCGTGAACAGTCTATGCCTGTTAATATTCGCGTATTTAATTATAAATATAGAAATTTAAACACTGTAGACTATTATGATGATGTCCGTTGAAAATCCACCTAACTGTAGTAATAAAACATGTCAAACAGCAGATATTGTGGAACTATCAAACTGAATGTTGTGCTATTTTTGTGCCGAAATTTTGGAAAACAAGGTTGTTCTAGCCTTTTGCTGTGTCTATTCGAAGTACACCAGAACCAGGCATAATTCTCAAATATAGTATTTGTGTTTAACAAGGAGAATTGTTAATGTTTTTTTGTCACCGCGTAATTTTTATTTTAAACGCGTTACTCAGCACCAGAAACGAGGAACAAAGTACCTAAACATTGCAGCGTGGTTCCAGGACAAGCATCCATCGACAGCAAAAAAAACAATTTAATTTCTGCTTCGAATAGCAATTGGTCGGGCTACATAAGAAACCTACCTCGTAATCAGTATCACTTGAGAAGAGAAGCTTGAAACTAATATCAGTAAAGTATATATCAAGAACTGACTATTGCTGTAATTAACTCGAGTCTCAAGTCTAAACACTCACCTCAAAACTGTATCATATGATACGATCTCAATATGAAAGAAACGACTGTCAACGCGGCCGTAAGAACGTTACCCTTAACGCAATTTCGCAAATCCGCACATCACGCCTATCAGGCAGAGAATACTGAGCGAACTTCAGTGGTAAATATTAGTACATTATCTTAGCGGTAAACTGAGCTCTTTTGAAAGCCCTGCTTAAGATCTACTAGTATTCACTTTGGGTATACTTGGTTTTATGCAAAATGAACATTGCCATTGACGTTATCACTTTATTTATGTATCGGTCAAATGAAACTGTGAAATTATAAGAAAAGTAAATGTTTTACAAATCTGCTTATTTCTAAACTTTATTGCAATAGTAAAAGCAAAAAGCGAAAGAGATAATTTCAGCTATTAGAAATGGCTACCTAACACTTCTTATTCGACGTTAAAACATGCAACTGCTTTCTCTAGATCATTACCAACTGTACTGGGCGCATGTCTCTCAGTGTGCCAGTTAAAATATGTACAAGTAGGAGCCGTGACTTTTTTCTAAGGTTGAGTTCAAAACTGCTCAGTTTGCTGTGAATAGCCTTTACAATATATGCAGGTAGGTGAACTGATATTCTCCAAACGTTAATTTCAAAGGCGGTCATGCAAGAGTGAGCAGCCTATACCAGCATTTCTGCGTTATTCGTGTAGCCATTGTTCGAAGATTCATTTGGTTTTGGCCCATTGGCTACTGGGAACTAAGTTTCCATTTCCTATAAGTTGTTTGTATCGTGCGGATTTTAAGATATCCTGCAAATGTTTTAAATTTTCCTTTATATCTCTGTAGTTTTCCCGATGCTTGACAGAAACGCTGACTTTCCATCGTGTGGTTCATAAGCCTTAACCTTAACACTTCGTCTTCGGTGGTAGCCATTTTATTGGCCTTGAATGCAATTCACTGAATTGTGGGTAATAACGGCGTAATCTGCCTGAGTTAGCTCAGCCTACTCGGCGTAGACAACGTGGATAACGCAGAAGAGCCGAGGAATCTCTCTGATTGGCTGTTGGTGCTATCTGCTCTGCTTGATAGGCGTGGCCTGCGAACGTGTGAATCCACTCTATGCGCTAATACAGTACCCCAGATTGAAGGAAGGAAGAAAAGGGGCGATAACTAAATCAACTTACTTGAATGGTTGCAGATGGCGCCATAGGTTAAGGTTTAGGCCGTGTCCCAATTCGCCGAGAGAGTACTCTCTCGCTCACCCTTGACGTCACAGAGTCCTCTCTGCTGTCCCAACTCCGAGGAGAGTACGCGATAGGGGGAGTGAATGATGATGTACACTCGGTGGTCACTCTCGCACCCTCTCTGGCAGCCATGTGGTTTTCAAGTCCCACCTCTAATATCCAGATTATATGTCGTTGTTTATCGACTTAACTTAATCATAACGTTATGAAATGTGTAATAACATAAGATATTCTGTTTGATATTGAACATAACAAATTATGATTTTTATTATGTTCTTGTTTCATTTAGGTTAATTGTGTGCATGCTATTAAATACTGTTATTCGCACATTACAATTATGTTTTTAATTATGAACAAAATGTAACAAATTAGAATAAGTCACTATTCCATAAAATACTGTGCATTTCTTCGAGGAACGTGAAAGGCCAGCAATATTTTATTTTTCATAAATTATTATGATTTCTGTCAGAGAAATAATGCCAAAGGCTTCCAGAGGGCACAAGTCCCAATTCGCTAAAGTGAGCCATAATGCGCGAGAGTGAGAGTGACGAGTGAGAGTGAACACACTTTCGAGTTGAGACACGCACCGCGCACTGAGTCAACTCAGGAGGAAATCATGATATTATTTATGGTAGATGTCGGCATGAGGAAAGTTTCTGCCACCAGGTGCGCTCTGGTGTTACAAAGAGGTCGCTCTCAAGGTTGAAGTAAAGCAACTGCCTGTGGAGCGCTGGCACCTGACTATACAACATGAAGAACTCATTAAAAAATAGTATAGACACCATGAATAATTGTCAGAAAAGTGCGATTTATGTTGAATATGAAAGAATAATGTGTATATTTTGCAAAATTATAAAATATTTTACTAAACTATACTTTTTAAATGTAAATAATTAATAGAACGATAGAGTCCACATTTTTAACCAAATTTAAGCGCATTCCCATTCTGGATACTTCGAAAAGCAGCATTTACAACAAAATCTTCTTAAAGAAAGATCTTCATAATATTTACTATGATTTCATATAAGAAAATGTTAATAATAATTTAGGGAAAAATTTTTTTCACTGATTTTATGTGTCTATTTGTCACAAACATTTATGGCTGAAACTGACGAGAGTAAAGTTGGTTATAAACTTGATACGATACATTATTATTACAATGATCTTACATCTAATCATAGTAAATATTATGACGATTTTTTTAAAGAAGATGTTAATTGTAAATTCTACATTCCGAAGTAACTATAATGGAAATGAGCTTAAATTTTGTTAAAAATGCGGACAATTTTTAGCTATTATTTTTTTATTATTTAAAAAGTATATTTTAGTAAAGTATTATATAATGTTGCAAAATATATACATTATTCTTTCATGTACAACATAAATCGCACTTTTGTGACAAATTTCACGAGTTCTTCACGTTGTATAGTCGGGTGCAGTGCTCCACAGGCAGTTGCTTTACTTCAACCTTAAGGTGGCGGTGTATGGAGAAGTTCTGTTCATTTGTTTGGCTCGAAGTTTTGGCCGTCACAAAATATCTAGCATTAACTTTATTTTGTAGCTATTATGCACGTCTTCCAATTGCGTTTACTAGCGCAAACAGTAAACCGACAATCGTGTTTGGGAATGAACTTTAGTAAATATTATTATTCTAGTAAAAAAATTTTGTTATGAATTTAATGCCAATATAAAGATACTTGTCAAAACAAAAATTCTGCTCTATTGTCACATTTAAATAAATTAAATATTAATACAACTTTTCACTAAATCCAGTTTTATGACAGAAGATTAAACAAAGTGTGGACATATTTCGTTAAATTTGTAACCCCTTGCGAAGGGCAACGTTTATTATTTACTTTGGTTCAAGCACAATAATAATCAAAGGGTTTGACAAAATTCTATTTATTTAGTGTAAAATCGCAATCATCCATTTGTTTACACACAGAACAGCTGGTATAAACTCTAGACCAATGCTACATGTCAACGAAGATATTTATTTACTTACCTGTTAACATTATGCTTCCCGAACTGAGTGGAATAAAACTTTGATCGGATAAACGGAAGTGGTTATATTCCTCCCTTTATTTCCGACCAGCAAACTAGCTCCAAGAACGAGGAGGGAAATTCTTACTGCTTCCTTCCATCAGTAAGACTACTCTTTATATTATTTATATCAGATATTAAAGCTCTTCCCTTCAAACGATATATTTAAGTTTAATACAGTTGACTTTTATGTGCCGTTTTTGCTCTGAGAAGCGAGCTGCTAATAACAGTGACGTCACGCACTGTGCGGCATGGAAGTCATTTTTCATACACTTCCTCCCAAGCTGCATGTTGTTGCCCTACATTGTTGTCTTGACGTCGTGGGGCGAAGCACGTCACGTCTTAAATCTAACACACAAGTAGCGGCTACCTGAAGTTAAATTGAGATGTATGCAACTTAACCCGGCGAATGTTCAAATAATTTATCAGGAAGAATAGTTGAAACAGAAGGAGGTGCACGCAGCAAGTTCAATTACTATTTATTCTATCAGTGATCATAAATTAAACGGTTTTTTTCCGTTAGAATTTTTGTAGAATACTTCAGTGCGTGCGTTTAAATTGCGTTGAGAAACAGGGGAAAGAATAATCTGTTTTTTAACTTCCGTCACTTATCCATTCTAGGAAGATATTTTCAAAATTCAATAATTGTAAAAAAACGTTAAGTTTAAAAATAAACATATTTGTTTGAATATGTAAAGTATGGGTTAACTGAAATCACAAACATGCTTAACAAGATACATTTATTCAGGTACAAAAAATCCAGTAATGTGGCATTAAAGATTATGAAAACCTACTGTAAAATCTTATTTTAAAGCCTTAAATTAGCGATCAACATCTTGAAATAAGTTCAGTTAACCTACTCTACTAGTTTGTTTAAAAATTGGAACTGATTGTTTATCAACAGTCACACTGAAAATTTAACATTTGATTTAGTTATATTTTACAAATATTACATTGTTTTGTAACATCCTCTGTTTGTACTAAAATTTGCAGTTTACTCAGTGAATAACATATTAGTTTTGCATGAAAATTCATTGCTTTTCTAGATTAATGTTTATTATATAAAAATTAGGTGTAGATGTGCCTAAATTAGCAACTGGAATGAATATTACCGAGGTTTCCAGAATTTTTACGTAAACCACTGAGCAGGATATAAAACTAAACGTAAATATTGCCTGGACTAATGAACGTGATATTGTAAGTTGCATGAGTTATTGCTTGGCATTTGTATGTTGTACGTTTTAACGTAAAATTTTACAGCCACTGAAATGTAATGGCTGTTAAAGAGGATCTGGGGTATGTAACAACTTCTTATACAGCCCGCAAGGCCATTACAATTAATGTTCATTCGTTCATGTTCAATAATATTATATTTACTAGCGAAGATAGTAAAACATTTTTTGCTACGAACAGTATCACTCAATGAGTATTACTTCCAAAAAAAAGTTACCTTTAGTGTGGAACGGAAATTTGAAATGTGGCCGTTTGAAAAACCATATTTACAGACTGCAGGCTAAATACTGAGGCGCTCTTGCATAACTTCCGCAGTTCGACTTCATACTGCTGGTGATGTCATACATAGATACGAAAAATCCGACTATCACTATTGCAACGAGGAAAACACTACATTTGTTTGTGTCTTTCATGCTATAATTTAAAAAAATATATTTTCTAAAAAAAAAAAGATTTTTTTGCGAATCAATTTGTAATATATTTACTATTTTTATCTAAGGTTGTAACGTAACGTAAGAACAAAACGACTGACTCAACACATTGCACACAACAGTACACAACAATGCATGGCCGATGTGCGACACTAAAACTTAGTGCTAAATAATATGTAATAACCTGAGAGAGAAAAGGGTTCTGTATAGGTACCTCTGTGTATATGAAGGTCATACTGCGACAACTGTAGTACATGGAACTAATTTTCTGTGTAGAGGACCAACCTTAGGTGAGCAGTCACGATCGTCCAAACTGAGTACTAGATTGGTGTGCTAATCAGAATCATTGCCCCTTTAACGCCTTGGTAACTCAAAAACAGTGTGAAACCTGGAAATCAAATCCACTGTACTGACGCTTGAAGGTAGTCTGTCTAGTTAGTATGCCCAGCCCGTTCAGATTGTAAGTCTGAATACCCACACACTTGGTCTTACCAATCTGACGTAACGTGTGCCATTTGTACATCCAGTAGCACAGCAGTCTGGTAGCAAAAAAACTTGTGGACAGGACAAACACATACACAAACAGGAACACCGGGAGGAAAACTTTCTAGTAGGCTACTACGAAACGACGATAATGGGCGATTGTAATTAAAAAATATCTAATGGGTTTATCGAGATTAGAATAACCTGACTTCCCCCCCCCCAAAAAGACAAAGTACATCATCCAGATGGCATTACAAATTAGCAAATTATGTGTGGCTCCGAAAATATTGACAATATAATTGGAAGATTCTTCTTGGGGTAGTGGCATTTGAAACATATTGCCCTCGTGATGGTTACGAATTAAAATGCTTAAAATATTAAAAAATCACGCCAAAAATCTTTAATGTTCCGTACATAAATATTTACTATAAACAATACTTTTGCAATAGTTAGCGACAGAGCAAGGACTCAGTTCACGTTTGCCGCAGTAAATGTCAGGAAAAGTTGTGAACTTAAGAAAACGACATGACGGAGTGAAAATAATGTTCTAGAAGGTCGTATTAACTGTGATAGGTGAAAACTTTATTTCTAATTTCTTAGATGAAATTAGTACTTAAAATTAGAATTTTGAAGATCTTGAAGTTCGCGATGATCAAGTACGCCGACGGGGCATCTCTCCAGGTGCGCAGTAGCCCTGGGTGACGTCTTCCCTGTATGTAAGCGCACGGCTTTCGGCGCTAAAGGCTGTTTATTAGAAAGTGAATACTTTTGAAATCAACCTTAGAAAAATGTCACTGCCCTACCTGCACATATTTCAGCGGGCGCCCTGAGTGACATGCGCCTAGTAAAGTTGGTAATGATAGATGGGAAGTAGTTCCGTATCTTAACGTCAGATAAAAAATGTTAGGTAACAATTTCTGATAATTTAAATTATTTATTTCGCTTTATGTTTTTTTTAATGCACCGAAGTGTCAAAATGAGCATATTTGTAAAATATTTATTGTTCTAATACTGTCAGAGTTTCATTTAACCCGACGCATGAATGAAATGAAGAGGCCCACGACAATGTTCATCTTGCATAAGGTGGAAGAATACACAATAGGAAAACAAGTAGATCTTAAGCAGAGCTTTTAAAAATGCTCATTTTACCGTGAACAGCCTATAACATACAGTTCGATGGCACCTTGAAGTCTCACGAGTTCTAGCTAACCTCTCCGGAAGAAACGTGATGGGGGGGGGGGGGGGGTGCTATACAGGCTTACTTATTGTTATTGCTTAAAACACCTCTCATCTTCGTCTCTATGAGACGGCCTGAAATTTCAGGGCTGCGAATTCAGACTTTCCTATGAAAAATCTACCTTTATACCTTGTACATAGCCCACCCTAGCTGGCTGCCTGACGTCGCGTAACAAGATGTCAGCCATCTTCCTTAAGAACTTAACTTTAGAACATTCTTTAAAAGCTGACCAGTCAGGAAGGTTACAATTCAAATTCATGTGTACTGCCACATAAAACTATCCCCAGCGATCAAAAATGTAAAGAGTCATATGGTCTTGTAAGTACACGTACACAATATAAATAGCGAAAGACACACGCGCACACACACACATATATATATATGTGGTCAATTAAAAATACTATTGCAAAACAAAATAAATATTGTGGACTCTGATTCAAAACAAATAAATAATTGTTGCCACAAAAGCCAAATAACTCACATGAAAACATATTTCTAGCCTTTTAGACATTAAAATTACATGCTAATTATTGTTCATTCTTATAGCTCAAAAAGCGCGTGTTACAAGGTAATTATTAGGAAACAAAAGGTTTACCAGAGAAGAGTCTATTAATTGACATACTAAAATTAGCCATTGCCTTCCACTGATCTACTATTAACGTTCAAATAGTTATGTAGTATTTAATAAAGAGACGTGCTAAACTAACACATAAAAAATACGGATGCTCTAATTTACAATTAAATAATATGGTTACCAAATCGTTGCTTAAGTTACAGAAGTGAAAATGAAGATCAGTGGAGCAGTTCAACATTTCAATTAGTTTCATTGCTTTAAGGCTGCAACTCTTAAGGAACAGGGCTTGAATGACAATTTCTATATTTTAAAGCATTAATGACACTCTAAATACATTTCTGTATACAAGTGATTAAAAAAGTTTGTTGGATAAACTCATATGTGTAGTAGAGGGGTATAAATAAGAGTATTTCATTCGCAAAGTCATGGTGGAAAATGAAGACATCGCCGATGTGTTGAAAATGCGCCGTGCAACTCCTTCCACTATGCGGCTATTGGCACTCGAGAGCAGTGCAGGTTGCGGAAATTGCAGGAGCTACAACAGCACCAGACCACACAGTATAGGCTGTTCACGGTAAACTAAGCACTTTCGAAATCAATGTCTAAAAAATGCCCCTGTCCATAATTGCATATATTTTAGCGGGAACGCTGGGTACCATGTGGCCAGTTAAGTTGGTAACGATGGAGAAAAATCAGTCCCATGTCTTTCATGTTGAATTAAAAATGTTAGGTAAACAGTTGTTACTACTGGATTTATTTTCTGTTTTTTAATGCACGATTTCGTATTGGATAATTTGTAAAATATTCACGTTTATAATAATTTTACAGGTTCCCTTCACCGACGCACGAATAAAGCGATAAGGCCGATGGTAATGTGGATTTTACATATGGTGGAAGAATACACAATTTGTATACAAGCAGATCTTATGCAGGTCTTTCAGGAGTTCACAGTTTACCGTGAACAACTTATATTCGAGAATACAGAGATTAAATGGTGTCGCGTGTCGTGAACTCCAGCCACGCACACACGCCAGCAAGATGACATTTCACCGGCTAGCAACGTGGCGGAACGTCAGTCACCAGTCACTTCCTTGAAGCTGACTTGTCAGGCAGCAGCCTGACCAATAGGGAACATTCCGTAACGTGTAACACCCTGTCATACCCAAGGCCCGTCTCCACAGCTGCGCACTGTCAATGAGCGACCGAGTTCGCCTACATCAAAGGAACCTTCATTTTATGTGAGTGCATATTTCATTCATGGCTACTTCCAACTTTTCTCAAGCCTTGCTACAGTTCTATTCATGCAAACAAAGTTGAACCAAGTCTAGAAAATTACACCAAAGTGATGACGCACTGCGTTCGTGTGCACTCAGTTTATTCATATTTTGCATGAGAACTATTTCTTAATAGGCACTACCAACACACCTGCATTCTATCTACAGGGCGAGTCCTTTAAAAGAGGCCCCGTGGGACATGTGTGTAACGGAGCGAGGGAATGAGGAAATACAGTCCAGTGTGACAACAACATATAGAGTAATATGTGTCCGCCACTTCCAGCAACTACTCTAGGTATTTTGTTGTCACACTGGACTGTATTTTCTCATTCCCTCGCTCCGTTACACACATGTCCCACGGGGCCTCTTTAACTCGCCCTGGATTTTCTTTCATAGTAAACTATGGCTTGTGAAAATTTTAACACACAGTAAGAATGGCCCAGATGAATCCAAACTTGGAGGATGTGTAGAATAGCGTACCAGCAATAATTTATTACGATTGCAGAGAGATGACGTACACATAGGCCCAGCAGCGTCCTCTTTTGTGTGACCGGAAAGGTCTGTGTTACGCCAAGCTCAGTCAGTGAAAAGCCGTCAAACGAAGTGAAAGCAAGTGCCAGTATGCTTCGTCGACGTCTAAGGGCGCCATACCAGCATGTGAGCGAGTTCGAACGGAGCAGAATTATTAGTCTCCGGGAAACAGGTTTTTCATGCCGTCACATTTCGGCTCTTACAGGGCATGCTGCTAGAGCACGCAATGTGACATCCACAGTGTTGGCTCGACACTGGAGCACTGCAACGGGTGTGGGCCTGTCTGCGTCGGTGGTTCGACGCCGTCTGCTGCGGGCTGGACTGGTGGCAAGCATGCCATTATGTCGGTTTCCATTGTCCAGGAACCACAAATATCCCAGACTACAATGGGCACTTGAATGCCGTCGCTGGCGTACTGAGTGGCAAAATGTAGTGTTTACGGACGAGTTCCGCTTCAACCTGCCCTACTGTGATGGCCGTATACGTGTTAGACGCTACCGTGGTGACCGCAGTCTGGCAGCCTGCATTGTGGAGAGACATAATGGACAAACACCAAGTGTGATGGTTTTGGAAGCCATTTGATACAACACGCGATCTCGATTCCTACGTGTTGAGAGGAATCTGAACAGCGACCGCTACATCGGGGAGATTTTATAGCCCTGGGTACTGTCCCTCCTTCAGGCGACTCCACATGCCATATTTCAGCACGACAATGCCCGGCCACATGTGGCGAGTAATGTGCAAGCTTTCTTCAGTGGACGACTGGCACCACTGCTTCTCTGGCCTGCGCGTTCGTCTGACATGTCGCCCATGAACATGTCTGGGATATGGTTGGTCGGTGACTGGTTCGTCACGGACCTCCAGCAACAACTGTTGATGCTTTGTGGACTCGCATACAAAACCGTGTGGAGGGAGATTCCCCAGGAACATATCCAGGTCCTTTGATTCCATGCCACGACGTTTAGGAGCTCTGATTGCAGCACGGGGGGGGTTCACACCATTCTCAAGAACGGAGATCACCTACAGTTCTGTAATCCTAATCAATTGTGTATTGTCATGTGCCTAATATGTGGTGTAAAGTTCATTTCGATCACACGTATTCTTTATGGCGTTGCATTTTTCACAAACGTTAGTGTAACTATAAATAAAATTTTAAGATTTGAAAATAAAATATAAGTGAACGTTTAATCTAACAGAAACAATAATTTAGTGTTAAAAGAAGCATAAAAAGCCTGTGAAACATGAAATTCTAAAGAAACAACCAAACATTTCACATATAGAATGATTTTTAAAAGTTTTGGTACAGAAAGTGCGTAGTTACAGCGGATGGACTATATCCACTCTCTGATTGGTTATCTAGGGCTCTGTAGGTGTGTCTTGTGTCTAACTGGCTACTGCGTGCTGTGGGAGATTCCCTATTGGCTGGGCTGTCGGCTGGCGACTAAGTTACCAGGTGCTGATTGGC
This sequence comes from Dryococelus australis, assembly GCA_029891345.1. Lineage (NCBI taxonomy): Eukaryota > Metazoa > Arthropoda > Insecta > Phasmatodea > Phasmatidae > Dryococelus > Dryococelus australis. The sequence goes on along the minus strand of CM056993.1, from coordinate 253,943,047 downwards.
GAACGGCGTCCCCAAGATGTCACAGCCATTCTGCGTCGTGTGCGGCTATAGTTCGCTGTGTAAGTGTGTGTTACACTTATGTACTATCTTGTATTATGCGACATTACCACAAACATAATGCATATCAACAATGACGTTTGGTCGGCGCATGAGATCGTAGAGTGCGCGCCCAAACTGCGCAATGACAAGTCTCCGTGTCCTGACACTGGGGACTGCTACTAGCAGTTCAGCCAACACGACTGTCGTACACGACGGGGCTAGGATTTGAGGTTACATCACTGTCTATGTAAAAAACTGAATTGAAATGTTTGTATACTTTGTCTAACAAATTTTTAGTGCAATGAGATTAAATTAAAACCTATAAAAGTATTTTTTTATTCGTAGAAAAGGTATTGCGTTTTGAAAATTAAGATATAAACGGTTTTCAGTACTAGCCATGTGACTTTGGCAGCTATATTGGTGTGGGGTAGGTCAGTTTCGGGGTACATGAGTACAAAACTATAATCGGTCTGCGTCATATTTAATTTAGCCGTAAGAAGTTGCTGTGCTGCTCTGGAATTTCCATTGCTTGCAAAATATGGTAAATGCATTTACGACTTACGTCACATGTAACACTCCATTACAACCATGCACGCCAATAGCGTAAATCAATTACTTAACTACACTTTTATTCATTTATAGGCTGTACAAGATAAAGTGAACGGTTTTGAAATAAACTTGTGGGGGGGAAGAATAACTGCCCGTAATTATATATAGGATGTTCACGGTAAAACGAGCACGTTTTAAAGCGCTGCTTAAGATCTACTTGTATACGCGTTGCGTATTCTTCCGCCTTATGTAAAATTAAAATTGCCATGGGCCTCAGCACTTCACTCATGCGTCGTTCAAGTGAAACTATGAAATTATTAGGAAATTAAATATTTTACAAATCTGCTCATTCTTACATTTCGATGCATTAAAAACAACAGAAAGCGGAAGAAATAATTTAAGTTATCACAAACTGTTACCTAACAGTCGTTATTCGACTTTTATATATGGAACTATTTACCATTCATCGTTATCAACTTTACTGGACGAATGTCGCTCAGTGTGCCCATTAAAATATATGCAGGCAAGAGCAGTGACTTTTTGCTAAGGTTCATTTCAATAGTGCTGACTTTACCGTGAACAGCCTTTATATATGTTACATACAAATTGACATGCACGCTTCTAACTAATATGGCAACAAATAAATATAAAAATATTTCTTATCACTTGAGGTTGCAATACAAGTGTAATGTCTAACTCTGTGATATCTGAAGATAGTATTTCTTGTTTCTTACGCAGAAGAGTACTAATTTTCGCATTGGTCTACATTCTTAAAAATCCACGGTTTTACATAGACAGCGAATGAAGAAAGCAATCAGGCCCAGGACAATGCTAAACTTACGTTTGGTAGAAGGATACAAATTATTAATACGGGAAAGCAAATCGTCATTAGGGTTTTCGAAACTGCTCAACTAACCACGAAAAGCCTGTACTAAAGTTGTGGCAAGAATTGGTTCTTAGAACAGAGTTTAAAAAAATGGGAAAATTATTTAACATATGTTTGCAACTACAGACCTTTCCAATTACATGCACACATTGACGAAACTAAATTTGACCACGTGGTTTCCAGAAACACGAGAAAGTGAAAAACATGGTCTACGAAAAAATAGTTGATCTTCTTACATGTCCTTGGGTGTGGCCAGATTTGTGAAGGATGGAGGTCTTAATTAGAAAAGAGGTAAATCAAGCAGGTAGAAATGACGTAACTATAGAATATTTCCCCAAAAGTGAGAGCACTATTAGTTGAAAAACTTTTGTAATGGGCCAATTAAGTGTTGTGCTTTTAAACGCTTATTATTTTTATTTTAAATCCATGGAAACAAGAGGTTTCTTCAAAGGCAAAACTACTGCAATAAGTTGGCTGGAAAGTTGTTTGCATAGCAAGATCTGCGTATAGGAACACGCAAAATGGACAATCTATTCTTTGTACGTATTTACTTCCATGCAGGGTGTGGCTTTTATTAAAGATCGTATAAATATATTGAAACATGGCCACAGGGAGTTATAATTATCTTATTAGTTATAATAACCGCCTATCTTTCGTACCATACGTAGGTTCAGATTTAGCACAGTGGGTTTGAGAACGGGAGTTTTGTGCTATGAAATGCAACCGCATGTTGGCTTTTGTGTACGAAAGCATGTGATGTCGACAAGATAGCGTGCACATTACAGGGTCCTGGGGTACACAGCAAAGGGAATGCAAGTGGAAGATAATAGTAAGCGGAACCCTACCTGGAGTGAGAATGAGAAATGTCGTGAAAATGTGACTGTAGTGCGAAACACAAGTGTGTGTTTCTCACAGGCGCCGCCAACTTCAGAATGCCAGTGGTTGTCAACACTGTGTTGGCAAGGTTGGTAGCATACGTGGCTGGGAAACTACGGCGCACTTTCAAACGTTGAATGTTTTACCGAGAACATTTCGCATGAGAGTATTACAACAAGGCAATGTTTTGTGTCCCTGTGTTCGTTTCAGGTACACATGATTGTTACTTTATAACAATCTACGAACACACAAGGGTATATAAAACAATCTTCTTGGGGAATGACATTGCACCCCCTAATGTCCTAATAAAGGACGATGTTATCTCACAGCGAATTTTCTCAGAAGCCAGTTGTCGACTCAGTCTAACACTATTCGCAATTTTTTTGTCTTACGTAGTTTCTGACATTTTATAAATAACTACTTTTAATTACCAGTTTTCAAGGGCATGTGTCTCTCCTTTAATAGTTACGTTAGATAATTGATATCACTGTGTGTGTTCTGCGGCGTTATCCATAAGAAGATACTTCATTACGCTTGTACCGCGAGTTCAGGATAATACTGCGTATAAATGAATCATATTAAATACATATTCCTATGTAATGCACAATTTGTTCAATGGAAACATGCACGAATATAAGTTGCGAGATCATGCCATCTTCTTATTAAAGACCTGCATGCTACCGTGTCGTAAATAAAACCTATTGATTTATAATGGGGTTGATCCCGTGACCCTTCATTCTAGGCTTGCAAGACTACCAACAACTGCTCTGGCGGGAGCACACTTTAATATATTTCGTATACAGATCATAACATTGATATCTTCGGCATATTTACGAGAAATTAATGTAAATTTACTGGCAACGGCAAATAATGTGTGGGGCATTTAGTACAGGTTAACACCTATCGAAAACAACTTTTAGTAATTATAAATTTTTGAATTACCTAAAGTAAAGTAAATAACGGCAACATTACTGTTATCGCTACAGCGTACATAATAGGTACTTTTTTTTTGCCTACTTTCCGAATGAAAAAAGGCTTTTGAGATCACTTTCCTGTCTGTGTATCTGTGTGTATGTGTGATAAGGTGTGTGTCTTTGTGTGTCTCTGCGTGCGTATGCCCCTTTTTAATTTTTGTACGCGTGGAATAAATTTAACCAAACTTGGTACACATAAATACTTAGTAATGACACCTGACTTTTATTTGGGGGGCAATATGTCATATCTCGGAAACCATTACACCGATTTAAATCAAATTTTACATGCCTGCAGAACATCAAGTGATCATTAAATTCTAAGATAAATACTGTTGTTGGTCCGCCATTTTTAAAAATAGCACATTGTGAAAAAAAATATGATTTTACATTATATATCGAAAACTATTTAACAAATTCTCACCCAATTTGGCAGGTAAGTAAGTAATACTATGATAAATAAAGTAAACGTAAGTGAGTGGACTTGAATAAGCACTTATTTTCGTAATGGTGGCCATAATTTTTTTTAGGTTTATTTGGTATATATGCCATACCATTTAAACGATTTCTACCAAACTTTGTGTACTGAAAATACATGTTACAAACATATATACCAACACATAACCATTTTGTCAGACATTTTGAAAGATAGCAACATACGAATAAATAAAGTTACTGTGTCACATTTCGGTAAAAAAAAATACTGATTCCTACCAAGTTTGGCAAGCACGTAGTACTTATGCAGATGATGTCGAGTTATGTGTTTTAAGCATGTCAAACACTTATTTTCAAAATCGTGGCCATATAGCCATTTTAGCTTAGAATGCTAATTCATCGAAATTATTTAATAAGTTTAAACATAAATTTGTATACTGTCAGTAGATATTCCAAATACCGACTTTATATAAAGGGAACATATTTTGTCCGCCATTATTTTGTAAGATGGCATCACGCGAATAAATAAAGTTTTTATGTCATATCTCGGGAAACAATTGACCGATTCCTATCAGGTTTAGCAAACAAGCAGCACTGCGGCATATGATGTAAATTGCATGTTTTAAGTATGCCAGACAATTATTTTCAAAATGGCGGCCATGCAGCCATTTTTAGCTAGATTGTTTTATTGTCGAATTCATGTAATCAATTACAACTTAACTTTGTATGCTGGCAGTAGATATCACAATTACCAACTCTATCTACACCGAGCATCTTTTATCCTTCATGTTGTAAGATAGCATCACGCGAATAAATAAAGTTTTTACGTCATTTCTCGGGAAATAACTGACATATTCCTACCAAATTAGGCAAACCTATAGTACTGCAGCAGGTGGTGTAAACTGGTTTGTGTTAAGTAGGTCAGGCTATTATTCTCAAAATGGTGGCTATATATATATATATATATATATATATATATATATATATATATATATATATATATATAATATATATATATATATATATATACACATATATATTAGCTCAGTATATTTTATGAACGAAACCAATTACAATTTAACTTTGTATGCTGGCAGTGTCTATTACAACCATCAAATATGTCTATGCAGAGCCTCAATTCTCAGTCATTTTGTATGATAGCTCCAACAATAAAAAATAAAGATTTTATCTCTTATCTCGGGATACAATGAACCCATTCTTACAAAATTTGGCGAAGATGTTGCACTTTGGTAGCCCACATTAATATAGTCATCTTTTTTATATGGCACAGTTATTTTCAGAATGGCGACTACAAACTCATTTTAGTTTTGTGTGCTATGTCTACGAAGTTATGCAATCTGTTTCAACTCAACCTTATATATTGGCAATATACAATCATCGAATGTGCTACTACATTAATTTTTGTTCTCCATTTATGAAGATCGCCATATGAAAATTATGGAGGTTTCATACCATATCTCGTTGACCAATCAACAGATTTCCACCAAATGTTACACTGGAAAAATTTCAACTATTTTTAATAAAATTGCGCACATAATAAATTCTACAGAAGTCCATGTAAACTTTCGTGATTTAAATGGGTCAGCCAATGTTCAAAATGGCTACATATATCAAACAAATTCAACCTAATTCTCCCAAATCTTGTACGTAAACAGTACACATTAGAAGCGTAGTATAAAAACCTTTTTTTTGGCAACTTTTTTCGATAGCATCAAATAAGAAAAGAAAATATTTTTGCCATATCTCAGGGACCGTACAACCGATTTCCACAAATTTCTTCACACAATTAGTGATATCGTAAGTCATGTAAACTTGCATGTTTTAAGAGGCCCAGTCACTTATTTCAAAATGACGGCCGTCTAAATATTTTAGGTTAGTGAACATTTGAAACATTAGACTGATTAAATCTGAAGTTGATTCTTCGAATTCGAACTCCACCATAATGCAGTGCATTGGACACTAGTGCATTTTACGATGTTTTCTGGGTTCATGGGTAAGGTGGGTGTGCATTTGAAATTGTCTCACTACTGTAGCATACGTTTCTGGTTTGATTCCTAAAGTTATTGCTTTCAAAGAGAAGTTAAGTCCTACCTACTAAGTAAGCTTTCAAGAACATATTTAAAAATTAATTGCATCCATGTTGAGGAAAGAAGGTTCATTAGTTATATCAGTAACTTGTTGTTATTGTGCCTTCATGTCGAAGCATGCATGCTGTCATACATATGTCATATTGACATATATATATATACACACACACAATCATTTTCAAGATGTCGCAGAAAATGCGGTGTGATATATTCCTATGCTCCCCTACGCTCAAATTTGGGACTCATCGCCACTGCCTGACATGTAAGAACCTCCCCCTCCCCTTTTTCTGAAAACCATATATGGTAGAATTATGCAGTAATAGAGATTTTGATGGTCCACATTTTATCGTGACGCCTTTTGTAAACTATTTGAGGCCAGCGGGTTTGAAATTTGGTTCAGAACTACTCACAAAAAATCAATTTCTTTAAAAACTGGATAACTATAATTTAATTTTTGTTTTTCGTCAACACCCTGAAATGTTTTGGCACTACAAATTTTTCCTTTATATTTTTAGCGGACATGTCTTCCCGGCTCTACTTTTTAATTTCAATTTAAATATATAATTAGTATGTGTGTTGTGAACAAGGGGGGGGGGGGGGCGTGATCACCATTTTAAATACTCAAAATGACTAGTGCCATATTTAGCGTATACATTCCCAATACATTTATACCGGGACATTCGTCTCCTTCTTTATTCCACCCCGTTATTCCTTTAAATAATTTCGTGCCTGATACTTTAAACATCCCTATTTACTGACCTCGTGTTTGGTGATTATATCAGATAACTCATTTCCCTTCAAAATCTCTATGCAAATGACGTACCATTGAATTTTTTAAAGGATTGTGTATTGGTATAAACAGACTATCTTATCTTTTCCTCTAACTATTCAAACCTCGTTGCATATTGTTACAAATTTGGCGGTTATTCCCAAACAACTACAACATTCTAAACATATGTATCTACATAATTTTTTCGCTTTGCCCTCTCCTGCTTACACCAAATTATTATCGTTGCTTTTGTTTACTCTGTGGCCTCCCCCTCAATACGATCCTTATAACTTACGTCTTTTAAATTAATTCTTGGATATCCCCACACTGTTTAACGCAAACCCTTCATAACATGCATACGTTTATTCGTCTTTGGCCACCTCCCTTTCCTTGCCAGCTACAACCCCTCTCCCTCTCCAACATAAATGTTAACCCTTGCCACCACTCCCTTTACGTGTCATTTGTAATTCCTAAATAATTTAATCTTCTGTCTACATAAGCGGTTCCCAAACTTTTTCTATCACCACACCTTGACTCGATTTATTATTTTTACTAAGAAATTTGAAATCACGATGTTCTTCATTCTTGCACATATTCAGAATGCCTGGGTTGTTTACATAATAAAGTAGACTTGGAATTAGTAACTTTACGTAACCAACTATCTTCTGAATTGGTACAAACTACTGCACGTATACCTAAGTCATCATATTTACATTAACAAACTTATGTTTTGGTATAAACTTATAAAGTTACAAAAATTTTCACAGTGAGGGAAAGAATGACGTAATTAAAATGAAACTTAACTTTTATATCCAGTGTGTGAATAATAAAAACTTATTATGTAATTATGTGAAAGTAAATGAGCATCCTCATTACTATACAGTAACAAAACCTGATTTACTCTCAGTGCAGCAATTTTATGAGCTAAATTGTTTGATGGATAGCTAGCTAACTACCACAGGCCTTGACGAACGGGTGTTTTATTAATCGGCGCTTTGTACTTCACCTAAAATTATATGCCAGAACGTTCGGTCTCTAGCTGATAAGCCGGTATCAAGAAAGTGAACTGAAAATAATATAATGCATGCTAATGAAGTGCTACGAGGTATCCAGCACAAAAATTGGGCCATTAAAATTCCACCGGCATAAACAAAGGTGTTACGTTTCTGAGGAAAAGTGTTTTAAAGTACACAAACGGCAAAAAGGCAACAGATAGTCTCGGTAGTCCTTCCCTTCAAAAAGGATTTCATTCGCTGACGAAATTGAAACGCCACACTTGTTTTCGCCAGGTAGGGGTAAACTGTTTTAAAAGCAAACTAGCAAATGTGTCAGCTCAAAGCTGCCAATGTTCAAAAGCGGAAATAAAATTGCCAACTCAGGGTTCACATACAAACATATGTTTAATTTGTTCTATAAATGTAGGAAAACAATTATTTAAATTGTTTTGAATTGCGCAGGCTGTAATTTGCAATGACACTATTTCCAAATGTGGTTTTATTCTTTGTCAGAAATCAGCTTCACAGAGCAGTGGAATTCGTCGCAAATCGGTGGAAATTAGAAGAATATATAATTAGGATTGTGCAAATATGACTAGCTGTTTCTCAAAAGGAAAATGAAACAAAAAATACATTTTAATGAATCTCGAGAAACGGCACCAATAGAAAAAAAAAAATTTCACTATAGCTCAGCCATAACATACGGTTAACTAAAATCTTAACATTATAAAAGAATTTTATTATGTATTATCGAAACTTACTAGCCCATATTTAACTAAATGCAAATTGAAATATGAAAACAAAATTGCATAGTACCATCAATACGCGTAGAGTAAGAAAATACTTCTAAAAATTTACTCTTTGAGTACATACGTCAAAATTTGTAAGTAAGTTTGTTTTCTATACAATTCTTCACCGTTCAACGGATATGGACCAACCTTGGCATGGATACCCTTCACTATCTAAATGAAAATGCTGTGTAAGCGAAATTGGTACCGGCCCCCATTTGAGCTCGAAACCTAACAGACGGTGCCGTGTGTCTTTCATTGACAATTGTCATCCATTTCCAAAGATACGTTGAACGATTCTATAAGTGCTGCTCTCTAGGCGGATGTACATACAAACTGGGCTCTTCCTGTTTCTTTCTCAGCTCATTAAGCTCATTGGATTATTTCGTGATTTTGAGGTTGTAAATTCGTCATGCGCTTTTTTGTTTGCTGTGGGATTTCATAATGTAACACATTTGTTTAAAGTATACATTACTTACAATACTACGAATACACTATTGTAGACTAGGGCCAATTAAGAATTGTAGGGTATTGCGACGGAAATTGTATTCCTATAAAGGTTGGTTTATCTGTTTCAAAGAAGATATATCGGTTAATAATGGGATTGAATTAATTATTAGCATATTTCTGATCATTTGACTTGAAGGATAGGTAATATTCAGCAAGGTATTACTATTTATTGAAAATTCTACGTTTTCAGATTATAAAAAGGTAAGCTACATAATTTACGTCTTTTATTGAATAGTGTGATGCTAACCCTAGGCGAGTCAAGACCATGCTAATGGCTGACGTGCTTTTACCATGCATAAACTGTTTATAGACTGTTCACGTTAAAATGAGCACTTTTGAAATCCCTGCTTAAGCTCTACTTGTATGCACCTTGTGTAGTCTTCCGCCTTATGTAAAATGGACACTGTCATGGCTTCATCACTTTATTCATACGTCGGTCAAGTGGGATTGTAAAATTATTAGAAAAATAATCATTTAAAAAATCTGGTAATTTTTACATTCCGAAGCTGTAAAAAATAACAGAAAGCGAAAGAAATAATTTAAATTATCGCAAATGGTTACCTAACACATTTGTTCGACAGTAAGATACGGAACTACTTTATATCGATCGTTAACAACTGTCCTGGGCGCATGTCACTCAGTGCACCCGTTAAAATATATGCAGGCAGGGACAGTAACTTTTTTTCTGAGGTTGATTTCAAAAGTGTTAACTTTATCGTGAATAGCTTATACAAACTCTGGTGTATAATATAATTTGTTCCAGTATGAACTGGAGAGAGAGAGAGAGAGAGAGAGAGAGAGAGAGAGAGAGAGAGAGAGAGAGAGAGAGAGAGAGGAGTAGGGAGGTTCATGCTGATCTTAACACCGTGGTCTTGAGAGCCGATGAGGGTGAAGCGAGGTGGAAATGGAGCAGCGCCGAAATGCAAGGACAGGGGGAATAGGAGATTCCCGAGAAAACCCGCCGACAAGTTATATCGCCCAGCACAATATCCGCTTCCGAGAATCTAGGAGCAACCTCGATGAGAATCGAACTCTGTTCGCCTTGGTGGAAGCCGAGTTTACTAGCCTCTACATAACCGCGGCCCCCAACATGAAGATCAGTTAATGTAATTATGAGTGAGGAGTCCAACAAAACGTAGGCTACTGCCACTACAAACTTAGTTATAATGTAGCACTTACAAAAATGATTCCCGGGAAACGCCGGGTAGTTCATCTAGTTCTGTAATAAAATCCCTAAAGAACTTAATAAATATGTTCTGCAAACATATAAAGTTAATTGAAATCATTTTGGTAATATTTGAACGGTCACAAGAAATTTGATATACACAGAAAAATTTTCATTCTTATTCAGCCAAACAAATATTTAATAAGCACGCTAATTTTCACTGAACTTGGAACATAGACTCTCTGTAACCCATTTAGTTTCCGGAATAAAAAATTAAGACTGCGTTTTTCCGTTAACATTTTGGTGGACCGGATATTCGCCCAATCGTAGATATAAGTATAGGGACTGAAGAAAAACCAGTAAACATGATTTATTCCTGTGAAGCGTCATTTTAATAGATTTTTCGGCTGCTTTTGCCATTTTCTTGGGTCATTTCTTACCGGGGAAACTTAATTGTGTGCGTGTTGGGGGATGAAAAAAGACGCGTGGAATAAGTCACGTGCAGCTAACGCAGAGGGCGAGACCATAGACTAAAAAAGAGGAAGACCAATTTTTCGTCTTCTGCGCATGTACCCAACATTGACCTACCCCAAAGCATTACAGCTGTCAGAGTCACATGGTGAGCACTGATGAACGTGTTTGTTTATAACTTAGTTTCAAAAAGGCAGGCATGTACTTATTTACTAAAAAAACAAATATGCATTAATATTTACATTTCAAGTAGCATTGAATTGATTAGTAGGGATGATTATGGGTATGATAGTAATGTATGAAGAGAGTCAGGTATAAATTTTATCTGAAATCAGCAGTTTGAGCTTGGAATTTTATCACCATTTATTCTACAATTATGAATTAATAATTTCCGAATATATACATATATTAAATATTTGCTGAACAGACTTACAGTGAAATAATACTTGTTCCTGTGCCATTCCACTGTTATCAGTAATGTAATATTGCTTTATAAATACGTAAATTGAAGTACGTAACCCAAAATAGGCATATAATGTATTTGCTTTGGAAAGTTACGCGAAGGAGAATGAAATTGAGGCAGTTCATTCATTTTTCCTAATGTCAGAAAACAAACAAAAGAATGGCGGTAGTTGCAATCACGAATAAGAACATGCATGGGCTCGTAAACAAACAACATTTGGAAAAGCACTCTCTGACGTCATTGGCAAGTGTGAGTGTATGAGAGTGCGCATTTCTTGATATTTGGAACACGGCCAGAGAGATTGCTCTGCCGCACTTTCACTCGTACCAGAGACGTCACTCAAGGCAAAGCAGTGGAACGCTTCTTTTTTTCCCAGTGCAAATGTGCCAATGTCAAAACAAAAAAAAATATGTTCACGGGTTGGCATTACTACACGTGGCGAGTTTTCTGTATAACATTTCAATAGTTTAATTCCTCCCATTTTAATGAAAATGTGTTCAATATTCACGCTCACAATATGTAGAATTACATCCAAAAATAAACGACCACTGTGAACTGTCGAGTGTCGGTACACAACGCCAAAACGTTAAACACTTAACTAGCTCACATGATCGACAATGCACGGCCGTACGACAAGTAACGCTCACATCACCACCAACATCGAAAAAAGAAATATGGATTTATATAAATCATTGTACTTCAGTCTCTACAATTGAATCAATATAACTGTAGTTTTATTTTCAATTCCGTTGAAAAATATTCATAAAACGATAAGCAGTTTATTTACATTAGCTCCATAAATTCAAATATTTTCCGCTTTTATATTGCCGATATTGCACTGGGCAATTAAACAAAACCGAATCGGAAAGAAATGAAGCGTTCTGTTTACTCGTATCCAGTATCTAGCGGTTAGTTCACTCTACGGCCTGTGTCGGAAGCGCGCGTGCGCAGTTATGCTGAGAGCTGGCACGCGCATGCGCAGTAGCCAGACTGTGGCTCGAGGAACGGAGAGTGCGATGCCGTGGTCGCGTGGAGGGACCTCACCGCGCCGGCCGGTATTCGTGAGGTCCGGCCCTCTGACCCCGTTGTGGAGTGACGTCATCCGGCTGTGGCGGCGGCGCCGACCTACACCTACTTCACTGATGACCACCTTGTTGAGCAGCCGCCTCGCCTCGCACAACTTCTCACGCCTTCTGCCCCCGGGCCGGCATCCTTTGTGGGTCACACGGCCCAGCCGCCTCCCCCGCACAACCACACTACTCAACCCCTAAACTCCCTGCTGGCATACTCTCAAATTTTCAACTTCAACTATATTTAACATTAAAATTTGAAGACAAAGTACTGCCATCAAATTTTTTTCTTCCGACAAATTTGATCAAATATTCTTGAATATGTTTGATAATGTGTCCAATTTTTTAAATGGGAGAATCAAATTTGATCTATTATTTAGAAATTATTTTCACATTAAGAGATTGCTTCTGTTTTTCCATGCATTCCACTGCAGGAAGAAATGTTAGTAATGTTGTAATTTATTTTCGCTTCTTTACTAAATTGAAATTTTACTGCCAGAGATGTTTCCATCACACTGAAACTTAATGCCTGTGAGTTCATAATATTAAGTGCTGTTTTCACTTTTAAAATAGCATTCATACCCAGACAGCATCTACATTAATTAATTATCTTCATAACCTACTTCGTTTCGAGAAACTTTTCGTTATTTTAAAGTTCCTTGACGTATATTTTTGTCGTGCACGATTCTGATTGGCCGAGACCATCGAACATCAAATAAATTTTAGAACCAATCCAACTTCAAATCTTTTATGTAAACTGAAGCCATCCAACTTTCTCAGACAAATATGGCGGCGTTTGTGACGTTTCGATGACCCCACAACTGTCTGTCCAACTTTATTTGACCAAACTTATTGGAAGCAGTTTGACGGAAAAATTTGACAGTGTGACAGGAGATCATTTTCACACATAGCGCCTCTACACTGTTCCCGAATAACAATATACAATTATTCGTATTTCGATGCAACGTCCTTATTAAACCATACATTAGCGACTCAAAGTCTAAATAGTATGACAATTTCAAAAAAATACAAGCTACTCTACTAGCATTTAATGCAAATAAATACAATATATGTTTGTCCCCTCCGTACATATAATCGCAAAGTACGTCGCTTGTACTGTGGACTATATTTGATTTCCACTCACCGGGAAGTAGTAACAATGCGTCAAGACTACTTCACTTAAAAATATTAACTTCATACTATTGGAATTTACTTTTTGTTTCGTGTCCTCTAAGAAGGTGGAAGCGATTCATTCCTTCCATGTTCACATTATATTTTCGTCCAGAACGTTGAAAATAATGCACAAGAAGAAGGAAAATATCTCAACAAACAAACCCCTTTAAAGTGGGAGTGCGAACAATCTCAAACCATCAAAACATTTTCTGAGTTTATATCTAAATATAAATACAACCAAAAAAGCCGAACCAATGGTAGTCGTATGTCGGGCACGTAGTGCTCAACTTCCTAACGGATAATGAAAGCGATCTGTACGTACCGTATGCTGAACTACGGTCGCGAATGAGAGATCAGATTACTATGACAACCAGCTCTCGGCTGCCTTGAGAGCCTACGAAGTAACGCAGACCATGTCCTTGGCCACAGTCTAGAGAAGTTTATCGTGTATTTTTATTGTCTTGTGCACAGTGGCAACAAGTGGGATTATCACTGTGTAACACCTGTGGAAGAAATATAAAAATGCGCTAAGTTAGTCCTTTTCTTAATGCCACGAAAATGCCTTGAATTTAAATTATCTGAATAACCAACTAGAATAATCTTAGTTCTGAGGCAGAAGCTGAAAATTACTAGTCTAGTGCGGGAATGAACAGTAGTTATCAGGTTTGCGTATTAGCGCCTAAGTTAACTGCAACGTCTTTGGAAAACACGACGTTAGCCATATTGTTAAAGATCAAACATATAGTCCATTCACGGTTTCTTCGGCCTTTTTAAATCAAACCTTTGAAAAATCTCCCCATGTATGACGTGTTTAGTTATTTACTAAATACGCCCTGTATCACAAGCGTTTTATGCTTGTGTTCATAAAAGTTACTTTTTTCCTGTTAAATTGAAATGCTATTCATATTTTATCTATAAATTATAATGCTTAATTTATAAATAATCTGAGTAAAAAACAGGCAGAAAATAGGCATGTTGGTATCATCTAGTGAGAAATAGTCCTTATATAAAATACTGTTACACTTAGTGCGCACGGATGTGGTGCGTTGTCCCTCTGGTGTAACCTACTAGGCTAAGTTAAACTTAGTTTGCACGAGGCGGAGGAATATCCTGGAATTATAACTTTAGCAGTACTTCAGAAAAGGCTGAAGTAACCGTGAATGGACAATAATTGTTGTGACAATGGTGGTTTATATATGCATGGTAGGTACCACTTCACATTTTTTATTGCATTACACTGAGCGGCGGCGTATAATTCATAAGCCAAGTAATGAGGCTGCTGCGTCTTCAAGGGGGTGATTGGTACAGCTAGGCTCATTACCGTTCGTCGCATCCGTCAGTCGCCCGTTCGTCAGTCATCCGTCTGTTTTTTCATCCGTCAGTTGAAAGCGACTCACAACAATCCAACGTCCGTCAATCCTTCTGTACGGCAAAATTTCAATGTGACAACTTAACATCATGATCTTTCTTTAGTTGGACGAATATTTTGGTTGGAAGTACATTTTCAAAGAAGAAAAATTTTGGGGAAATATTTTTTTTTTTTCCGCGATAACAATTTATACTGAATTATTGTCTACATTTTAAATTCCTGAATTCACCACCAAAAATAATACTCACATGTCCACCGCCTTGCATTTTATTTTAAAGTGCGTATTCTCATCTACGGAATGTCGTTAGAAGGCGGTGGCCCATCGGTCGGCCCGTCGAAAGTTAAAGTTTGAGAAACATTTGACGGATTGAAGTAAGGAAAAAAAAAAGTTCCCCTGCGATTGGTTGAAGATCACGTGACTGACGGATGCGACGGATAGTTGCGAGTCCACCTTTACTCAACTGATGTAGTGTAGGTGGTGAAGTTTTGTCACACAGCCTTATCACACTTCAATTTATTATAGAGTTACCTGTAATGCTAAGCGAATCTGTTATGTAGCAATAATTTGGTGCATGTTTCTATATTCGAGCCCTGTACACACTACTGAAGCTACATGGTAGGTGTGGCTGCAAGGAGCCTACAAGTAGACAGTTGTAACTCAATGGCATAACGGGAGCTCTTTATCATATTCATTTGTTTTCCCAAGCAATCTGATGTAGGTTCACCTGTACTGGCAACGTTAGAACACAGAGTAAACTACACATTCTCAATTTGTTACGTACGTGGCAATGTGGAGACATCGCTAACTATTTTTTAATATTGAGAATGGGTCCTGTTTCCTGGGAAATATTATAGATGCCACTTATTCATAGTTATTTCATATCACAAATACATTGAAGCGAATATAAACGGTAACCCTGAAGGTGAAACACTACACTCTAAATTCGAATCAGTGAGAAACCACTGATTCACAGTGAAATTCAACTACTCTAATAAGTGAAAATGGCTCCACTTAGAATCAGAGGAAAATCACTGATTGTTTCGGTGAAATAATTTCACTGATTGAATAAGTGACGGCCGACTGCAGTGGCGAATTTAATATTGCTGTTATTGAATGTAGGTGATTAATCACGTGAAAAAAACATATTTACGATAGTTTACTATGTAGGCCAACAGTGTGTAATTTACCGTAATTTAAAAAAAAAGTAAAACTGTATTGCAAGTGGCCGGAATTGAACTCGCACACACTTCTGTTCTAGGCCATTTCTTTGCCATCTGAGCTACCATGCCAACTTCAAAAAATATATAAGGAAAAAATATATATTTTATAGTTGCATGTGAAATCGCGTTGTTTGAAGTTGTATGCTCATACTTTTCGTGTTTGGTTTGTTTAAAACGAATATTATATATTTAGTGCACTCTCCTCACCACATTAAATACAGTTTAAACCTTCAAACAGAGCGCTGTGACGATTACATGGAGTTGAAATGAAAGACGCAAAAACGGAATGAAAGGCTCTGTGTTAATATTACCTCAGGAAGTGGCGATTTGAAAGACGAAACACATTTTAGAAAGTATATTGTATTAGTTTTACTCGTTTATTCGTTGTTACTTCACTTGATACACGTTGTTTATCGGCCATTTTTAAACGTTTTTTAACGGCCATTTTTAAACGCAGTTTCACTGATACGTCAGCCAAAAATAATTAGAGACGGAGCAGGTTACTCAGATGTTTCACTGGTCTATCAGTAGAAAATAAACTACTGCGAAAACAGTGGAAAATATGACTAATGAATCAGTGGGAAATGTCGCTGAATCAATCAGTGAAGGAAATATGATATTTTTTCATTGGTTCATCAGTTGATATCACTGAAGTGACTGTTGGATTAGTCAGATACGTTTGACTGACTGAAAGAGTGAATTCTCACTGATTCAAATTTAGAGTGTTCTTTACAACCAGTTCTATGCGTATAGAAAATACACGTGGCGTGAATAAACAGACGCGAAGGGCGCTTATGCAAAGAAGACTGTGCTACTGCCATCAATAAAATATGCTAATCAGGCACGTTTGTATACAATATCAAAAGCGAGACACATGTTGGTTAATTGGGTATTTTTCGCTAAAGGCTGTTTCGATAAAGTGAGCACTTTTGAAATCAACCTTAGAAAAAGTCACTGTCCTTACCTGCATACATTTTAACGGGCGCTCTTAGTGACATGCGCCCAGTAAAGTTGGTAACGATGGATGGAAAGTAGTTCGATATATTAACGTCGAAAAAAAATGTTAGGTTACCATTTGTGACAACTTATATTAATTCTTTCATTTTCTAATTTTTTAATGCATCGAAGTGTAGAAAAGAGCAGATTTGTAAAATATTTACTTCTCTAATAATTTCAAAGTTTCACTTGACCGACGCATGAATAAAGCGATGAGGCAAATGCCAATGTTAATTTTACATAATATAGAAGGATAAACCATGTGCATACAAGTAGATCTTTAGCAGGGCTTTCAAAAATGCTCATTTTAACGTGAACAGCCTATATGTTTGTATAGTATATGCTTTGTTTAAATATACAATGATTTATTTTAATGCCGAAGCTGTAAGATTGCAGAACCTTGACTCGAGTATCTTAGGGAAAGATTCGCTTTTTCTTATACGAGTTACAAGGTTCTGGGTGTCTGGGTGGTTCATAATTCTCACTGCACCACTCTGAGAGTCGTTGCCCACCACTGAGGCAGCGGGGAATCCACCAAAGTGAAACTTCTCTGGTGGTACTAAGAGAGGCAGTTATAAAAGTAATTAACTGGCGTTAACATTCTCAACGGAAATCGATGGAATGGTTTGGGGGGGGGGGGGAGAAATGCCCAATAAGACTTGCCGGCCAACAGCAAGCCAGCCAGCAACGTTTACTAACTGTGAAGGATTATCTCGGGATTTTGGCTGGACGGCCGCAACGAGAGCATGGACATCTAGCAGTCTAGTTGCAGAAGCCATCAGAATAGTTCCTTCGCCAAGAAAATTCAATAGTCTTAAGATGTTCCGTAATGAAATTGTATCGGGCCCAGGGGTGGATCCAGACCAAGCCTTTGGGGTGGTGGGAACAATAGCTATTGTCACAAACATGAAGACTGAGTGTAAGGGATTTACCTAGCACGTGCATACAATATAACACCCTCAAATTTACAACTTGTGAAAACGTCTATAGTGTTTTATGGTTAACATCATTACAAAAGAAAGTACATTATACATTGCATACGTAATATTTCAAATCCTACTTACGAGTCCCGCTTCTTTTTCTTTTGTTAATACCAATGAATATTCATTCAGTTTCTTAATATTTCCCTTTGAAAATGGAAACTGAGCTCTTTGTAGGGCTAATTTTATATATATATATACATATATGTGTGTGTGTGTGTGTGTGTGTGTGTGTGTGTGAGAGAGAGAGAGAGAGAGAGAGAGAGAGAGAGAGAGAGAGAGAGAGAGAGAGAGAGAGAGAGAGAGAGAGAGAGACCTCTAACCATATATTGAAAAACAAGTCAACTATCAATATGATGTGAGCTATTGTGTGACATCTGATTTCCTAATAAAGATACCAGTACAGAAAATTGACAATTATAAGTGGGCAGACAACCAAGATTCCCCCAAAGATTGCTTAGTGTGAAACTTTTAATAATTTGGTATAATTTATTTTATCACTGAACTTCTTGCAGCCGTTCTGGGCAGTTGAGGGCGAAGGTAGAGGGGGAGGGTTGAGGGGGGGGGGGGTTGTCGCCCCCATCGCCCCTCGTGTAGACGAGGCTGCAACTTTAGGAGTGGTGGCTGGTGAGAGTTGTTGCCAGATGTGATGAGCGCATACTGCTTCAGTTGTTGCCAGATGTGCTGCGTGCAAACTGATTCAGTTGTTGCCAGATGTGCTGAGTGCACACTGCTTCAGTTGTTGCCAGATGTGCTGCGTGCAAACTGATTCAGTTGTTACCAGATGTACTGAGTGCACACTGCTTCAGTTGTTTCAAGGTTATATGCACATTTTTGAAAGTCCTGCCGAGGATCTACTGTACGCCTAAATTTACATTCCCGCCACCTGAAAAACTATATTATAATGCATGTAAAAACTGGTACCAATGCTCCAAACAGGGCCCTATTTATCAAAGCGACATGTTTGACAAGTGACAAGCATAACTAGTGACATGTATGTACTAGTCGTGATTTTCTGTTTCCTAAAAGTAGTGACAAGGAATAAGAGACAAGGGGCAAGTGACAAGCTTCCGACAAGTAGATTTTTACATCGTGACAAGTGTTCTTTTTCACAAAAGAAACTAACTTGTCAGATTAGCGTGACAAATGTAAGATCTTATGACAAGTGTAGTGAGCATGGTCAATGCTGTGACAAGTTTACAAATACATCATATGTTATATATTCATAAGTTGTTTTTCTTATCAAATGTGGTCATCAACTGATTCGGAAGACGAAAATGAGATTATTTTAAGAAGTGCACGGAGAAGACAGAGGGTATATGGAAATATGGTTGTATACGCTCCTCAAAATGTCTGCTAATTTAATGAACGATTTCGCCTAACCTAAAACAAGTTAGAAGAAATGTTAACCTTAATTGGACCAAATTTACGGAGTGCCCCAGCAAGAAGCCATTCCTTGACGGAAAAGCTATTGATACAGATGGCGTTGAATTGGCTTGGGATCGGTGTTCAATATCATGCTGTAGCAAATATGCATGGTATTAGTAAGGCAAGTGCTTGCAGAGCTATTGGAGAACTTGTAAGTGCAGTATATGAAGTTATACTTACTAGGTGTGTCCGATGGCCAACAACATTATTCAAGTAGTCAATCAGTTCTACAGTGTGGCGCATATTCCTTTGATCACTGGATGTATTTATGGGATATTAATAGACATTGATGCGCCAAATGAAAACGAACCAGATCACGATGACAGACGCTCGCAATCATTTCATCAATTTCATGATGGTATGTGGGTCAGATTAGCAATTTTATTATGTTTATGCGAACTGGCCTGTAAGTATGCACGATACCAGGGTAATGGACAACAGTTACCTCTGCAGAAAAATTGTATGGAGGTTGGAGGCCTATAGAATATGGAATTATACTTGGTGAATTTAAATTTAAATTGTAAATTTAAATTTTTAAAAGCACATAAAAAGACAAGAAGAGTTATTGGGCGTGCTTTCGGTGTATTAAAGAAAGATTCCCTTGTCTTAATCACTTTAGAGGCATAAAGAATAATACAATCATGTGTAGCACTGTGCAATTTTGTACGAAGTGCAGATTATTACCACGAAGCTCTGCTACCCGAACAAGATTATGATCTGGGTGAAACAGCCATGGGCGAAGGAATTAATCATTTCCTAGTACTCGTGGATCATTCTCGGGTAAAGGTAGCTGTAACAGTAGAAAAAAATAAACGCACAAGTCAAATAATTTATAAAACAACACAAGTGTACATTAATGTAAGAAACATCCAAATGTGTATGAAAAAAGTTGTACGTATGTTTCAATATAGAGCCGCTGTTTAAAAAATTATGCGTTTCAGTAAGGTTTACAAACAGTCCTTGGTTTATGTTGCTTGTTTGTGTGCCAGCCACAATAATGTTGTCGTGTGTAACATAAATTTTCATTTTCATTTCCACTTAATGCAGTAGTGTGTCCTGGAAGATCCTCTATGATCTTGGAAAAGAGAGAGAGAGAGAGAGAGAGAGAGAGAGACGGTGCTCGATCTCTAACAATGCCAAATTTGTTTTATAGTTGATAAGTTCCAAATGTTCAATTTGAGAGTCTAATTTTTTTTTCTCCTCTTAGAATATTCATCTTCAACAGCATTAAGAGAACGATCTACAGCAGTTGAAGCGTGCCGTTTTTTTCTTTTGACTCTTAAAAAATTATAACTACATGTACTTTTGACTTATTACTTCTATAGACAGGGCCACCTGTTTTTAGCGAAAAGATTCACGTGGAAACTAGACTTCGATATCCTATGTGCACACTTGTAGTCTTCATGTTACTATTGAACGCTCGTTTTTGTATGAAGACTGTCTGTTTCATGAGTGAGCCGATTGGAATTAATTTTGTCGCATACTGACCGTCCGTGATTCGCAGGCAGAAAGATAAAACGCGTAAGAATTCAAATGATCCAATCACGAAAGTGATTCTAAACTAAAATGTGTTGGAACACAACCTGTCCTGAAATATTTTCTCGAAAAACAGGTGGCCCTATCTATAGATTTTTCAAAACATGCCATGTATCTAAAAAAGGACAAAATAGATATTTAAGCCATTTATAATGATAAGGTTATATAAGGCGTTTAAAACCAAAAGGAATAAAAATAATAATAAAATGGAAGGTGGAAATAACATTTATTACTTGGGGCTTTGAATGTAACATAGCTGCATGACGGTCAAGAAAATAATTACTACGATATACAGGCAGCTTATTAAGTAATTCTTTGTTCCTAACACAGTATGGATGTGTATAAAACTGATATGGCAACTTTTAGGAAAATGATTCTATACATACATAACCTTTCCTCATACACCTAATAACCTTACTTTACATAACCTAATTCACTGCATATGCGAAATACGCTAACCTCTAAATTACTACGTCCCCTATGACATAGGGTGTATATACACAGTCAATACAACCAAATGATCTTTTCATTGAGATCTTTTATGTTGAAAGGTAGTATTTATTGAAATAGTTATTTTGCTTATTCTGACAAAATTATGTTACTGAAGGAATTCCGGGATTAATAACAATAATAACGAAA